>OZ007573.1:28820388-29171729 GCA_963931925.1 Onchidella celtica | reverse complement strand
TACCGGTATCTGTTCATCATTGGTGGTTTTCAACTCTCTGATACCCAGACAATGAGTGACCTGTCAAAAAATTCTGAAACACGCGAAACGGATTTAAAATTCTCAAATAAATATACAAATTTAAGTAAGTGTAACGCAAAAATTATGTGTTGCTCAGAAACCAGTAGAAAGTGGCCAGAATATTTTGTAAACAAAAAAAGCGGGGGGGGGGGGGATGTGTGTGGAGAGAGAAAGAGAT
Source organism: Onchidella celtica (assembly GCA_963931925.1). Lineage (NCBI taxonomy): Eukaryota > Metazoa > Mollusca > Gastropoda > Systellommatophora > Onchidiidae > Onchidella > Onchidella celtica. Next base: position 29,171,491 of record OZ007573.1, on the reverse strand, counting down.
GGCCATCGGGCACCAGGTAATCTATTTCAAATAATTATGGCTCACAGGGCGATAGTGGATTAAATAAATGAACTAACGTTGTTACTTGAACTTTAAATGATAATGTTAAAAACAATGTTAGAAAAGTTTCCCCTTTGCCGGTTGCTTTATTATGGTAGAAATGTTAACTCAAGACACTGAGCAAAACAAGGTTGGGGGTAAATTTACTCTCCAAAAGTTGCCCGAGCGTAAATGGACGAGTAAGCTTGGGAGCTCCTGGTTGATGTTCTACCGTGGAAACACACAAGGATGTCCATACCAACAGCCTCAGACTGGAAACAAAGTGGTGTTGGTGGGTTCGTTGTTTTGCTTTGTTGTTTTTTTTTCGATTGTTATTTTCCTTGACGTGAATGGAACAATTTTAAGACCCATTGGTTTCCATTGCATTGTTTTTCTTTTTTCAATTTCCAGGAAAACATGTTACCAAGAAAGAGGAGCCCGCAAGGTCAGTGGTACCAAGTGATTCATCAGTGCAAACTCTTGACTTGTCCAAGAGCCTCTTCTGATCGTGCCTTCGAGGGCAAGAGAAGACAAACTATAATAGCAGTGGCTAGCAACATTTCAGAGAAGAAGAGCCAAATCGCGATCTAAGTTCTTGTTTCTTCTATCTCCATTTCCTGAAAAACTGGAGATCTTTTAGTAGGTAGAAAAAGTATGAGAAATGCACAATCTAGCACTGGTTTAAAATGCGCTGTGACACTTGTCAAGCTGTTTCATAGTTCCGATATACATTTGGGTGGATCTGACAAAACCGGCCTAAAGGTGAACTTTTCATACCTCTTTAAAAAATTAAAATGTATATAATATTTCTAAGACAATTTCAAGGAAAATATTTTTACTGAATGCAGAAAAATTGGCTACTCTTTCATACTGTAAGCAAATCTTTTATTTCCATAGAAAACGTTTCCCCCTTTGGAGGGTTTTTCTCATGAATTTGGTTTTTCACCTCAAGCTCGATTTCATCAGATCCACTCACAAATATTCCAAGTCCTTATCATAACAACTAAAGCCGCAAACGTTTAACGTCGAATTTCTCAACTTTGCGAACAGTGGAGTTTGAACAAACAACAACTGAGGTCGCAATACGTCTAAGATTTTCAATGGAATTCAACTTACAGTGAGCCGCAACTCGTGAAAATCTATATATGTACCAGAAGTATTTTTTTTTCTCATTTGAGGATTATTATTATTATTATTTTGTTACAGGCAATTAAGAAGAGGAAAGGGTCACAAAGGAAAGCTGATTGGCGACCCCTGCTGTAGTAAAGCCGAGAATTTCAACGTTATGAGTAAAAAAAAAGTGGGGTGACCGAAAATTAATGAAGAACTGAGAACAAGAAACTGCAAGAAACTTTTTGCACAGCAATTAATGAAGAGCTGGACGTCAAAAATGCACCAGATGCAATCTGACCCAGTTAGCAATCCGTGGCCCTTCTAAGGGTCGGACAAGTACAATCTTCCGCTTCGAAACGCTTCAAAAAGCTCATAAGCGTTGTGTTTTTTTTTTTATTATTATGTCGAGGTGAAAATCATATAAGGCTCTAACTTACTTTAACTGACTCACTCCTAGTGTTTTCCTTAAGACGACCACAGCTCTCATAATACCCATTGTGAAATCAAGGATCAGTAATAAAGCTATGAGAAAACACTGTGAAATATCCAGAAAAATGCTCCAATTATTGGAAATTTAAAAACAAATATTTTGTGTGTGTATGTGTGTAATTTTCATGCACCATTTGATTTGAGTCGTGGTATGAACCGCTGAGAGCGGCTTATAGGAATCAATCAGTTAAGTAATTCACAAGGAAAAAAAAAAAACACGTCATTTTTCTGCCAGCCCGTCCTTGCCGTTCACACAAAGACAGCAGCTGCTGCTCACGTAAGGATATCATATATCTCCAGCATCCGGAACAGGCACTATCGAGTTTATTCACACACATACACAAATACACATATACACATGCACGTACACATTCGTCCACACACATACACACCTCCGTACGAAATTGGAGGAAATCAAAGACTGAATCGTAATCAAGCAGAATAAATCTTTCCCCATCGTCCTTGTACCCGGGGTGCCAGTTACCCAATCAATGACGCCAATATGATGAGACGGAAGAGCGGCTCTCCTTCTCTGTCTTCCAGCTGTCACCCACCATCTTCCCCGAATTTCTTCCCCCATCCCCTCAGAATTCTCCAGCTGTTTACGCGCGGCCTGAGACACACAGACAGATTAGCTGTAGTTCCGCTCTTCTATCAGACTCCTCCCGTCTTTCCTTCCAATCCCATCCACCACCACCCCCTCCCTTTCCTCTCCAACTCCCCTCCTCACAAATCCATACACACCTTTCTCTGTTCATCTCTTAACCCTCTTCCCACCCCCCCCTCCCCACACCACATTTTCCAAGTACGTGTATCCAATTCTACTGCTGTCATTTCTCTTTGCCCCCTCCCCCCCCCCCCCAAAATAGACGTCTTCGCATGTTCGAATCCTTTTCTGTCAAGACTTATTGTTTATTGTCCTACTCAAAGGCAGTGACTCCCCGCTCAACTATACACTACCCTGCCCTTCCTCCACCCTCTAAACTACACACAGCGAGAGCGAGAGAGAGAGAGAGAGAGAGAGAGAGAGAGAGAGAGAGAGAAAGAGAGAGACAACAAGAGAGAGAAAGAGAGAGAAAACGAGAGAGAGAGAGAGATTTTTCATAATCCCATTTCTATTTCTTTCAATTTTCTCTTTCATACTTTGAGCCTCTTTCTCTTTTTACTGTCCCGCCCTCAAGGGCAATAATTCCTTCAAGATTCCTCCCTTCTCCGCTCATCCCCTTTGTCAGGATTAGGATTTGAATTGCCGTGCTAGGTCACGCATTGTTTATTACATGGCATCATTGATTTTAGCCAGTCCAAACGTCCTTGAACTATTCCCGTGGACAGTTTGTTTTTGTAACGCTTTTCTTAGAGATGGAAAGAAAGTGGGTCAGGATAGAACGAATGGATAAATTAACAGTGACGATGCAGTTTTCGACCCCGTGGTTTGGGTGTACTTTAACAGGGAAAGACGGGGCGAATAAGGAGTGAAGAAATTCGTACATAAAACGTTTAGGGTGTAGAGACTTTGCGAAAGGTTTTGACATCCTAGGTCTGACTTTGTCTGTTACTATTAATAGAATCTATTGGCGCTGCGAGCGGAGCTCGAAGTGGATGCACCAATCAAATTTGAGCAGTCACGTGGATTTGCAGCAGAAGATAAGCGGGAGCATCTTTATGCTACCTCACTTCCATGTAGATCTTCCAGCTACGAGGGTTGTCGGCTAATACGGTTCAGCCAGAGAGAACCAACAGACTGTTAAGTCATGTCTATGTCCTGGATAGACAATGAAAATAATCCACAGCTATTTTCTCCAGTTCCCTGAAATCGTTTCAGGGAACCAATCGTAAGTTTCATCAAAATGATTCGAGATGATGTGAATCTGACCCTAACTTTCCAGTAGAAGTGCGATCAAAGGAATGCAAGACCATAAAGTTTTACTTGCAATTAAGATCTAGAAAGAGTGACTGATATACACATTTGTAAATTGTAATTGATGTGTCTGGATGAGGCTGGGGATTGCCAGCCCATCCTAGAGCAGATCTAGATCTATTTTAACTACGTCAGTGTGTCTTGACGGTTTGATCCTTTATAAGCAGTTAAATGAGTTAATATTGTCGTCTGAGACCTAAGTATATCATTTGTGAGATAGTAGGCAGTCTATATTCCTGAAGATAAATAATTACTAAGTAAACTGTGAATGAATCAGAATGATATAGAGTTTCAAATCTTTTAAGAATCTAGAGGAGATTTATAGTTATGTATTTTAGTATTTTCATTTGATGCTGCTGATGTTGTCTTTTAATATGTAAACGATAGCCGAAATTGTTAGGTATTTAAGTAATAAATTTGTGGCCCTACAAGGTCCTTGATATAACGTACTCGAAATTGTTATTAGTGTATGTGGCATGGTATGGCAGAGTAATTTCTAAAACCTCTCGATATTTATTAAAAATGCAGTCGAACACGTAAATTTATAATTAACCATCCCCGTAAAACACGAGCACAGTAATCCCCATCTGTAACACCCTTCTTTGAACTCGTAACACTCGAGGACCCAGCTCGTAACACCCTTCCCCGCCCTTCCTCCTTTCTCCCCCCCCCCTCCCTCCACCAACCCCACCTACACACAGTAAACACACACTGTCCAGAATCACATTTCTTTTCTTCCAGTTTCTCTATTATTTGGGTGTTTTTCTTTTATTCACTGTCGTACACCAAAGGGCAATGACTCCTTCAGAATCCTCCTTCCCCTCTCCCTTTCACCTCCACACTTTTCCCTCTAGGATCTGGCCCTGTATACCACGTTATTCCAATACCACTTTTCCTTCTCCCCACAAGTGCTATCATTCCCAACCCCCTCGGGCTTTTCTGTAATTATCTCTAGAATTTACGTTCTTTGCAATGTACATTTTTTTTTCTTATGCTTGTTTTAATCTGGTATTCTTGTCCTCTCTCTCTCTCTGTCTCTCTCTGTCTCTGTGTGTGTCTCTCTCTCTCTCTGTGTCTCTCTCTCTGTCTGTCTCTATCTGTGTGTGTCTCTCTCTCTGTCTCTCTCTCTCTGTCTCTCTCTCTCTGCCTGTCTGTCTCTCTCTCTCTCTCTAGTGTCTTTCTAAAAACAAATAATTCGCTGTCTTTTCTTCAAGCACAACTTTCTTTCTCCACCCCCACCACAGACTAATAAAACTGGAAACACGAGCTTCGGGCTGTGTCGTTTTTTTACGGAATTTCCCGAGCGGTGGCCGTATAACCAACATGGCCGCCGCTCGGGAAATTTCGATTCTAGTTCTATCTGCAGTAGAAATTTCTTTTTATTCGTCAAGATTGGTTGTACATGTATTAATTTCTTGGTGCGGAACCAAATTTCCGCGTTCAGTAGGCGCGTCAAAATGGTATCATTCAAAATTGCAGCTATGCTGAAGCGTCCGTCGCTCCCATAAACCTAAAATGGCGGATGGTTCATGACCTTTCGCTGTTTTGTGACATCACACAATGGGATCATCCAGTCTGGGTATTTTATTAGTCTGTGACCCCCAACCCCCCACCTTTTTTTTTAGTAAGCTCCCCGCAGGCCCCCACCTTTCTCGATCCCATACATGTTTTCCATACGCTGGGAACATCTCCCCACCCCCCACCCCCCCCCCCACACACACACACCATCTGGGTGTACGTATGTTATGGGTGGTGGTGACCTCACAAGCTCTGGATCACAGCTGGAGCACACATGGAACAGGCCGCAGAATGGTCAGTGAAACTCTAATTTGGGTCAGTCTCAAGCCCTCTTGATGTTTCCAGTATCCACCGTGTCCCACACGGACGGGTATAGTGCCGGACTCCACCCGTGGCCAGGCACGGGGTGTCACTGACAGGTAGGATTTCTGGAACAATGGCTCTGATCCATTGGGGAGCGTGGATCACGAGAACATAGAGCGGAACCAATAGGTGAACTGATCAATTCACCTGGGGCAGCAGTGGATCAGTCACCGAAAATTTAAGACTTAGAAGAGTGTCTTCCCCATAGTAGAGAGTGATTGTGATTGAAATGCAATTCGCTATGAGCCGGGAAGGGGGGAGGGGGCAGGGGAAGAGAGGTTTGAAAGATTAAACACCAATTTGCTATGAATCGAGGGGGGGGGGAGGGGGAAGAGAGAGAGAGAGAGACAAGGTAAACGATCCAAGTAGCAAGTCCCTCTCAGTCGTGAGGGAGAGACGGAGAAATGTGCGTGTTTGTGTGAGTGTGTATGTGTATGTGCTGTAGACAGACAGACAGACGGACGGGCTAGCGGGCGCGTGGACAGAGAGATAGACTGGCGGACAGACAGGCAGACACAGAAATGGAAGGGCGGGCGGGCGGGCGGACAGATGGACGGACAGACTGACTGCCGGATGTACAAACAGACAAGTATAGAGAGACAGACAGACAGATAGATAGATAGATAGACAGATAGATAGATAGATAGATAGATAGATAGATAGATAGATAGACAAACAGACAGACAGACAGAGGCAGACAGCAGGCGGACGGACGGACGGACGGACGGACGGACAGACAGACAGACAGACAGACAGACAGACAGATAGATAGACAGATAGATAGATAGATAGATGGATAGATAGATATGTCCACTTTAACCTATTCCTCTTCCAGTCTTGCACAATGCAGCATGCAATATGACCACCACCACCACCAGCACCTGCCCTGGCCCAGTGACGACATGGTAACCTGACCATTCTCGAGCCCTCCAGCTTGTCAGGAAAGTCTTTGTGCCAGGAATGACCACAATAATTTGCTCCAGATCATCAGGAAGGAAGCTGAAACTAGCATCATTATGCACGGACAAACTGGCCATTTTCTACAAGAAATATTGTTTCCGGTTACGCGATACGTGGGGCGGTGTTATTTTCAGATTGGTGGGGTGTTGTTGTTTTTTTTTCAAATATTGATTGACGAAGATACACCCCTATAATGACGTGACAGATCTCTGCCGAGGATTGTAATCGTATAAGCCATGTTTTCATGCGCACGGAAACGGAAACGAAAAAGTAAAAAATCCAATTGGTAGTAAAAAAGAAAGAGTGTTTCCTTGCGTACGGAAACGGCACGAAAAAAGTATTTTCTGTTTCACTACTTGAAGGATTTTTGACGGTTCCGCCAAAGTTTCTGTTTCCGTACACATGGAAAGCCAGCTTAAGTTTGATAGGACTACGAGTTGAAATGCCATCTGGAATGTATTCATTCTGTGCATGACTCAGTAATTACAGCTAACTGAATAAGTATATAAATAACATAATTCGAAGACCAGACTAAAAAGTTATAGGCCGATGTCTGTTCGTAAATAAGTAAAGGGTTTTAAAGTGAATAAATAGAGCAGGAAAAAAAATAGAAACGTATGAAAGTAGGTGGACAAGCAAGTAAATAATCCATAGCAGTCCTCAGGACTATCGCCGACCGGCGCGGCGCTGTGACGACAACGTGTCTGCTCCAGTTGTAACTTGGCTGCAATGACACAAAGGCAAATTTCTCAAACAGGATTAAAGAAGTATACAAAATATAAAAATATCCTGGAGATCAGACCCACTTCAAGTCTTTCATATCCCAGAACTGAAGTTTGTACATTGTCTTATTCCAACAGTATTGGCAGTTGATGATCGTTTAAAGAAAAAAAAAATATTGCAACAGATTTTTTTTTTCCCTTCGCTGTCGTTTTGACATTATGACCATGTCAGATTGGACAACAGAAAACAAACAAATTTAATCACGAGACCCATTTCCAAAAGATTGTTGTTATAAGTGTGTACGCATCCCAAGCGTTTTGCGCTAGAGGCGCGTACTTATACGCAACTGCACGCACCTATCCCTAACCCCGTCCTTATCCTCAGCCCTAAACCTTATCAAATCCCTAACCCTGTCCCTTACCCTTTCAACCAAAAAAAAACAGGAGGAAAACAAAAAGAAAATCTGAAAGAATAATTAATTAAGGCTGTTGTTAAGAATATTTTGGGAGGAGCTCTCTAGAGTCACATGGGGAGGGGGGGGGTAGCCATTTTGCCAACAAAGAGGTCATTGCAACAAATAATATGTCACACTTAATCCCAACAACACCAATGGCGTTTTTCCCGAAATTGTACTTTACAAAACGCAGTTTGGCCACTGTCAGTTCTAACCTGGCCCACTGCACGTACGTGTATCTGCTTACAAGCGATCATGGTACAGGAAACAAAATAAGCTTTTAGTCGTGGGCGAATTTGTCCAAACAAAAATCTACTGTAGAATGTAAGGTAATCCCTTGCCAGGTAATCGATAAATCTCGTAGCCAAACTTTTCTGCCGTTCCGCCAAACACATCACGCACCAGAAAGTGTGGAGATCGAGGTTAATTCTTTTACTTACCTGCTTGTTTGACTTGATGTACCGTGCTACGGTAAAAGACCGTAAACACCAATCCAATTCATTTGTGTGTGTGTGTGTGTGTTTGTTAATTATTTATTTACTAGAGCATATATTGCAGAACTGCACACTCTTCTCAGCACTAAGAGAAACATATTGGCCCAAACCCGCCGACCTGAATGTCAAACTCTGTGGTGCTCTGCCAGAACTGGAGAAAACCGTAGATTTCTTAAAAGAACACATCTGCAGATTTAGATTGGTGAACGAAAGAAGAAGAAGAAGAATTCGTTTATTTATTTATTCATTTATTTATTTAATTATGTATTTATACAATAAACACGAAAGGTAATGTACATAAACTGGCATAGTATACAAGTGAAAGGATAATCAGCAAAGGACAGTGGGGTTAAAAATTCACATATACAATCATTGAATAAACACCAAATGAGAAATGTATTAAAATGATGGACCGCTAAAGAGAAAGAAAATTGGCGCAATACATCTCTAAAAATGGTATATTATTACACTGTATAATTATATACACGTATACTATTTTTTTCGAAGGAAAATGTAAAATGATAAACGTGGGCGGAATTGAAAAATTCGTTTTTAAAATTTTTTTTTTATTTCTGTAGAAATGAAATATTCTCTGTCTTTCTACCTGGGTTATAATGTTGTAAGACTAATCGTTTCTTTCAGTCGCCACAAAAATGAAAATCAGACGTAATTATACAATAAATCAAGGGGCAACAAGATTTTTATTTTCCTCTGCGTGTCCTGTTAAAATTTTTCTTTTCAGCACTTACTACCTTTTTCTATAACAGTAGTGCACAGTTAGCTTACTGTGAACGGCAGCAATCGAGGGACAACAAGAGTTTTGGTGGGGGTTTTTTTTCCTCTGCGTGTCCTGTTAAAATTTTTCTTTTTAGCACTTACTGCCCTTTCCCAGAACAGCACTGTGCTGTTAGCTTACTGTAAACGGCAGCCGAGCTGGGAAACGCTGGGGGGCGGGAGTGTGGGGGTGGTGGGGGGGTGGACAAGGGGTCGTAATTGAGAGGACAGCCCTAGGAGAAGGAATGTAAATAGATACTATCTGGGTATCTCAACCCTGTCCCGGCAGTGCTACATTCATGTCACTAGGTACGACTACGAGTGTTGAAAAACGACGACAGCTGCAGCTGCTGGCATAGGGCCTTGGGGGAGAAAAAGAATCTAATTTTGGCCTGAGAATGAAGTAACACACCAGTCTAGCTGCTGCTGGCATTTCTTCTTCAAAAACCAAAATGTCCCCGAACAACATTTTTTGCTTTGTTTTTATCTGTATTCTTTTCTGACTAGTTTCTCAGCACCAACCCCCCCCCCCCCACCTAAGCTTACCTCTGACTTGCCTGTCTTCTGACATTTCTAACCGCCCCCCCCCCCACACTTGGGCGGGACTTGGACTGTAAACCCCCCAGTGGTTTGGAAATTGTAAAATCACTGAGAAAACGGAAATATGACAATTTTTTTTTTCTTCTACGATTCATGATGATCATGGCAGGGTCTATTACTTGGGTCATGTAGCCAAAATACTCGCGCTAGTTCTTGGTTGTTTTTTTATCAACCTGTGACCGATTTCCGAAAAAATGTGGGCATCTCACCAACGTCAAGGTCACTATGAGTTGACCATTAGCTAACCCTAACCCGAAAACCTTCAAAAAAAAAAATTAACTGTTACAAACAAAACCATATTTGGTCACGTGGGGCAAATGGTCACGCCGAATAATGATTTGCATCCAAGAGTTCTACTACTGAAGTACATAACCAGATATTGGAGCAGTGGCCCTCTTGTTTTAACATTTCCATTTTTGTCATAAAATTGCCGTGGCCACGAGGCTGAATTTGGTTTTGCCTATACAGCAAAAGTTTCTGCAAATTTAATGTTGGCGCTAACGTTCGGTCTAGGTTCGGTTTGTTGGCCACGATAAACATTTCGTTGATGAAATGACCACAGTGTCATTTTTCGGAAACCGGCCACAGACTAGACAACAGAAACTACTTTTCTAAACATTTTGGTTAATCATAATCTACGTAGTTTTTGTGTTATTTCAATCACGAAAGACCTTCTTCGTGATATTGTCAGAACTTGAAAGGGGGGTAGCTGGGTTTGTTTGGTGTGTTTTTTTTCGGCAAATGGTCGCAAACTTGTTACCATTAGACTTTTCTCAGTAATTTTCCTAATACTATGCATTGCTTTGTGCTGGAAAAGTGGAAATGACATGGTGGAATCGTCGCAACAATGATATACTTATCTGTTATACTTATCTCTTAACAATCCTCAGAGCAATTTTGCGCTTTTTTTCCCACTTATCTCTTGACAATCCTCAGAGCAATTTTTCCCTAAGTCGTACATTGATATCTCAGTATTATTCTACCAGACAGCCGATTTCATGCACACCTGAATTTTTCATTGTAATACTATATTTCGCCGATCAATAGAAGAACAGCTTGTTCGTACTGCTTATGACGTCATGACTAATAAGGCCGTCGGGATTCCTAAAGCAGAAGCACCGAATACTCTGTCTTCTCTCCTCTGCTCAAATTGCACAGACATAATGGGTACTGCAACCAGAAACCTTTCCAGGCTGCTCTAAACTGACATAGTTTGTGCGATGTGGTAGTTAAACGAGCGAACCAATGGGTTGTCAGACTGAGAGTTTAAGATATAATTATTCTTTGGTAAGTTGAAAGTTGAAAGTTACATAACAAACAGGGATTGGGGGGGGGGGGCAGCGAGGGTGAGGGCACTTGTTTGACGGGAGTTCTCATCACCTGGAGACCTTCTGCAGTCTTTTTATCACAAAAATATGTCGCCAAAACTGGTTCAAATGTTCTTCTCCAAGAATTCGGCTGAAATTTTAAAAAAAAAAGATAATAAAGTTTTCAAAGTGTATCATTTATTTTTAAATGCCCCAGGCACCATCGACCCTAGTTACGTCTAAGCTAATCCCTTCCCCAAACCCCCCGACCCTCCTTCGCAGATCACTTGAGGGACTTTGGGGCGCCATCTTCCCGACATTCCTCGCAGACATTAAATAATGGTCTTGAATTCTACACTAGTGTCAACTTCATTTCTTTTCCCCAGTTTACTACTCACTCCGATTTCATTTTTTTTTTCTCCTCCTTTCCCTGGAGACTTCAGCCGGCCATGCTAATCGATAAGTCCGTACTCCACTAGTCACACCAGTGCTGTGAGTGCCGGTCTCATAAAAACGTTCACAGTAATTGGAAGGCACTTAGAACTCCACGAAACAAATGTATCCTCTTATCTCTCAGAGAGTTTCGTTGGGGGAGCCAAGAGACGGGGATATCTTGGGGATTCTTCTCTAACATGATTGTATATACCCCAAGGGTAAAATTGCTTTGGAGGGGGGAGAAACAAATTCTTTGTGCACTGCCCTCCTGTTGGTTTTTGTGATTTACTCCTACGGATTCTGTTATTGTTTTTGGCGTTTTTTGTTATAAGCGAAAAATTGATCAAGTGCTTTGTAGGACACCAGGCTTATTTTTGTTTAGCTGTATATATAAGCTGTGTCCCGTTAGGCAGGCTAAACTGTCTAATATCAATCTACGGTGTTTTCTAGAGATGATTTTAGTACATTGATTGGTTGTCTGCATGCAGAAGATGTGGAGGGTGTGAGTGTAGAAGAATGCTTGGCAATGATACTGATATTTGCAGATGACATGGCCCTATTTAGTGACAGCAAGCAAGGACTACAAAAAGGGATTGAATGTTTTCAGTGAGTATTGTAGTAGATGGTGTTTGACTGTGAATACCGGTAAGACAAAGTGTATGGTTGAATACAAGGGCGACAGATGGACGTATAATGATAAAACTTTGGAAATCCTTATAACGCCTGTGTTCACACGAAGACCTAAGAATTTTTATCTTTCACACTTCGATAAAATCTACCCAATTCAGGAAAAAAAAATGGCTCCACATTTGGGAGGGAACCCATTGTTGTTTCCAAATTCTTATCGCTAGTAACGTAATCTTTATTTCACCCCCCCCCCCCCGCCCCCAAGCCACAAACCAAAAACAAAAGTAGGGACTATTAAGGCCACACAGCCAAAGTACTCACAACAAGATTTATGTTGCAAATTTGTGACCGAATTCCACACATAAAAAAAAAAGGCATCTTGGACATGTCATCAAAATAAAATCAACAAAAAAAAAAAAAAAGAATTGTGGCTGAACTCTGGCCCTAACTACAAATTTGAAACTTAAAAAAAAAAATTCCTTAAATCTAATCTGAGCCCTAACTACGACCTTAAAACTACCCCCCCCCCCCCCCCCAAAAAAATTAACATGACAACAAAACCCGTTTTGACCATATAGCTCAAATAGGTCATTCCTAAAGTCGCCCAAAAAATTGTCTCTACAAAACGTGTCTTGTTGTCGTCCATGTTCCTTTTTCGCCCTGTCAATTGCTGCCCCACTTTACCCATAATTGATGACCGACTTGGATGTCCAGAGAGCTCGCTGGACATGAGTGGACACCACTAGCTGACAACCAGGAACAGACGTGGTCATTTGAAAAACATGTCACTGCCCGCTAGCTAGGGGACCGGGAGAGTAACAGAAAAGTGACACACGGAAAACAAGTCGACAATGGATGAGACACGTCCGTGAGGCAATAATACCGATGAGTTTGACGTCAGCAAAATAAGATCTCAAAAAATAGAGACAGCACACTAATATTCGGTATCAATAACAATTATGAGAAACTGCAGAAACGAGTGTAACAGAAGAGTGGAAAACGCGAAACAAGGCGCGAGTATAACAGACACATACCCAAGGCAGTAGTAACGATGACTTTTAACTTCAGCGGGATCTCCGAATTTACAGGTGCCATTTTGGCATTTAGTAAATAATAATGAGAAATTGCAGAAACAAGCGTTCCAGTTACATGGGAAAGCAAACAAACCATTTAAGTGCCACAGTTTTAAGAATGTTATTTTTAGAATTACAGTCAGTTTCGGATCCAACTACACTAAACAACTGAAGTACCAAATTTGAATGTCGGTATCAAAATCTTCTAGAATGCCCAAACAAACAAGCAAAAAAGGGTATATTTGAGCCTTCATGACAGTGAATTATCACGATATAGTATGGCGGCATTGGAAGAATGGACGAGTCAAGTACGGGAAAGGCAGTGATACTGATGACTCTCAAGACGAGGAAGATCTCGGAAAATACAGATGGCATACTCGCAAATTCTTAATAAAAAAAATAAAAAAAACTACAAACACTAACATATCGAGTCTCGCTAGCCTACGGGTTCAAGCTGATATTTTCAAACATAGATTAACTAATCACACGGCTATTTACGTTAATTGGCACAAATCAATATGACTCGCGCATAGTGGTGATTGTTGGTGGTACATACGAGCAGGGGCTGGATTATCATTACATACATACCATATTAAAATTTATCAAGGTGCCAGATCTCAAGCTTTGGACCCCTCACCTTGCCCCACTATTCCACGAGAATATCCTTTCCCGCCAAAGTGCCATAAGGTGGTAAAGGGGAGATTTGGCGTACCCGTACGAGATTTGCAAAGCGTACCCTGGCGTGGCGTATGGTTCAGAGCAAGTTTAATCCTGCTCTGAACGCAGTACTACAAACATTGCCCAATGACAACTCGGCTCATGTGGCCGAAATTGGTTTTGTTTATATAGCGAATTTTACGCACAGTTTTAGGCTTAGAACTAGTGTTAGGATTAGGATTAAGTCTGACTAGCAATGCATGTCTTCTTACTGATCTGTTTGTCTGTCTGTTTGTCTGTCTGTCTGCCTGTGTCTGACTAACTGATTGACTGACTAGCTGGCTGGCAGTCTGTTTGTCTGTCAAAATGATTAAAAACAAAGCAATGTTACAATTACTGTCCATTGAATCGTTTGCTTATCCCATATCACACAATTATGATCGGCAAACCTTCATCTACGTACATAGGTAGAGAACCCCCAATCTCTACTACAAGTGAGGATACGCCCCTGCCACACTGTCAGTGACACTAGAGAAGAAAAGTAAATACTCTCGAACACTAGACTGACACCGTTCCAACACAGCTGATGATCAGCACACAGTAAACACCTTCGATTTTTCCCCTCGACTTTACAAGCTCCTGCAGGAAAGCCGAGCTGTACACGAACATACAAAAAAAATGCACCTGTGTGTTCAAGTTTTGTTTGTTTCCAAGAACACACCCACTCCAAGCGCAGCAATGGAGAAAAAGGTGATGGGTGCTGTAAACATACAGTTTTTGGTCATAAAGTGCACTTGTGTTTCGAATTTTTGCCACCCCGGCTTAAAACTCTTTCCCCACCCCCCACTGCAGATAGAAGACAGTGTTTTGAGCTGAAAATCATTCATTGATTCACTCATTGAAGCGTTAAGACATACAAACAAGCAGGCCGATGTCTGTCGACTGTCTGTGACAAAAGTGACTGTCTTAATATAGACAGATTATAGAGACAGACGAATATAAAACGACTGTAAATAGATGTTAGAAATTGCCATGTGACAATGCCTGACGGATGTTTTTGGTAACTACAGACTGAAAAACTACCATTATTTTCCAGGTCTTGCAGCTAAAAATCACAATTTTCAAATGATTTTGCCCACAATAAAACCTTGATATGGTAACCGCTTTGTCAAGATGTTTTCAGCTTAGTCGGTGAAAATGCATCACAGCAAGCTTTTCGACAAGTGACGTCAGTGAGTCCGGAACAGAGAAGTAAATAAACTAGTTACAAAACAGATATTTAAATGTGCCATTCTTAACCGTTTCTTTCAGAAGGCTTTTTACCTTAGCAATATGGCGACAAACCGTTTCCGCCCAGCCTTCTGATTCTGTCCCAGTCTTCTCTCTGTCTGTCTGCCCCCCGCCTCCTCGCCCCCAATCTCTCTCTCTCTCTCTCTCTCTCTTCTCTCTCTCTCTCTCTCTCTCTCTCTCTCTCTCTCTCTCTCTCTCTCTCTCTCTCTCTCTCTCTCTCTCTCTCTCTCTCCAAACTATCAAAAAGAAAGTCCAAAAACGTGTTCAAAATTTGTGTGTGTGTGTGTGTGTGGTGTGCTTTCCTCAAGTTACAATTTAAGTGTAGCCCACGGGGTAATTTTGGTAATTTTGTCATATGATATTCATGTGTATTCCTTACCATTGTTGTTGTTGTTGTTTTTTTCGGGGGGGTGGGGGGAGACAAAATAATCTCATTCATTACAATTCAAACAAGTACAGATAACAGATAACAGATAACAGATAACAGATAACAGATAACAGATAACAGATAACAGATAATTGCTCCGGCAAGTGATCAAAGCCCCCATCCCCACTTTTCGCCAGCCCCTTGACTGGCAGCGCCTCCCCTCCATCTCCCCATTCGGAGCTTTAAAAAACGCCTCTTCCCCTATCGACAACAGGGAGGCGGTGCCCGTCCCTGCTGAGAAACACTGCTTTAAACAGCACAATCACACACATACACACTTGCATTCTCGGCCTTTGAAACAAGCTGCCAACATCAACATTTGACTGACCAAAAAAAAAAAAAACTCTCTTACCTTGAACGTAAGCTCAACTATTTTCACTATCTTCCAAAAACCTTGTCACCCAGTTCAAAGAAAAGGAAAGGCAGATTAAATTCATGTATTGTCTTATTTTTATGAAACAGACGGCAGATTTTCCCACTGCTGATTAGATAGTGATTTTTAAAAAATGCTTATTATGCCAGCAGATCCATGAAAGAATTATTTTCAGGCGTGGATCCACAGTCAGTGCGTCTTGTACTTTCTGAAAGAGGCTAAGATCCGTAGCTTAATCTAAAAACGATTGCACTCATTTACAAAACTCTTTTACAAAACTCCATACAAAACAACTTCTGAGAATTTACTAATGTAAGATAATAGTCGACATAAAACAGAGAGGAGGAGGAACATCATGCATGAGGAAAACATCAGACAGAAAAGAAAGGAAATCATTATCGGAGGGTTACATCCTGCAGTGGATGAACAGTGCCTAGGTGAAAGGTGAACGGTGAAATAAAATTTATAGGCCTACGGACGTATTTAATTCCACAGGTGAAATTTAAATACATGAAGCTCTGAATACGAAACATAAATAAAGTACTCAAAATAAACCGTGAACGGAGCAAAATGGCCGTTATCAACCAAAAACCCCAAACTCAGAACTCAAATTCAAACTGTCTCGTACCACGCCAAAAATCCGTTACCTCCAATCTCTGTCGCTTACAGAGAACAATGACAATATTTGTCAGCGGACGCCATGTTGAGCACTGCAGCAGTTTTGGCATGTGACTCCAGTTTGGCGTCAGCATTATCACCTTGCCATTATCCGATGTGGATTCGCGCCCGCGGCCAAACAGTTAACATGCCAATAACAGATCGGGAAGGTTAAAATAAATTTTAAAAAATGTCGGGTGTGTTCCAGTTACATAAATGCTCCAGGAATTAATTACGTTTTTTTTTAAAGAAGAAACCATAAACAAGTTTCATCTTCAACGACCTTCCTCCAGCGCATTATGCAAAGTTGAACTTTTAAAGCATAAACTGCATGATCGGGAGAGGGAAAGGGAGAAGAGATAAGCGAGATTAACGAAATGGAGTTTTTGTTTCCTAAGTGGTTCTATGTCTTGCTTCATTTTTTTTTTCATGTTTTTGTGTTTCTATCTTACTACTTCTGTCACAGAAGGCACATTAACTAAAAATGCAGGTAAATCAGAACTTTCCAAATCCCCAAGTAAAAGAAAAAAGGAAGAAACAGCAACGACAAGAACAAAAATGTCAGTATTGAAGGGCGAAACCTAACTGCACAGCTCGATTGGGCATTCTGAAGGCTGTCGCTTGCTGTCACAAACACGTAGATTCCTACACTGATTATTTCAGTTTTCAAGCAATTGTGTCGTAAATACTCCCTGAGCGCAACCGTACGGAAACCTGACCGTGTAGACTGACGTCAACTTTGTTCATAGAAATGACGTCGCGTTCAGTTTGTTCATAGAAATGACGTCGCGTCCAGTTTGTTCATAGAAATAACGTCGCGTCCAGTACGTTCATAGAAATGACGTCGCGTTCAGTTTGTTCATAGAAATGACGTCGCGTCCAGTTTGTTCACAGAAATGACGTCGCGTCCAGTACATCCATAGAAATGACGTCTTGTTTGTTCATAGAAATGACGTCCAGTTTGTTCATAGAAACGATGTCGCGCCTGGTTTGTTCATAGAAATAACATCATTCCTTCGTAGATCTGCTGGTTACGACATTGCACCGGCGTCAGCTTGATGTAGGGAATCCGCCCCGACGGTAATCCTACCAATCCTACGAAAATCTACGTCGGACTGACGTAGGGTTACTGGCTGGGTTAGTTGTTTCTTCTGACCTCCTCCGGCCCACCCCCGATTCCTACCCGATATCGTCTCCCATGGCCCCGAACACACAGGCAGATACACACAAACTGGTATATTTCGATATGGAAAACAACTTCCACGAATGACTCTCCCAACTTTCACCCACCCGCCCCCTCTCCACATATATATACACAAATACATGAACATCTCAGCACTGCGGACCTGCAAGAAAAAAAAAAGATAACTCAAGACATTAAATTACGCACTTTGACAGGACAGCAAATTTCCTCGCCCACCTGAAATAAAATAAACTGTAAACCTGGACAAAACAGCACTGTCTGCTCGCTCCGTGCGGAACTAGATCTAATTACTATGAGAATCGATGTTTAAACCTGGCAATCTCGCCCGGCTAAAAGGAAATTATTTCGCTATAATTGACGTAAATAGAGCCACGGTTTTCCCCCTTCATCAACATTTCAGTCGCTGTTAAAGTGAAGAGTCTGTGGTATTTCTGTCAACTGTCACAGTGCTAAAGTTGAAATATAAGAGAGAGAGGGGGGAGGGAGGGAGAGAGACAGGTGGAGAGACAGCGGAGGAGAGAGATGGAGAAAGAGAGAGGGGGAGAGGTGGAGAAAGAGGTAGAGAGGGGGGGGGGAGAGATGGACGGTGAAATAGAGAGAAAAAATAGAGATGGAGAAAGAGAGAGGGGGAGAGGTGGAGAAAGAGGTAGAGAGGAGGGGGGAGAGAGATGGACGGTGAAATAGAGAGAGAGAAGGAGAGAGCTGGAGAGAGTTGCATTCTGCAAAGCCTTAAATTGGTAACAAATGAAAATCAAAAATCCAATAAATTCTGACAGAAAAATTAACTTAAAAGCCAGTGAGCAAACTATGGTCTTTGTAGGGCCAAAATAAAAAAAAAGAAATTTAACAAACACTGAAAAAAATGCTAAAACAAATTGGCTGCGTTCAACAGTATAATATCTCTCCACAGTGCCGAGGGCAACTGTTACAAACAATTATTTCAAAAACCAAAAACAAAAAAAAATAAAACAAAAATAAATCCTGTAGAAAACCA
Organism: Onchidella celtica; assembly: GCA_963931925.1. NCBI lineage: Eukaryota > Metazoa > Mollusca > Gastropoda > Systellommatophora > Onchidiidae > Onchidella > Onchidella celtica. The sequence goes on along the minus strand of OZ007573.1, from coordinate 29,153,002 downwards.
CATGATCGACTAATCTGTTACGGCCCATGACATGGAACGCATCCCACGCATGTAAAAACAGGCGTGCCTATTGCATCTCTTATCAGTTTGTTTAATAGGTTTAACAGGCTATATAATGTGTGGCCATGTCTAAGAGCTATAAGTAACATGGGATTATATTGTCTCTTTAACTCAGTGTGTGTAGATCCAATTCAAAGCAATGTTTTGCCATTATATTGCTCGTACATTTTAATTTTGTGTCAAGTCGTGCTACTCCTCACTTTTGTTTTTCTTCTTTGTCCTAGACTGTTTTATTTTCTTTAAACTGTTTTAGAGCGCTTGTTTTCTCATCAATACTACATAAATTATTAATTGTTTCCGACTTGCTGATGCTCGGCACCAGTTACTGACTAAAGCGTTAAAAGCGCGAGCTTCAACATTTTTATATCGCTGACAGTTATTTTCTTCATACCTGGACCATAATGGAACCGCCCGCGAACTTAGTTCTTGTTTGTTCTATCTCCGTTTTCTGAAAAAGTGAAATCTTTTAGTATGTAGAAGAGATGTAACAATTGCACACTTTTGACACTTGTTTAAACTGCGGTGTGGCACTTATCAAGCTGCTTCACAGTTCCGATTTGTTCTAACTACTTATCATGTTTAAACTGCGGTGTGGCACTTATCAAGCTGCTTCACAGTTCCGATTTGTTCTAACTACTTATCATGTTTAAACTGCGGTGTGGCACTTATCAAGCTGCTTCACAGTTCCGATTTTGTTCTAACTACTTATCATAAAACCAAAACCGCAAATGTTTAACGTCGAACTTTTCAGTTGTACAAAAAGTGAAGTTAGAACAAACAAGTGCAAAGGCCACATGCTGGTAATTACCCATGAAGTGTCAATTAAAAAAAAAAAAATTTGTTTAAAAACATTTTATATATTCAGTTCGTTCTTGTCTTGTATTCATTTGATTCCATCACAAAAGAGGTCAAAAGTATTTCGTTTCTTTCTTTGGTTGTGGTTTACAAACCCTTGTCTGGAGAGGTGAGAGGAGAAAATTGCTGTTTCTGCTTGCAATCACAACTCAAGACCAGAGGTCAGCGGGTGACGATCTAAGCTTATACTGTCACTGGGTTAATATGAAACAACATCTTACGCGCTCAGCTCGCCGTCCTTCTGAATAACACCACGACACCCACAAATCAAAACAAAAACGTCAAACCAGCTCAGGCAATGTCACGAATGACTTTCGGCAAAGACGTGCGTTTTTTGTTTTGTTTTTTGAATCAATCGTTTGACTGAGCTATACACCAGACTAAACAAATATGATAAAGAGCACAGAAAAACTGTGGGGTCACAGCAAGGGTTAAGGCAAAGTCAAAAATTGGCAAAAAGAAAAAGTTGTATGTAGCAAAGCCTTGTGTCAGAAATAATACCCAAACGATACAATAAAATGCAGAGAAAAAGGGGAGACAAAAAAAGTCAATATTTTGATTAAACTTCTTCTTCAGGAAAAACAACAACAACAGAAAAAAAAAATGGAAAATTGATTAGATAAAACCATCGAACAATTAAAAAAAAAAAGTAGAATATGAAATGTCTGTAGAATATTAAATCAATACGACGACTTATCTACGAGTCCTGACTTGAATTGTTTGCCAATGTTTGTCTATACACCGCACTTGTGGTTCTCTCACGGCCACCCCGCGGCCACCCCGCAGCCTCCCCCCCCCCCCTCCCCTCCCCTGCGATATCAGATTTCTTCAATTCCTCCCCTACTTTGAAGTTTCCCATGCATTACTTTTTTTTTTATTTCACCATAATACTTTTACAGTGGTAATTCTTGAATCAATTCGAGCAACTAAATTTCTTACTGCAGTCAAAATGAGATAAGAAATCCTTATTTCAATAATTATAGACCCTACAATTTGTATCTACTTGCACAGACGGAAATATCTTTCCATGTTTGGAGTTCCTCCTCCGACTGAAATTCCTCCCCAATTTCTCCCCTGGGTAAAATCCCTTCCCTTGGAGCCTGGTGCCTCCCGCTTAAGAAGCACCGCATCAGACTTGAGAAAAATAATGTTTCATTACGTGTACGAACAGGTCGTGACCCATAACTGTCATAAATATAATAACACATTTTTCCACTTGTTTTGATTTTTTTCTTCTTGTTGTGTTTAGATGGCACACTCGATCAGCGCCATCTTTTCCACTGGCACCTCTTTAAAGTCACCGAAAAACTAAATGAAGCTTCCTCTCCTCCAAAGACAATTCAAACGTCTTCAGAATGTTCTCACCTCTCTCTCTCTTTTCTTTCCAGTTTATCCATACAATTTAACTCTCTACTGCCCAGATGTAGATTGTCTCGAACTTCTCAAACATGAAAGGCAGATGTCAGTCAAATAAATGCCAAACTGTAAATATTAATATCATTATATTAAAACATATTTCAACAACAACATTTGTTCACTAAATACACAGTTTCAAAAATAGAACAAAGTACACCTGGCTACATTTTTCAGATATGGTACAGTGGGCGTTAGAGGTTAATTCACACTCCTACAAATGCGCCAGTTAGGTATGTTTTTGCCAAAACTAGAATGCCTTCAAGAGCGAAAACTAAGATCTCCACCTGGGATTGAAATGCCAAACTATCGTAGTGTGAATTTTTGTGATATAACTGTATCTGCCGCTGACACAGTGCAAGACAGATAACATTACACGCAGTGAGATACAGAAGGCGCCAAGCGGCAAATAGTTAAAAACTATCACAGAAAGCTGTACGAACAATCTGAGGAGAATGTCGACCCTTTCGGTGAAGTGTTTACTGAAGCGGTGTTTTAATCAGCAGGTTGCCATTATATCAGTGATTTTCAATGTTTGTATCTTATTTAACAGAGTGTTATCAACTTCAGAAGGAAAAATGGTATATCGCTGATCCTATAACGAAACCACACAAGTGCAAAGGACGTCGTGTTGCAAGACAAGAAAAAGAATAGTGTTTCATTTGAAATGTATTGCTTATCTTAATTACATTGTTAGTTACATACATAAACTTTTGAAATACTGCACTTTCCCCATTGTCAACATAGAAATAAAACGGGAGTGTTTATTGGGGCTACATGATCAATATTACCGTAGCGAGAAACAGATAGCCCAAATAATGTTCCAGGGGTGGGATTTGGTTATGAAGGCTGCATGTAGCCCCAATAAACACTCTCTTTTATATAGACCTTATATAGTTTGATTATTACGGCTATATTATGTAGCCTAAAAATAAGGTCACCCAAATAAAATTCCCTCACGTTCACTAAATTACTGTTCGGCAAAAAGAGTTGTCATTTTCTAATTGTGCGAATATACTTAAGCGGTTTCATAACAGGACCAGCAATATATTTTGTAGATCTCCTACTACAACAGCTATCCCCGACAATGACGTCAAATGCCCATGTCTTCCTTATTAGTCATTCACAGTCTGTCACTTTGTATGTGTGTGTGTGGGAGGGGGGGGGGTCCATCCCTATTTCGCACAATGAAGTTTTAAGCAGGGAAGATGCACTGCCCCTCCACCCTCTCGGGTCACCGACGAGTGAGTGTTTTCACCCCCCCCCCCCCGAGCCGACTTCGAACCTGTGACTTCTTGCACCCGATTCACCCGCCCTAACCCTAGTCTGTTTCTTGGTCTTATGCAAGATCAGACCGTTTAAACTCATCATCGACATAATGTCAGATAATCTCAATGCCCAGATAATCGCCAGACCACATGGCAACATTGCACAAAACACTTCAGTGGAAAGTTGCATAGAAAAGATAACGGCTCCCCTAGACAGCACAATAATATTACATATGGGGGAAAGAGAAACTTAATTGAATAATCTTAATCATTTTTAGTACCCGTTCTCTCCAGTTAACTTATCGTATCATTAGTTTTCCCGTCCCTATGTCTACCTCTGTCTTCTCGCGTACAACTTTATTCGTGGGTAGATGGTGGGGGCTTCTGGTATGCTCTCCTTCTGTCCTGTCAATCAGTTATTATTCTGTCTGTCGTCTTGCTTCTAACTGGCACAATTATGGCCGTTATCCTGTCGACATGCTTTCTTCAAACTCAAACACGAAACTGTGATAAATTCTGTTCCAGTGAGTTTCAACCTGGGCGTCTTCAGCCGATCCCACCCCCACCTCCTCTCATCACCGAAAAGAAATCCTCTGTGTTTTAGCTCTTTATTTTAGGAGATTTCGCTGCCCTTGGCACTTACACCTCACTTTTCTTCTTTTTATTTTTTCTTGTTCTTCTTTCTGTGTGTTTTTTTTTGTGTTAGGGATTAGTTTTTAAGAATTTTGCCCGGACAGCAGCCTTGTCCGGCGTGCTCTTCCCGACTTTTAACTACCAAGATATCTTTAGAAACCTGCACACGGGCCCTCTGAGTTTTTCGACCCTATCTGAGAAGACTAGGTGCCCGATCCTACTACCACAGAATCGGGGTCCAACATGCCTGCACCGACCAGGGATCGAACTCGATACCTTCGGCATGAGAGGCGAGCACCTTGCCTCTAGACCTACTCTTAGGTAGGTTAAGTCTTAACTATGATCTTATTCTCAGCTGAGATTCCACTGTCTTATTGCTGTTCATGTCATGGCTGTGTGTTGTGTATGCGTATGTAAGACAGACAGGCAGACAGACAAACAGACAGACAGACAGACAGACAGGCAGGTAGGCAGGCAGGCAGACAGACAGGCAGGTAGGCAGGCAGGCAGGCAGACAGACAGGTAGACATGCAGACATAATGATAGCTATATATATAGACATACAGACAGGCAGACAGACAGACAACAGGCACACATACATACATACAGACAGACAGACAGACAGAATGACAGACAGACAGAGAGGGGGTAAATGGCAAATTAGGGGAGGGGCTTCGAGTTCTCTTTCTTTTGGGAGGGGGGGGGGGCAGAACACAAACAGGCTTGCACACTTCTTGACAACGGTCAAGCATTGAGGGTCAAAGCGTGCGCCTGGCTCCCCGGGGTCCATGGCGCTCTGACCTTCACAAGAATTCACAACGTTCAACCCCAGACTATTAAAGCTTTACAACAACGACAAAACCGTGTGGTCTCTAAGAATGTGACTGTGGTCTCTGAGGATGTGTGATTTCTGAGGATATAATGTGGTCTCTGAGGATGACATCTCCACGAACTGTGATTCAGTTTTTCAGAGGAGACCTCACTAGCGCTTCATTTCCGAAACTCATTAAATTTTCGTTTCTTTTGCATTTCTTTTGGCCTGGACAATAAACAGCATTTAGAACTGCCGGAAAATGGGGGTGGAGGGGGCCAAGTAGCAAAGCATTTTCACAGCGACAAGCATTCTAGATATATATAGTTGCAGATTAATACTCATCACAACTGATTACAGGGCCAGAACAAATTATCACCACATTCTTTTCAATCAACTGTTTTCTAAAGCAAATTAATATTTATCTGCTAAATTAAACCTTAGAAAAAAATCGATGGCATACACAAGGGCTGTTTGTTAATCTGGAACAGGCTTTATTTTATTTTATTTTTGTTTAATCAATAACTTTTTAAAGGGACAGGATTATTTTTAACAGAACAATGATTTTTCCTGCATGCCAAGTTTCGGTGAGGTATGTTACTTCCCTGTTAATTTTCGGCCAAATTGGTTTGTTCAATAAAAATTGGCCCAAGGACCAGTAAAATCGGAGATTGCGAAATTTTCTAAATCCATCATTTTTGTTTACACCAAAGAAAAACTGCTATACACGTGCAGACCGTCAGGTCGATTCACCAAAAATTGTTGAACCGAAAGAAAAAGAAGCGAAACAAATTTTTGGATTTCACGGTCAATCCCACGCTTAACCACTGACGTATTTAATTTCTCTTCACTGCACACTGACGTTTAATGACGTCCGGGATCTAGTGTGAACTGCCTCAACTTACGCCGCTACCAGGCAAGTTAAACTGTCATATTGACACATGTCGCGCGTGCCAGGGGACAGAAGTACACCTGGCAACGCGAATAAGTGGGAGCCAACGATGAGGTCCGTATCCAAGGCCAGCGAGAGTAGTAGAGGCCATCCGTAAGGTGCGTACGCTCGGAAGGCAAAAGGAAGTGTCCCCAGCGTAGGACAAGCGTACCTCGGAGGGAGGTGGTTTGTTGGTGGGTTTTTTTTAAGTTTGAGTTTTGGGTTTTTACGGCATGTCGGCACGACAACAGCCACATTGTGCCTCCCACGGTCTGTTTGGGTATTCTAATCGTGTTTGGCATTCAGAGCTTCTGTTCTAGATTTCACAAACAGAATTAAGCAGTTCCGTATTTATTATATTATTTGAGTTTGCGTTTGGATTTAACGGTACGGTCGGCACGATATAGCGGCCACCTTGCACCTTTCACGTTTGTTTGTTGTGGATGCTGTTGTTTTTGTACTTTCTTGCAGGTCTGAGGGGCGTCAGTACGCTTTTCAATTAATGTAATGAATAAAAAAAAGTTTATTTTTACGTATGATCTTTTTTAACACGGTAAACTGTAGGATAGTGGTAATATAAAAACCATACCACTGATGAAACAGTCAAAATAGTCCATAATTATAAAATGCCACTTTAAATTGTTTTACAGTATCAAGGCCTTATCAAAAACATTCACCATTCTGATGCTCGCATGGGAGACAGGGGGAAGGGCTCGGCTAAACTGCGAAAATCGAGCATACGCACTTTTTGGATAGCCCCTGACTCGAGAAATTTCCATGGTTTCATTCTTCACAGGCCCATAGCGTGACGTGTCAACACTTGACGGCCTGTAAAATCTCGACGTTTAATTGGCTGTTCATTCCCGTCTTCACTGCGGAATACATTTTCTTTTTATAGGCTTCACGATTCGCCTGTGATATTTAGTAGCATTACGGTAATGAGGTCAAGTTGGTAGGCAATACCAATAAATGTCAAGCCTGGAATGTCATTGAAAACAAAAGTCAACATCGACTATCGATCGTGTTTGAAACAAAGATAATACAGGGAGTATATTATTCTGCCTAGTCATCAGGTTTTCCTTTTTTATGAAAAAGTATTGGCGATGAAGTAGCACTAGTGATTTATTCCGTGCATTGTTGTTCGGTTTTTAGAGTAAGTTATGTGTCTAACTGCTATACTGCCTAGGACGCAGTGAATAATATATATCCGAGAGTTAAAAATGAGGCTATCATTGCTGCAAGTGACTGTAATAAAACTTTTACGTCAGATTAGTTGGTTCTTCGGCTACCAAACGTCTTTGCTGACCGATTATGGCAAATTTCAATATAATTAGGGTCTCTTTATCTCATTTGTGTTCTGTGAATCCAAGATGTTCATGACCATTTTAAATGGAATTATTCTGACAAAGGGTGAGCTTTGTGATCCACAAAACCCGCATTCAGTCCTCGAGTGAAACGGCCTGGGTTCAAACCCCATCACGTAAATGTCAGCTTGGGAATTTCTCTTACAAATTGTACCTTTCCCATTTGTATTCATCAAGTTTCATTCAGTGTAACAAGACTTGATATAATCAGTAGAGTTTAGAGGGCAGTGCTCACACGTGGTAAGGACGAGTTAGCTGAGACCGAGGCGTTCTCACTACAGGCCGGTCAGCCGAATGTAGGTCAGACATGTAGTGGGCCGTCTCGCCGCAGAGAGACTGACTAGCATTAATTAAATAATACGTTTAGTACTACATGTATTACTAGAACAGAGGTCCACATGGGCTAGCTCAGATACTAGTAATGAGAAATGTGTTCTAACAAACTATCGCGTTTTCGGCATTACTTAGAACACACAAAAATGTTTTTAAAATTATGATAAGTGAAAAAATTAAACACACAAAATACCTTCATTACCAAATACTACGTGCAGGACCAACGATGCTTGGTTCAGTTTAAAAAAAATTACATAAAATCATATGATTCATAAAACTGACAAATTGACCAAGCGATGAAGCATGGTTCAATAACACAACTGTGCATGTACTGATGTAGATTCATTTTTTAATTCTAGATCTAGTGTGATGTGGAATTTGAGTGAATGAAAATTTCTGTGTTGTTTAAGAAACAGAACCTCATTTGAACAGTATTCGTGGTTTAATTCTGATAGCCTGCATAGAATGGCACCAGATAAAAGCCGTCATTATAATGCAGTGTATACCAGGGGAAGTTAATAGCAATCTTTCAGACACACACTTAAATAACTCCCTATCCTCATTCAGTCATTGCCTTTACCACCACCTTCACCCTATACCAAACAAAAATGAACATGAATGGGAGAAAGAAAAAAGACAAACTGTACAACATCAATAGCACTGACAACAATAACAATGAACTAAATGTTATTTTGTACTCACGAATACATGTAGTCTGTAATGTGGATGCAGGCATTATAATAATTACTCCAGAGATTTATTGTGATTTTGACGTCAGTTTAGCAATCTTCCTCTTTGGATGTTTTCGCTTTGCAACTGGAGGCAGAACCGCTTCAAAAGAATAACCAAGTGAATGCAAGAAGGAGATCCTGGTGCGTGTAGATGCGACTGTTCTTTGGGGTATTTGTTAGTGTTACAGATCTTTTGATGAGTGCAGTCTTCTTGTCATCATACTGATCCGATGCATAAATAAGCCATCACAAAGCGAAGAACTTCATCAAGTTGACTCCATGACTTAATTTTCTTTATAAACTGGTGAAAAATCCTCTTCACACTGCAGTATGCTTCATAGTCTAAAATTAACGTCTCACTCTCAACTTTGCTTATAATAGTTATAATTTGAAATGAACAGAAAACTCTGGTATTGGACCGGTTCTCTCATGGCTAAGGAAAATGTAATTGTTCGGTTGTTTAGTACTCGTTGCCAAAAAACCCAGGTCTTTTAGTTTGCGACTTAACAGGTCATGGAAGCTCTCAGATTTTAGTGAGTCAAGTTCGAGAAACTCACTCATTTCATCGATATCCACTGCGCAGGCCTCTTGTGTAGACATTTTTCTGCGGCGTGGAGTAGTGGAGGTAGAAGTGGGAACACAAGATGAGGGAACATTAGGAAACACAGATGGGGGCACAGCTGGAACATAATGCCGAGAGGAGGGGATCTTAGTTGTAGGAACATCTTTTGGCCAATGCAGGGCGCAAATCCCCATGTTTCCAATAACATCTTCTACATTCAGTTTGTTCGGTAAGCTTGCAACCCACTCGTGACACTTAGTTTTGTCCTTTGGAAATCCATAGATTGGTATTTTCTCTTTGGAATCATCAGTTTTATAGCCTGTTTTGCAGCCAAACACAGAACACTTTCGTCCCATTTTGAGTGAATATTTGTAGACCCCTAGTCCAGTTCATGTAAAAAGTAGAATCTAGATCTAGATCTAGACTAGATCTACAGTCAAGGCGGTTTCCTACAATCAATAATGCAGCTCACTCACAGCCACCGTACAGCACGAAACACCACAATTTACAATGCACTGATGTTACAGAATCCCAGTTGATGTGATGAACTAAAACAAAAAAATACAGTTTACAGAATCCTTCGTTCTCTTCTTGACTTGATGAAATGAAATCAAGAGACGGATAAATGAAGGAGTCACTTCTATGTATATTCTGATCTGTCTAGATATCTTAAAATCTTTATAATCCACGAGTTCACAAGTTGAAGCATGAGTAGCGAATGTGTAATGTAAACTGTCTTTGAATTTCGGGAAATACAGACCGGGTCGATGCCGTACTTATTTCATTTATGGTATCGAGTCTCACTTTACTCTCTATTTTATATTTGTCATGTCGTATCGATTTGGAGTATTGATATTGTCACTGAAAAATCAGGGGGAGTAACTGCCCTTTGTTTCTGAGTGAGGCCTGGTGAGGCTAGCCAGTGGTCGGACCACTACATGTCTGACCTACATTCGGCTGACCGGCCTGTAGTGAGAACGCCTCGGCTGAGACACATAATGTTGGTGTTTTATGATTCCATCGGTCTACCGAATAGAAAAATATATATCTTTATGAAAGGGTTTCACTCATTTCCATATAAGTCAATGTTGAAAAGCAATTTCCTGTTAAGTTAAATGGAAAGAAAAACCTGTATGCAAAGGTTGAGAGATTTTCATCCATCAGTTTTTAAAATATTGCCATTTTAGTTTCGCCATGAATTTTGAAACGCGTCCTGAAATGAGTAGGCCTGATGCTGACAAGGCCATAAGAAAATTTACTCATTTGGCTGTGCACGAAACCCCTGAGGGAGGGAGGGAGAGAGAGGGAGGGAGAGAGAGAGACAGAGAGAGAGAGAGAGAGACAGAGAGAGAGAGAGAGAGAGAGACAGAGACAGAGAACCACGCCAGGTATAAGTATAATCTCTTTGGTTTTTGGTTTTGTCATAGATCTGGACACATCCCCCCCCCCTCTCTCTCTTTCTCTCTCTCTCTCTCTCTCTCTCTCTCTCTCTTTTTCTCTCTCTCTCTGGGCGTGTATGTGTGTTGCATTTTATTGGGGGGGGGGGGGGGGGAAGGGGGGATATACATAGGAACCGGAAATGTCAAATACGGACCAAATACACTGGATCCGGTGCCATATCTCTAATCTAAATAAACGAAAGAACAGTCATTTGTGTATTACATTGTTATTTTACAAAAATGTACAAATATCCGGAACCTGCTGTCAATCGATAGACTCTACTCAAAGACCGCGGGAGCTGCAAACACAAGTATTTGTCAAGTCTCCACAGTAGTGTCTGGAGAATGAAGAAAATGAATGTCACACGAAGGCCGGCATAATTTTTGCCATGAAAACTTACAGTTGGACCCGAGACACAGGGCACCGAGATGGATCAATTGGCCAAATTCCGTCCGTCGACTTGCGCGCGTATCATCCATGTCAACAGTGCAACAATTCGTCCTTTCATAATTGAACGAAAAAGACTAGTTCCAAAGAGCTCTGTGAGTAGTACCCACCGTGTTTATACGCGCGCAAGTTGTGGACATATAGTGAAAAAAGGAATGGTCCGTCTCTGTATTCTGACTCGAGTTGGACTTTCAACATCGCCCTTTGTGGTGAAAAGATAACATTTTAACCTTCTAGTTCTACAGCCAGAGCGGCTTACACAAGGGGACTAGTCTTGTTCTCCTAAACACCTAAAAGAAGCAACTCTCTGGGTCCTCTGAGCTCAAGGTGTAATATTTTCCTGTTTATATAGAATTTCACATATAAAACAATATTCAGGCATAGACATGATGATTGTTTTAACAGACAGCAATACCTTGCAAGACCACACGCTTCAATTGCCGAGAATGGCGTGATTTTCTGCACACGCACACAAACAAAGACAATGTGGCATTGGAAAAGCAGTTGAAACATGTTTCAGATGGATTAAAAACATTGGAGTGACTATTTCGGCCGTGTGGCCAAATTGGGTTTTGTGGGCACAGTGAATAGAAAGAAAGAAAGAAGGAAAGAAAGGCGACATTTTCTAAAAACAATCCGCACTAAAGGTTAACAAGGTTAATTAAAAGATAAAATTATGAAATGACGAGACTGAGAAAGCATTAACCTTCTAGTGTCCGATATGCCATAATATTTGGAACTCTTCATCTCTACAGTAAATGATACTGTTTCTGATAACTCACGTCTTTGCAATCACATAGCTGAAACAATAAGTTCTTTAGATTTCAGAACTGTTGAACACAGGAATCTATGTCTGGTCATCTGGGGGGTTAAACAATATTGTGATGGCAGTCTATGCTTGGGAAACCGAGGGTTAATGTAAAATATGTTCAGGAGCCCCTAAAAGGATAAGAAACATTGTGTATTTGGGACTTAAGAAAAATGATTTACAAGCCATACCGTGAATCTGAGACCTAAGAAAGGTCACCAGTGTATTTGAGTCCTAAGATAGGACACCAGACCTATTTCTCCAGCTTCCAGTCATCAGACCAACAGTGCAACACGTTCATTTCTTTTCTGTCCTTGTTTACACGGAGAAGAGAACAGGGCGGATCACTAGGGGCAGGACTAGGGACGTGGGTCGCGTGCACCCGCCAACAGGGATATAAGGATTCTCTGTGTGTGTACGTGTGTGAGTTTCTGGAGGGTGGGGGGGGGGGTGACAGGCGGCGGATATGTGGGCAGTCACACTGATGAACAAACCTTTCGTCAGATAGATCTACGTGTAAACCTAACCAGATGGACAGGCAGGCAGGCAGGCAGGCAGGCAGGCAGGCAGGCAGGCAGACAGACAGACAGACAGACGGACGGACTGACGGACGGACGGACAGATAGGTAGACACAGATACATAGATGAGCGGGCGGGTGGGGCGGACGGACAGGCAGACGGACAGACAGACAGACAGACAGACAGACAGACAGACAGACAGACAGACAGACAGACAAACAGATAGATAGATAGATAGATAGATAGATAGATAGATAGATAGATAGATAGATAGGGCAGTTAGAGTTGCCGGTATAATTATATATATTGGCAAATCAAATCATTTCCAATCGCCCCTTCAGAGGTGACATCAGGATCTACTCCGCAGTTGTCGCTAATGGCCAGAGAGTCTCCAGTAGCACAGAAGATCACATCAACGTGGCCCTGCTCAGTGCTAATGTATTCCAAGAGTGCATGTGCTCAACGTGACAGCTAAGGAAATTTAAGCTCGTAAAGAAAAAAAAAAGAGGTAATTGAATTCCCTGATTTAATTGGCAAAAAAAAAACCGATGTCAGACATAAGCTCTTTCTTACTGAGTCCTGTCTCCCGCTCTCACTCGTTCTGGCATATAAAACTGGTTTAATGAGTGTATACTGCTTTTCTCTGCGTTCAGTTTTTAAAATCCGGTAGCAAAGATCTGTGTCTATGGCGGTAATGAGCTGTGGGCGAATGCGCTTAAGTTGACCGTGTTCGGTGTATTTAATGACAAGGAGTGACAGGGATCATGAGAGAGGAGACGGTGACGGAGGAAGAGTGGGGAGAGAGAGAGAGAGAGAAAGACAGACAAACGGAAAGGGCGGACACGGATAGACGAAGAGGCATGGGCAATGAGACGGGGAGAGAGAGAATGAGAGGCAGAGATTAAGAGAAAGGAGGACGGACAGACAGACAGAAAAGGAGATGGACACAGAAAGACAGACAGACAGACAAAAAGAGAAAGGGGGCTATATAAATATATATATATATATATAGAGAGAGAGAGAGAGAGAGAAAGACAGAGTGCCGATGGATCAATTGGTGTTGTATTTGCTTTGCCCCAGAATAGAAAACAAAATACTACAAAACAATGCCAACAAAGAAAGAAGGGTGCCTGAAATGAATATAAAACCAGGCTTTTGGCTGGGAGAACAAAAACATAATGAAAGATTAAAATGTGACGGAAAGAAGAAAGCAGAAACAAAAATGCAAAGGCGTAGTCCGCACACGATGGAAAGTGGGGACGAAGAGGGCACCTAGGATAATTCTCTTCAGTGCTCCCACCTTTGGAAGTAGTGCTCCCACCTTTGGAAGTAGTATAGTATTTATCAGAGCCCAGGCACAAGTGGCTGCGGTTTCGAACTGAAACAATTCAGAGCCGTTTGTAAGCTCTGGCTCCCCGTGAAAATGTACAAACGGGTATTGTTTACCGCATTTCATCCAAAATGGCCGTGCGCATACTTCCTGTCGTCACTAAAAGTGGGCTTCTTTCGCGTGTGGTAGTTCTCTATCTGTGGTTTCCGCTCGTCTTGCCGAAAAGCCGAGAAGATGTCAAAAACCATCACAGCGCCTTTGACAGCACAAGTGAGAAAAGATAAGATAAGAAGCACTTTATTATCCCATGAGGGAAATTCTTTTTCACACAGCGTTTAACAGCATATACATGGCACACACATCCAGTGTTTCCGCTTTCCGAAAGCGAAACGAAACCGGTGTTACTGTATCTAGGCTGTCATCAATACTGCCCCCCCCCCCCCACTCGTGTTCAATTTTCACGCCCACTGCTGAGGCTGGACCTGGACGGCCTCCCCACCAGGCTACACCGCTGAAGAAATCAGAAAGGACCACATTAAAAGGAAAAAAAAACAATGGCCGCACAGAAGGAAATTGAAGTTTTTAAAAGAAAAATCCAATGGCTTTTATGAATGGAGGGAACGCACGAGATGGACAGAAGAGAAGCGGATGGAATTTGTGAAGAAGAAGAAAAAAAGAATTAATAATGAGGAAGAAACCACAGATTTGAAGGAGGGAAGATGAATATGATAAAGGGAGGGTGCACGGAATGAGCCTGGGAGTGAGATGGGAAAGGAAAAGACAGAAGGGAGACAGAGGCTTGTCAGACAACGGTACTAACGAATTCTAAAACAGACAAACATAATATCCAACTATAGTACTAATGCCAATACTTTTTATATGTACTAACAATAACAATACAGGACATGTATCCACACGAGCAAGAAGTCGAGAGTGGTGCAGTGGGAGGAGAAGAAGGAACACACGGAGCAGTTACCAGAAACAATCCCAGAGCCAGATGCGAAATTCTTCAAATGCACCAACTTGTGCCCCGGGATCGGTCTGTACAGTCACAGCAGGCGCTGCGGCGACCCGGACTGACATACCACGGGCGCACAATCCATTGTCTCGCGAGACAAAAAGGTAGGCCAACAACAACAACAATAATAATACTCATCTACAACATATAAACGAATTGTAAAAGGAGAACCAAAAAAATGTTAACAATAGTCTACTTGGATCAAACTCCTCTGGTTGGAATACAAAAAAGCTGATCTGTTATTGATTTGAGTATTGACCTGTTGACAACACAAGTGATACACGGGGATCAATGGCCTCCTGAAGTAGCTAGGTCAAGAGCCGGATATCACATACACTGCTGGCAGCAGCATCGGCTGAGTGGGTTGAAATGTGACAATCTGAGATCTCCCCGTCACAATGACACTCACCCACTCCCTCTCCACAACTGTTTTCAGATGACGTCTTCGTTTTTATGAGGATACTCAGTAGCAGCTCTTCGGTCGCTCATCTTTTATAGTCTAACGTTCATCGTAGTTCTTGCACCGCAAGGCCAGCTTAACATCAGCAAGTATTTAGGGCTTTATTTTAGGAGGATCGCTGCCCTTGGCATTTATACCTCATTTTTCTTGGTTTTGTTTCTGTGTGTTTTTGTGGTAGGGATTAGGTTGTTTTTTTTAGAATTTTGCCCAGGCAGCGGCATTGTTCGGCCTGCTCTTCTCGACTTTCAAATATCAAGGTATCTTTAACGTGCGCAACATGCACATGGGCCCTCCGAATTTTTCGTCTTTAGCTGAGAAATCTAGGTGCTCGATCCTACCCATCATAGGACGAGGGACAGGAATCCCCCCCCCCCCCAAAAAGTCCAACATGTCTGCACCTACTGGGTATCGAACCCGGTATCTTCGGCATGAGAGGCGAGCATCTTGCCTCAAGATCAAAGTGTTCCCCCCTTAACATCACTAATGGGCTCCTGAGCAAAGCAATAGGTTGCAGCCCGCCCCCTACGCAACTGTTCATATATATATTTGCATGCTTGGGGCCCCCTAAACACCTGGGGCCCCGGGATTATGCCAGGAACGGTAAACAGATGGATATAATGATAAATACCACAACACATTATAAGTGTCAAAGTGTGCATTTGTTATAACTCTCCTACGTGCTAAAAGATCTCCAGTTGTTGTTGTTTTTTTCCACAGAGAATGGAGATAGACTAGAACAAACAAGAACTGACACTGAACAATAAACTATGAACCAGTAATATAACCCGCCCAGTTATCTGACATGAATTTACTTTTTCATCGTTCAACATTCAACGATGAAATATGAAAGACCCGAGTCCCGCCTGCTGAAAATTGTTGTCTCTCCACAGAGTTCTCACCTCTTTCATAATTATTTCTCTTCTCATATTCAAATCTGTCGTTTCTTTTTGGTCATTATGCTTTAAAATTTTTTATTTCTTCATTTATTTCGCCTTCATTTCTCTTGGAGTTTCCTTCTAGTTTTTCATGTGGAATGCATGTAATTTTGTTCAGACTGGCTGTTCTTGATCATTTTCCCTCTTTCACATGTCCCTCTTCACTTTCAAGCCTATGATTTCCTTTTCTTTCTTTCTTCCTATTTCCTTCATTTCTCTTAGTTTGTCCTCTATTTTTCCCAAGTAATCCATTGTTCAAGATTCCTGTTCTCTCACGCTTACTTTTCATATTTCTCTTCTTGCTTTCAAAGCTGTGATTTCTTTCTTACTGTTATTACTATTATTATTATTTTGTTTACCATCATTTCTCATGGTTTCTCCTGTTTCCCCCCATGCCATGTATATTTGAGACTGGTTTCTCCTGTTTCCCCCCATGCCATGTATATTTGAGACTGGTTTCTCCTGTTTCCCCCCATGCCATGTATATTTGAGACTGGTTTCTCCTGTTTCCCCCCATGCCATGTATATTTGAGATTGGTTTCTCCTGTTTCCCCCCATGCCATGTATATTTGAGACTGGTTTCTCCTGTTTCCCCCCATGCCATGTATATTTGAGATTGGTTTCTCCTGTTTCCCCCCATGCCATGTATATTTGAGACTGGTTTCTCCTGTTTCCCCCCATGCCATGTATATTTGAGATTGGTTTCTCCTGTTTCCCCCCATGCCATGTATATTTGAGACTGGTTTCTCCTGTTTCCCCCCATGCCATGTATATTTGAGACTGGTTTCTCCTGTTTCCCCCCATGCCATGTATATTTGAGATTGGTTTCTCCTGTTTCCCCCCATGCCATGTATATTTGAGACTGGTTTCTCCTGTTTCCCCCCATGCCATGTATATTTGAGATTGGTTTCTCCTGTTTCCCCCCATGCCATGTATATTTGAGATTGGTATCTCCTGTTTCCCCCCATGCCATGTATATTTGAGATTGGTTTCTCCTGTTTCCCCCCATGCCATGTATATTTGAGATTGGTTTCTCCTGTTTCCCCCCATGCCATGTATATTTGAGATTGGTTTCTCCTGTTTCCCCCCATGCCATGTATATTTGAGATTGGTTTCTCCTGTTTCCCCCCATGCCATGTATATTTGAGATTGGTTTCTCCTGTTTCCCCCCATGCCATGTATATTTGAGATTGGTTTCTCCTGTTTCCCCCCATGCCATGTATATTTGAGATTGGTTTCTCCTGTTTCCCCCCATGCCATGTATATTTGAGATTGGTTTCTCCTGTTTCCCCCCATGCCATGTATATTTGAGACTGGTTTCTCCTGTTTCCCCCCATGCCATGTATATTTGAGACTGGTTTCTCTGTGGACATCCTCCCTTAATTTAAAACATTCGTCTCTTTGTTTTCGCAAATTATTGGTTTTATTTTTAGTGTAATTTATTTATTTATTTTCCTTTTCGTTTCTCTTGGTTTCTCCCTCTTTTTCCTTTCCTTGTGCAATCTATTTGTGAGATTCAGTTAATGAGAATATCAGTGTGACCTACGCGTCTTTCACTCACTCTTCCATTATATTTTGCTTTCCATAAAAATAAATAAATAAATAAAAGATAAATAAAAATAAGAATAATAAACAACAAATTTCGCTGATGAATTTTTAAAAAATTACTGATATTTCTCTTTCATTTCAAAGGCTGCAGAGAGGAAAGAAAAAACAGAAACTTGTTTTCCTGAATAACATTATCTCAGATTACGAGGAAGATGGGATAAAATGAATGCCCTGTTTCCTTTCTTTACAGACAGTTGCGAAATGTTCAGCATTAACCATAGGACCACACGTTGACCATTCTTCCTTTCTGAACGCTGACTCAAGTAGCTCGTCTGAGCGCCTCAAACGTGTCTTAAGGTTTTGTTAAGGGACCGCAGTATTTTACATAGAAAGCTATGGCTTAGCAGTGAACACAGCTCAGTATTTTCTCTATTTGGCTTGGTAATCAGACAACGGTCCCCTAGCATCAACTGTGCGTAAACCAATACGGTATTTCCACACGAAGGGTGTGGTTTACGGTGCTTATCAATGAGGTCCACAAAATTTGTCAAGATAATAATGTTTATTTTTTTCCATAAGTTCAGACTGAAAGCTTAGTGTGCCTGGAACAATACAGAAATCTCAGGGTCTAGTCCAGTGCATCGTTACATCCTGTACTATCAGGATACTTCAGTTTACCAAAAACTTTCCAACTAAACATTAAAACGACACTACGGGCACATATTCTGTCCAGGTTGAGAGTTTTGCGAAGGTGGATTGCAAAATAATGTGTATGGTCCTTACCTGAGAAAGGTTTTCATGCTTCGTGAATTTGATACCAAACGTGCTGAGAGATCCTACAGAAACGTAATTATATTTGGCTAGTGTCGGGTCGTTGATTATGGTGTATATATTATATATAATTATTCCGTCTGTAGCACTGGAGGAAAAAATGTACCGGTATTTTGCTTAATAGTGGTCATGACTAGTTTAGAGAACACTGATATTTGACACGATTTTCTTTCTTCGAAATACGAAATACATGATTTATTTGTCAGTGTTTTTTTCTTTCTGTTTTTCTCTTCACCCCACTCCCCACCCCACTTTTTTTCAGGGGTTTAAGATGTCACGTGCAGGGTGGCGCGTTCCTGTACCACCGATCTACTTTTGTGTCTCGAAAGACGGGCGGGAAATATCTGGCAACCGGAAACGGAAATGTGTCGTTTGGACTTAGAGGGATCGATTTGCCTGAGGGACAATGCTTGGGTACGGGGGGGGGGGGGGGCGGGCGGTAGATGTGACTGAACAGACTGGGCAGAAAAATTGAACTAGGATGTAAACGAGGGACGAGTTTGTCACAGGACCAGTCCTGTTGAAAGGATTCCAGACCCTGAGAACGTTTCGGATTCATCTGGATTTAGAGAGATATATTGAGAGACTGCATGTCTTAGCTTCTACACTGTCCTCAACATCCTTGAACGAGAACGACTGTTTAATGTGTTGTAAGACGCTGGAATATAAGGAAAGGGTACGGGGATTTAAATATGGATTTGTCAATCTTTTGAGTTAAAAGCAAGGTAAAGAAAGAAAGAAAAGGACCCGCAGAAAGAAAGAAAGAAAGAAAGAAAAAAAGGAAGAAACAAAGACAAAAGACAGACAGATAGACAGACAGACGGACAGAAAGAAAGATGGTCATAATTTGCAAGCGCTGAGTCAGACAATGAAACAAGACTCGAGGAGAACGGAGAAAAAGGAGTCTGAGAGGAGGGAGGGACTGAAAGAAAGAACGAAAGATTGATTGTGAATGAAAAATGGTGTAAACAAAGAACGGGAAGAATGAAACTTTCCATCCTACTACTTCCATTTTCCCTCCTATCTCACTAAAATAGAGAGGCTTCAGTTCTACAAACCAGGAGTCCTATTTAGCTTCACAGTTTGAAGTGCTCCTGGTGGCAGAAGGAATTCAATGTGAAGAGCACTTGATATCAGAACCAAATTACGGATTTACCCGGACAACCCGGCATCCCATCTCTCCAACACGAAACTGAGGAAAATCAAGGGCACGCAATTCTCGGGGATCGATGAATGATGTAGCCAGTGAACTGCCCGTTGCTATGTACAGCAAGCAGCATAAATGGTAAAATCTCATAACATGCCTGAAATCGCCCCAGAGCCTCAATGGAGTTGAAATTTCATGTTTTCTATTTTGTTCTGGCAGAGTTTTTAAGTACAATGAGGCCACACCAGAGAAGAGGTTTGAAATTCTGCACTCTAAGCGTACATGTCTTAAAAGGAACACGTCGATAAATTTGGATGGACTACGCACCTATCAGCATTCGTATTGTTCTTTTGCCTCTCCTGAGTGTAGTTGCATCATGAACTTCTTCTGTTTTCTGTTATGAAGCGAGGCTTCTCGGTTCTTCCATTCAAACTTCTCCATCAATGCTCTGTCTACCACCTTCCAAACTTTTGCAGGGTGTCTCCAAATCTTTAATCTTAGGTTCTTAGCTAACAAAATGATTTCATACAAACTCAAATCACCATTTCATTTAAAAATACAAAAAAACACCCCTAAATTTCAAGGTTCAGGGAACCTATATCAAAGATACTAAGTATAATAAGGTGAAACAGGTAGCTCGTTTAGCGTGCATAGATTTCGCACCGCCATCCTGCGGTAAATGCCCGGAAGTCATAAACAATGCCTTATTTTACAAAGCCAATACCGGATAATATTGAATTTTGTTCACTGTTCAGCTTTCGCTGTCTGTAGGCCTTGATTGAAGTCAGTTATTTTGTAATTATAACTTCAATCGCTCCAGGAAAACCCTGGTGATTTGTTTTTTGTTTTTTCAGTCGCAGAAGCCCTGTAACAAATCCGCATCATTAAGTTACCATTATATCAAGCATACTTTTCATACAATGCGCCATGAGCCTCGGCTCCACGCAGGCTGTGCGCACGATTTTTTAGAGGTACACAGAAGAGAATGTCTCATCTTATTTTATCTAGTATCTTTGGCTATTTAAACAAGCCGACATGGAGGGCATTGTTGCTTCGGGGGCCAACAGCATTATGCTGAGGCCCCCGAGAAACAAAAGATCTCAACCGGGCATTGTTGCTACTTTCGTAGCACCAGATGCGCACGGATAGACTTACGTGAAACAAAATCTACATCTGAAGAAATGTAAATAGCTAAAAACCTGAATCGTCCAGGACATTTCGACCAGCCAGTTTTCTTTTACGTATGTTGCGTGACCGAAGTTTTTGCTTGGAGTTTAGATGCAATTTAATTGTTAAAGATACTGGCAACGCGGAGACAGTGTTTCCTTTCTTCAAATGCGATTAGAATTCAGATCAGACCCTTGAATAACTCTGGTAAAACGATGTCCGATCACAAAAGAGAACTTGCGTCATCATGCCTTTTGTATTAAGTTCTCCTCCCCCCCGCCCCCCCCCACCCCTTCCCCTAAACGCCCGGATGCGGCCCAGACAAAATTGTCCGTCACTAATAAGACAACTCTCCGGCAGTAAATCAGGAACACCCCCTGGTCCCAAGTACCCAGCCAAACGACCGCGACAGTCCATTACTTCTGGGGTGCTGGGTCAGCCCTAGAGTCCCCGAGAGAGATTCCATTACTGGGGAAATGGCAGGGCCGTCACCATGTCACACCAACCCCCTTTCAGACATTTTCTTCATCTACAAACATTATTATCAGCCACTGACGTAAGAATCATAAAAAGCCAGATAAGTCTTTTTATCTAATTTCGAATAGGATATGAAATGAAGATTCAGTAAAGATAAATAAAAGTGTTATCGTTAGACAAATTGTCGTAACAGTAAATGAGGCCCATGTCGTGTCCATCCGGTAATTCAATTGTCATTTCGGAGTCGACTTGATATACTTAGGGTTAACTTGGTGAATCCATCAGGAGAGCAGTAATTCGGCGTGCGTCACTCACGCCATTGTCACGGAGATGAAGAACTCCCAGAGTCTCCTGTTACTTACACGTGGCTGCAGCTTAAAGATGGAAAGGAAGCTCAGAGACGGCGGGGCCCAGCAGAAGAAGCGTTTAGTGGGTGAGACAACGGCCATGCCGACTAATGGGCGCAGTGGGGAAACTGGAAGTTTTGTATGCATATCAGGTGCAGAGATGTGGTAAAGTGGTGAGTAAAGATTCTCAGCCAGAATAAACAGAAAAGTAAATAGGCACACACGCGGAAAGCGGAAGGGCGGACAAAAGGTTGGATTGATGGACGGACTGGCATGAAGACAAAGGTATAAACTAACAGATTCACAGACAGACATACGCACACACAGACAGGCAGGTGGACACACAGACAGATAAATACAAAGACAGATAGCCATAGATAGACAGACAAACAGATAAATAGACAGACAGACAGACAGACAGACAGACAGACAGACAGACAGACAGACAGACAGACAGACAGATAGATAGATAGATAGATAGATAGATAGATAGATAGATAGATAGATAGATAGATAGATATATAGATATATAGATAGATAGATAGATAGATAGATAGATAGATAGATAGATAGATAGATCACACTATTTAACCCACATAAGATTACAAAACACGTAAATGCCTGTGTTCAAGGGCCCAGACACAGCTAAGATTTGGACAAGCCTTCAGACTTCATCAAAAGACATAAAGTCTCGTCTTTGCAATTAACAAAACATGCGACCCAGCCAAATAAAACATCATGAAACAATAAGACGCAAGCAAAGATTCAACAAGACATGTAGGCTATAGGCAGGACTCAACAAGACATGTATGCATTCTGGGCAAATTCACATGAGGACATAAGCTCGTGTAGGCCTTTCATTTTTGACTGCTCTGAGCTGATAAAAATCTAACTCCAAAGATCGTAAGTCTATCAGCAGCATCACAGCTTTCATTACACCTCAGATTTTACACAATCATGATTATCGCGACCTTAGGTCTTGTTTGTTCCAACTCTACTTTTTGCACAACTGGGAAAATCGACATCAGTTCTAATGTTTGCGACTTTAGTAATCCATTATGATAAAGACTTAGAATAAATCGGAACTGTGAAACAGTTTGATATGTACTACAGGCATTTTAAAACAAGTGTCAAAGTGTGCATTTGTTATACCTCTTCTACGTACTAAAAGATCTCCAATTTTTCAGAAAATAGAGATAGAACAAACAAGAATTAAAGTAGCCATTCCTTAATGATGATCTCGGAGCTCGGTCCCAGAAAAGTTTTCCAAATATTAGAAATCATGTTAATTGTTACTTTTCATTTACGATGGTACAGACTGCACTCTCTACATAATGTTCAAGGAAATGCTGTGTGTGTTCACTGAACAAACTGCCCAGTGCCCACACTGCTGCAACTCCCACATGCTACTAAGAGGGCCCCCCACCCCACCTTCCGCCCCGCATTTTTCGGAAGGTTTTCCCCCCCGTCCGCGCCACTTACCAGAAAGTTAACCAACATAATATGATGAAAACCTCCCCTAACCTCCGCTTTCCTTCTTTCTTTCTTCTTTCTTTGTCCCATACAAATACTAAACCCAACCTTTTGATAAGCCCGCTCAAAAGTCCCTTCTTTAGTGTGTTTTCTTGACTGGCGCGGACGGGCGGAGGACCTCCCCATTTTTCTTCTTCTTCTCCTTTTATAAGTCAGTTGAGTTAGTTGGCATGAGCTGGAATATGACAGTTACATTGCTCAAAGGGATGAGGTTGGTAAGTTGACTGCTTAGCTGGTTCAACAACTGTAAGATTTAGTCTTGAGAGTATTGGCCAATACGCTAATAAAATGGTACGAGAGCTAATTTGTACCGTGTACGTGGACAGAGCTGAATGTGGATCCATGCTATAATATAGATGTAAATAGCCTCTTTGTACAGACGAGAGAGGTTCGAGCCTCTAGAGGGATGCTATTTCATAGCTTAATCTTCCCCACTGCTGCGCTGGTATACACGCATAAAATAACCTCGTTGTGTGCACTAATGAAGTTCATATCTCTAGAGCATTGGTTCTTGATGAGCAGAATGTCCCCATGTGAAACTGCCCAGTTACGGGGCCATCAACAACACATGTACGCTTTTTGCTGGGGTGGAAAGCAAAAGAAGAGGGAATGGAAGGACTTCCGAATGCATTCCATAGCCCGAGTGAAAACAATACATAGCTACCCCGGCGGCTTTCCCTGATATGTCAATCTGACTACTGCCCAGACGAACATCGGCCTACGGCCTCGATGATACAAACTGACTAGACCCTCACGTCGTTACATATCAATCTGACAATGCCTATGCACTTGTCGCGCTATGGATCGCATTCGGAAGTCCTCCCGAGGGAATAAACAGCATCCCTTACAAGGGTTGAGGGAAGGTGGGGGGGGGGGAGGGGGCTTCTCCCAGCCCTCCTCCAGCATACGTACATAAGCTTTTCAATAATGGTTTTTTAAAGGTACAAAAAAAACAAAACAAGTAAGCTGTTGGATTAGATGAAAATCAGAATTCTCTAATGAAACAGTGCAAAAGCACGTACATAATGCGGGAGGAGTACCTTACTCGAGCGCCACTTTCACTGTTATCAATTCAAACACATGGAATGGTCAGATGGACCTGGGTGCGTGAGGGTCTAGTCAGTTTGTATCAATGGGCGGTAGTCAGATTGACTAATCAGGCGAAAAGGGGCTGGGGTACTTGTGTTTAGTTAGTTTCTGGTCTTTGGCGCTCGAGTACGGAACTCCTTCCCAAAATGCCAGCCTACACTAACGCCTTATTTTGGAGATTCATCCTTCTAAATGGTCGTAGGTTGGTAAAAGGGGTGGGGGGCCTGAACACAGTGAAACCAAGCTCATGAAAACGTCCATAAGGGGAAGAGACGGGAGTGAAATCAAACATATGAAGAGTGTAGAAGAAGGGAGGGAAAAAAAGAGGAGAGGGAGAGGAGGTAAAAAATTCCACCAAAATGAAACGTGCGTAGTTTATGGATGGCCCCTTCAAAATGCATGTGCAAATACTCACTTGATATAATAAATCCTTCCATCCTGTTTGAGCTTGGCCTCCCAGCCCTCCTCCAGCTCCGTGTTAAGTCTGTGTAACACACTCCGCTTGCCAGACATGTTGAGACGAGAGTGTGACATTACGCGTGTGTGGTGTCACAATGTGCTATCTGTGCAACTGATGACGACAGCTCATCAGCCAGAAATGTTCATGGACCAGGTATGGCATACCTATCGTTGAGTTTCAGGCTCTTTTAAGACATCAGTTCTGTGCTGTAATGAATAAATAAATTTATAGATATATAGATAAATAAATAAATAAATAAATAAATAGATAAATAAATAAACAGATAAATAAATAATATATATATACATATATGAATAAATAAACAGATAAATAAATAATATATACAAATACATAAATAAATAAACAGATAAATAAATACATATATAAATAAATAGATAAATAAATAAATAGCTAAATAAATAATATATACATACATTATATAAATAAATAAACAGATAGATAAGTAATATAATCATAAATATATAAATAAATAAACAGATAAATAAATAAATACATAAAAAGATAAATAAATAATATATACATACATATATAAATAATAATAATAATAATAATAGTTCGTCCATCAGGTATGATGATGACCTTAACAACACCAGAGGAATAAAGAACAGAAATTGCTGAGAATTTCAACACATGGACAATAAAGAGAAGTAAAGGACACAGACAGAATGGAAAGACTGTTCTTTCATGACTTATGGCTTCTCATGTAACTGATAAGTCCTATTTTTGCCCTGAAGACCCTTCCGCATAAGTGACAAGAGTGCTCCGTTGGTTCAGTACCACTGGGCCTTTTCTTGCGCCGTTCTCTTTTTTTGATAGCCTGCTGGACTCTGTCAGCTTCCCATGCTTTGCTGCCTCTGGTAAGGGCCGCCCTCCAATTTGCTCGATCAAGCGAGAGCTTTTTCCCACTCACTCACATCAATGGCAAAGGCCTTCAGTGATTGCTTGAGAGTGTCTTTGTAACGTCTCTTTAGGGCCCCAACATTCCTCGTTCCATTGGAGAGCTCAGAGAAGAAGATTTGCTTAGGGAGTCTGGAGTCGGGCATTCTGACAACATGTCCTGCCCAACGTAGCTGAATTTTTTTCAGGTGGCAGAAGATGCTCAATTCCTTGGCACGATTGAGGACCTCAGTGTCTGGAATTTTATCCTGCCATTTGATCCTTTGGATCTTTCTAAGGCAGGCCAGATGAAAGTGATTTAGTTTTCTGGCATGCGATTGGTACACTGTCCAGGTTTCAGCCCCATAGAGTAGGGTGGGAAGGACCACAGCATTGTACACTTTCAGCTTAGTGTCTGTGCGAATGCCGGCAACATCCCACACTCTCTTTCGAAGCCTGCCAAATGCAGAGCTGGCTTTGCTGATTCTTGAGGGAATTTCAGTATCAACACGAGCCGTGGAAGACAGTGTACTGCCAAGATAGGTGAAGTTCTCCGACACCTTCAGAAGACCGTCATGGACTTTGATATTTGGGGTCACAGGAGACTTGTCGTCTGGAGTAGGCTGATGGAGCACTTCCGTCTTCTTTGTGCTTATTGTGAGGCCAAAGTTGTCACAGGCACTAGAGAACTTATCAACACAGTTTTGCATGCTATCCTCATCGTGTGCCAGAAGTGCACAATCATCAGCAAATAGTAGGTCACAGACTTGAGTACTTTTGGTTTTGGTTTTTGCCTGAAGTCTCCTGAGGTTGAATAGACTTCCATCAGTTCGGTACTTGATGCTTACCCCTTGAGGAGGAGAGCTAAAGGCTTCTTGTAGCATTGCCGAGAACATGATGCTGAACAGAGTTGGGGCTAAGACACAACCCTGTTTTACCCCATTTGTGACAGCAAAGGGCTCTGAAACACTGCCGTTACTTTTGACTGCAGCTTGCATGCCATCATGAAACTGGCGCACTATTGTGATGAATTCGGGTGGACACCCAAACTTCGCCAAGATTTTCCAGAGGCCTTCACGACACACTGTGTCAAATGCTTTTGTGAGGTCAACAAATGTGATATACAGCGCTTTATTTTGTTCCATGCATTTTTCCTGAATCTGTCTGGCAGCAAAAATCATATCCGCCGTTCCCCTCTCTTTACGAAAGCCACATTGGCTCTCGGGAAGCAAGTCATTTGACGAGAGGTGATCAAGAAGGCGATTCAGAAGCATTCTTGCCAATATTTTGCCAGCAATTGAAAGTAGAGAGATTCCCCGATGGTTGTCACAGACTTGGCTGTCCCCTTTGTTTTTGTACAGATGGATGATTGAAGCATCTTTGAAGTCCTGTGGCAGCTTCCCTGCTTTCAACATATGATTGAACAACTCGGTCAACCTTTCAATAAGCTTTTCTCCACCGAAGGCATACACCTCAGCAGGAATTGAATCCACGCCTGGTGATTTGTTAAAGGACATCTGGTTTGTGGCAGTCCGGGTCTCATTTGCTGTGAATGGCTTGGCAAGAGCTGCATTAATAGGAGTCTGAGGGAGGCGGTCAATGGACTCAGTATTTATATTTGATGGCCGATTTAGCACACCTCCGAAATGTTCTGCCCAACGCTGAATTATGGCATTCAATTCAACAATGCGTGTTGAACCATCTGACGCAAGAAGTGGCGTAGTGCCAGAGCGGGATGGTCCAAACACAGCTCGGAGGCTCTCAAAGAACTTTCTAGTGTTGTTTGTGTCGGCATATTTCTGAGTTTCTCTTACTCGCTCTTCAAGCCAGTCATTTTTCATTTTCCTCAGCTTCTTCTGGAGTACACCCTTACATGCACGCAGTGCATCAGCTTTTGCTGTGGAAGAGGGGTCACTGCAGTGAGCTTGGATGAGACTATTTTTTTCTTTGATGAGCACTTTGATTTCATTATCATTATCATTGAACCAGTCCTGGTGCTTGCGGACAGGAAAACCAACTGTGCTGCTGGCGCAAGAGTGTACAGTCGTAATTAGGTCAGTCCAGCTCTGTTCAATGTTCTCGGGGTCAAAAGTCACGCAATCCAATTTTGAGGAGAGTTCTGAGGAGAGCTCGCTCTGTTTCTCAGCTGAGCAGAGTTTTGAAACATTTAGGCGTTTAGGTGGCGCTTTCCCTTGAGGGCGTCTATTGCGCCTCAATGTTAGTCTGAGCTTGCAAACAATGAGTCTGTGGTCAGTTCCACACTCGGCACTACACATCGCCTTTGTTACAAGGACATCCTTTCTGTCAGTCTTCCTCACAATGACATAGTCTATGAGATGCCAATGCTTTGAGCGGGCATGCATCCATGACGTTCTGTTTCTCACGGGGAGACTAAAATTTGTGTTGGTAATGAACAGGCCAAATTCAGCGCACAAAGTAAGTAAGCGCAACCCATTGTTATTGCATGAACCAACTCCATGAGGGCCCAAAACATTTGGCCACGCTGAGATTTCGGAGCCAACCTTAGCATTGAAGTCCCCCAAGAGAATCAGCTTATCAGCTGCCGGGACAGAGCATATGACAGATTCTAGATCAGAATAGAACTTGTCTTTGGCTTCATCTGGGTTTGTCATGGTGGGCGCATATGCGCTAATGAGGGTGGCTGACTGGCTTTTCCCAACTGGGATCCTGAGTGTCATTAGCCTGTCATTTATTTCAATTGGCATGGACTGCAAGTTTCTGACAAGGTCATTTTTAATTGCAAACCCAACACCATGCTGTCTCGGTTCGACTGCACCCTTGCCTTTCCAGAAGAAGGTGTATCCACCACTGAGCTCTTTGAGTTGGCCACTATCAGGGAGTCTGGTCTCACTGAGTGCCACTATGTCCAGGTTGTACCTGCTGAGCTCAATGGCAATAAGTGCAGTGCGTCTTTCCGGGTTGTTTGAGTTGTCCTGTAGTGTGCGTATATTCCAGGCTCCTAGCCTGAGTAAGCTGAATTTCTTTTTGTTTCGACCGCAAAAAGGGATCCCCACTGGTCGCGGTATACCAGTCAGGATGATGTGAAGTGGGCTTTCTTTAGGGCACCTTTTCTAGCCCCTTCCTCAGTTGAGGTGAGCAGTGTTATCCTTAAATAAGGCTGCTCAGCTACTGTGGGTGCTGCCTCCACTTCAATCGACGATGAAGCGACCATAGACCACAGCCACCAACGTGTAGGTCTGTGCTAACAGCTTCCAGTCTATCCAAACCTGCTGCCACCGCACTTGCCCATCGCCGTTGGAATTTTGAGAGGAAAGAAGACGAGGTGAGTGTTAAGACTGGCGCAAAGATGAAAGAAGACGAGGTGAGTGTTAAGACTGGCGCAAAGAGTTTGTTTTTAGTGAAAAAGAGCTGCGCAAACATCAGACTCACTCTCTCGCCTGGACACAACTTATCCAAGTGGCAAGACAGGGTCAAGACGACTGGAAATGTATCCAGGTGCAGGAGGATGCCAGAGGGACAGTCATATTGCCTGACCGGCTGCCTGTAGGCTACTCCACAGCCTCGCAGTCCCAACTGACTAGGGTGAAAAACCCAAACCAAAGAACACCAATACTGGTGGATGCTCTGTGTCACGATATCCAGGCCAGAGTGACGGTATATTGCCATCTGCCCTATCAATCAACCACTGGCCTGCTGCCGCCAGCTTCGAAGCTGCGTCCGGGAAGTTTGCTCAATTCTTCGTCTGTGATTTAGGCAAACAAGCCTATGACCACACCGCTACCGGGGGCCAATATGAAGGACTCAAGTACTGAGGGTCACATTGTGCCCTAGCATGTGGCCGTTGGGTTAGATGAAACCTCCTCCGCCCTGGCCGCTTGCACCGACAGGTGCACGCCCACTGATACCATGCTAGCGTACCAGTTCATGGAACAGGTTGTACTGGATTACATGTTACCAGTAGCAGATGTTTCTGACCTGACCTGAAATTAATAATAATAGTTTGTCTTAATCAGCTGAAATCATGGACAAGGTGGTCAAGAGGCAAGGTGCTCGCCTCTCATGCCAAGGGTACCGAGTTCAAAACCGGCCGGTGCAGGCATGTTGGCAGTTTGGGATTTTTCTCATATTTTCGTGTCCCTGATCCTATTGAGGGGGGGGGGGGTAGGATCGAGTCCCTAGTCTTCTCGGACAAGGACAAAAAAATTCGGAGGGCCCGTGTGCACGCTGCGCACGTTAAAGATACCTTGGCAGTTGGAAATCGAGAAGAGCAGGCAGAACATGCCGCTGCCCGGGCAAAAATCAAATAAAATTCATATACTCCCTCCCTCCTCATAAATAAATAAATAAATAAATACATAAATAAGTAAGGCCGGTCATTTTGGGAATCTTCATTACTCACAATGAATTTTGCCTTACTTCCTAAGGTACTCCTAATGTGATGATATATGTGCTTGTGCATGTCACCGTGTGAGTTTGTGTGTGAGTATGTGTGTCATTGTTTTAATTATACTATTTTCATTAATACTGTCATGAAGCTCGTTCATGTGAACAGGGGCTAGATAGTTCGGTAATGTGACAAAATGGAGTCACCGAGCAGAGCGGGATGCAAAGACAATAATTCCATGGCAAGATTCAGTGCACACCGAGAATAGTGTTCGGTGGACGCACACGACAAGTTGTCTCGTTCTTAATATGTCGCCTAACCCTCTCCCGATTTAACAGTCTAATTATTTGCGCAATTTACGAATTATTGCTTGGTTGCCCCGCATTGTATGCGCTTAACTTATATAGCCGCAACCACATTTCATTCTTCAAGCCAAATTTCAAAAAGAATGTTGTTACAAGTATGTACGTATGTCCTCCCAGGTTTTTTGCGCGAGGGGTACGTATTTTGAAGCCTTTTGTGACTCTAGAGCTAGAGAGCTCCTCCCGCAACTCCTGACAACAGCCTTAATTAATTATTCTGTCAGATTTTGTTTTCCTTTTCCTCCTCTTTTTGTGGTTGAAAGGGTAGGGGACATGGTTAGGGATTTGATCAGATTTAGGGTTGAGGATAAGAACGGGATTGGGGATAGGTAAGTATACGCACGAGCCCCTCCGGCAAAATGCTTGGGGTGCGTACGTACAAGTAACAAAAGCCTTTCAGAGAGATCCGCTCAGTTTTTGAGTCTATTTATAACAAAGCGGTTTTCTTCTATTTTTATGATAGATAGATGAACAACTTCTAATCTGGGAATTTCAAATTGATCAAAATGGTCAGCTGTCAGAGTTGAAATGGTAACATAATGACATATTCTCTGTTTCAGTGATGTCTCTTTGAACTGGACGATCAGAGGCGACAATCCACTGAGAATTAACACTCCTAATCCCCGACTGTTTTTTCTTCATCCAATCCACGCCTGGTGATATCATCCTGACAGGGAAAGAGAGTTTGAAAGGACCAGCTGTATGTGACAAAAGATTTGTGAATGGTTTAGCGCGATGGTTCTCAGATGTCCAGGCCCACATTCCAATCTTTGTGATTTGAGGTTTCTTCAATTCCCTATAATGAATTGCCAATTAATCATTATCTTTTTCATCGTCATACTTTTACATTGGTAAATTTGGGAACAGGTTATGAAGCTAATTTTCTTTATTCATTGCAGTGAAAGGGAAAGAAAGAGAAGAAATCCTTATGAGGTACTTCATGT
This sequence comes from Onchidella celtica, assembly GCA_963931925.1. Lineage (NCBI taxonomy): Eukaryota > Metazoa > Mollusca > Gastropoda > Systellommatophora > Onchidiidae > Onchidella > Onchidella celtica. The sequence goes on along the minus strand of OZ007573.1, from coordinate 29,121,916 downwards.
GATATGGATACATTGTGTCATACAGACTTAATTCTTCCCCAGTTTGGAGTTCCCATCTATGAGTGAAATTCCTCCCTAATTCCTCCCCTGGCTGAAGTGAGTGTTTGGTCGGCGCTTCTGATAGGATCTCCTTCTGCCCTTCTGTCCTTCTGCCCTACCATTCTGTTATATTCTGTCCATCGTCTTGGTTTCTTCCTAGCACTATATGACTGTTATCGTGCCGACGTGCTGTCTCCAAACTCAAACTGAAAACCTCTGGCTAATATTCCTCCCCTTAGATCTGAAATTCCTATCCATGGGAGCCAAGTGCCCCCCCCCCCCCCAAATCGCTGGTTTAGCACGTATGGCAAAATCTGTTCAACGTTAAAGATCGTCCTCAACAAGATGCATCCTTCTTAACACGACATGCAGATTCTCAAGTTAATGTATGTGTGTGACATTCCTTTCCTCTCTCATGGCAAAAACACTCCCTCTCCCCCCCCCTCTCTCTCTCTCTCTCTCTCTCACTCTCTCTTTTTTCGTTCTCTCTCCCACTCTCTCTCTCTCTCTCTCTCTCTCTCTCTTTCTCCCTCTCTCTCTATTTTTCTGTCTCTTTCTCTCTTTATCCCTCAGTCCCTCTTTTCACTTTTCTTTCTCTCCAGCTCTCTCTCTCTCTCCCCCCTTCTCTCTCACTTCCTCTTTCTTCGACTCTCGCTCTCTTTCCCTCCCTCTCTCTCCCTCCCTCTCCCTGTTTTCTCTGTTTCTGAAACTGCCATGCAATGCCCCCCCCCCCCCTCCTCCATCTCAGAGCCATATCCAGCTCCCTCTCTCCCCAAACTCTCTTTGTTTACGTCTTAAGTTTCCTGTGCATTTAATTTTGTTTTGCCACCGACACGAATGACCCATTAAAGTGGAGAAGCTAGAAATTTCCGAATGCCTTCGTCACTCTGTCCGGCTCTTCATCGGCTTCTTCCGGTTACCATTAGCCCAGTGGTCTTCGTGTTTTCTGGTTAAGTCGTCCACACCCCAGACAACTCTCAAATTTAGGATGATTACAAACTAATTTAAGCAAATCCACTGACTGGACTGGACGGAGCTTTGTCCCAAACCCAGACTCGTGGGTGGAATCCATCCATTCATGTCACCAAAATGCTTGAATACAGAGTCAGTATGTAATAATTGATTATATAGCTATATAACTGATAAAACACCCAGCAATCCCTGGGAAATCCATCCATACATGTCAGCAAAATGCATAGTGATCACTCTTGGATATACTGTCTATGTTTAATACTTGGTTTTATGGCCGTGTAATGGGTACAATAACTACAATACCCTGCAATGCCTGGGGAGAGTGAACAACTTTAATATTACAATCCAACCGAATTACTTCAGCTTATGGAAATTCTGACCAAAATTTCAATGAAATAGAAATAAAAACACCACTCTAACACAAGAGCTACCGGCTCTGTGCATTTTGCATGACGGGCGCACTTATGACGTCATTCCCCAAGCGACTGTCTTGTAGTTTACCTTTACCAGGTTAGTAAGAAAAAAAATCTCAAATATTTCCGAAGTGACTGGCCATCAACGGGAGACAATGCTAGTTCATAGACACAAGCGGTCTTGATGTTAGTCTACCATAGTATTGATTCTGTTTCACTGACGTCTACGCTGTTTCTGTTTTGAAATAAGGGGAAAATAATCGGATTAAAATTAAAGGGGGTTAATTACAACAAGCGTCTTAGGTTGTCACAGCCAGAAGGCATTGGATGATCTTAGATATTATAGCAAGAGTACGGTGGAAAGGGAGATGACAAAATGACCATACACAGGATAGTAGCAAATATTTTCCGATATTGATTCTGATTTCGGACACCATTTACCCATCTATTCATTCGTCTGTTCATCCACCCATCCATTCATCTTTCTATCCATCACTCCGCCCGTCCACCAATCTGTCCATGCACCCTCCACCCATCCATTCATCCAGCGATCTGTCCATTCATCGATCTGTCTACCCACCCATCCATCCCTCCATCCGTCCATTCACCCGCCTGCCCGTCCATCTATCCATCCACGCGGCGGTCCGTCCGTTCGCCGATTAGTTGGCCTATCTATCTATCTATCTATCTATCTATCTATCTATCTATCTATCTATCTATCTATCTATCTATCTATCTATCTGTCTGCCTGTCTATCTGACGCAAGCATCTAATGAAAATTACGATCAATCTTTACAAAAACAGGGCTCTGACACACCTCAGTATGAAAACCTCAACCAGAGAGCCCCTTACGGAACAATTTTCGGAAGCAACGATGTCGAAAACTATGTTTATGCTGTACGACAGCCCTTTCCCCAGGAAACCTGTTCACAGGCACACAATCAATGGCTGGGTTGTTGACATCTCCGCTGATGGACGAAATGAGTTTTTTTAAAGTTGCGATGTACGTAAAACTATACAGATTAATCACACAGCGCGATGTAAGTGAAAAGATTAATCAAATAAAACGATACAGGTGAACAGATGAATCAAATCGTGCGATAAACGTAAAAAAAAACAACAACAACGGGCCAGTCCAGGATTAACCATGAAGGAAAATATACACATGTTACCATGGTACCAAAGAAAGAGATAAGGGGGAGGGGGTGTTGAGGGGGGTTTGAGAGAGGGGCGGGGTCCCACTAGCTACCATGACTCTCACCCTCTACTGGGTCCCACTAGCTACCATGACTCTCACCCTCTACTGGGTCCCACTAGCTACCATGACTCTCACCCTCTACTGGGTCCCACTAGCTACCATGACTCTCACCCTCTACTGGGTCCCACTAGCTACCATGACTCTCACCCTCTACTGGGTCCCACTAGCTACCATGACTCTCACCCTCTACTGGGTCCCACTAGCTACCATGACTCTCACCCTCTACTGGGTCCCACTAGCTACCATGACTCTCACCCTCTACTGGGTCCCACTAGCTACCATGACTCTCACCCTCTACTGGGTCCCACTAGCTACCATGACTCTCACCCTCTACTGGGTCCCACTAGCTACCATGACTCTCACCCTCTACTGGGTCCCACTAGCTACCATGACTCTCACCCTCTACTGGGTCCCACTAGCTACCATGACTCTCACCCTCTACTGGGTCCCACTAGCTACCATGACTCTCACCCTCTACTGGGTCCCACTAGCTACCATGACTCTCATCCTCTAGTGTCCAGTCGGAAAGTTCCTTAGTCAGAAATATTAAATCTTGCTAGACTAATCGGTCAAAAGAATGCAAAAATAAAATTATCAAGAAAAATTGTTTGTAAATAAATCACAAAGTTTTCTACATAAAGAACATTGATGACTAGGTGAGTTATTTTTAAAAAAATAGGACACTGGGTGCTATAGGGTTTAACTCTTGAACTATCACAAATGACCCAAGACACAGAATAACGAGACGGACCATTCCTTCTTTCACTATATGTCAATAACTTGCGCGCGTATAAACACGATGAGTACTACCCAAAGAGCTCTGTGATACTAGTCTTTTTCGTTCAATTATGAAGGGGTGGGGTGCCAATTGTTTTGCACCGTTGACATGAATGATACGCGCGCAAGTCGACGGACAGAATTTAGCGAATTGAACTGTCTCGGTATCCTGTGTTTCGGACACATTCAACTTCGGTCATTTTTTATCTTTTTTAAAATTATAACCTTACTAGAGATAATCAATAGTCGACTTTACTTTGTTGGGCTGGAAAAAAAATTTATCTTTGTTGTGTTTGGCATGTTGGGTGAGTGACTGAAGTTCCGAGCGTCTGATGTACAAGAAAGCGCTTGGGGGGGGGGGGTGTTGGGCTGTGCTCGGAGCATCAGTTGGTCTTAATCCGGGCCCTGAAATGGGTCGAGCGTGCACACATGTCTAGGCGGATTTGGAAGGGGGTTGGGGAAGGTGGGCGGGGGTGAGGGGTAAAAACGTGTCTTTTTACTGAGACTGTGGAACTAATCACAGTTTGACATGCAGCTGGAAAGGGCGAGAGTGGATAATGGATTGTTCTTCATAACTGTCATGGCTCTCTCTTTTTTGTCAGCCTCTTACTGATAAATTGTGAGCTGATTTGTTGTGCAATGTCTGTCTTGTCTGTCTGATTGCCTGCGGGCCTGCTAGCCTGTCTGCTGTCTATCTGTATGTCTGTCTGTCTGCGTGCCTGCCTGCTTGTCTGTCTGTCTGCTTGCCTGCCTGCTTGTCTGTCTGTCTGCTTGCCTGCCTGCCTGTCCGTTTGTCTGCTTGACTGTCTATCTGGTATCAAATTTAACTTAACTAAAGGAGGAAATGAGGGATGAGTGCACTCTCTAGTCTCAACCACTAAAAATACAGAAAAGTAGATCTATAGTTAACAAAACAAACCCAAATTTTTACAACATCGGATACTAAAAGTTTGCAAACTAGCGTAACTTTCTGGATACAGGGCGGTATGCTTGAAATAAAACAGTAATACCACTATTAAGTTACGGTCTATGCCCCAAAAAACTATGCTGGGCCCAAACTGAATACCTCTGCATGCATTTGGCGGTTTTTGGGGTGGGGTTAGAATTAATGAGACAAAGAGACAAAAGTATTACATGGCACGCAATCAGAGAAAGGATATGGTGATGGGCGGATTGTCTTCGTGGAATGACACGCAAACTTCAGTGATTGGCACACACCTTACCATACCTTCATCTTGATGACACGGTGATAGTGTAGGTATACATTATGTCCTTTTCGCCCGTAGTGAAGGTTGTGCTAAGACAGCGGTTCTTCACTTGGGGAAGAAATATTTTCCCCCATGGGGCCGGGGAGATATGTTTGGATTTCAACTGGAAATGTGGATCTTAACCGGGAAGGGAGGATTTATGGATTTCAGGAGGGTGGGGTGGGAGAGGGGTGGGGAGGGGGGGGGGATACCTGGTCGTTAAATAATGTACATTACATAAACTGTACAATTATAAGAGTGCTGCTTTTTTGATAGTCATGGCACCACTCTGGTGCGGGCTTGTGGGTTGCTCCTCCCCGTGACCTGTATGGGCCGTGGACATAGCATAGGATACTAATATTAACCATCAATCAGTCTTGTGTATGCGTGGATTTAACATCTATCTTTCCCTCCTCACCCTCCTTCTACCAGTCTCTGTCTACGCAGTTTCAGACAAGCCATCAAGTTTATGAAAAACTAATCCATTTACCATAACCAAAGATAAACCTGATACGGAAAGGTACGGTCATTTATTTTAACAATACTAAATTACTATAGATTGTCAGATAACAGCAAAGTACTAATCAAACATCGTGCCCCCATCAACAAGGAGCGGGAAAAAAAAAAAGTTCTGCTTTTATTTTTCTTACTCCAGATTGTGCATAATGATTTCCATTGTCGTTTAAACTCAATCTCCACCGCGCGATGTTTCCACTGGAACCCATTAGCCCGCACCAGTGGTTGCCAGGTCTGTGGAATCAAACGCCCCAAAAGATAATTATATCAAAAATCGCTCGCGGAAGTTAAAAGTGCAAAGAGAGAGATGAAAATATAATATGCTCTAAAAGACGCGTTCGCCAATGGAGGAAATAAACAACAGCCATGTGCTACGCATGTTGGCTGCTGTGTTATGGAAGAAGACCGTGTAATCCAAGACAAAATTTTACGAGAGACATTGCGAATCCTTCGCGTTATGCGCTACTACATTCATTTTTCAATATCTATGATTAGTCGTGCAAAGATTATAACCCAGATAGAGAGGTAGAGCACAATAATTTCATTCTATAAAAGCTGATGTTACTTGTATTTACGCACCCCAAGAGTTTCGCGCCAGGGGCACGTACGTAAAGGTACCTATCCCTAACCCCGTCCTTATCCTCAACCCTAAATCTTATCAAATCCCGAACCCTGCCCCCCCCCCCTACCCTTTCAACCAAAAAAAAGGGAGGAAAACAAAAAACAAAATCTGAAAGAATAATTAATTCAGGCTGTAAAGTTGTTAGGAGCATTTCTGGAGGAGCTCTCTAGTTCTGGAGTCACAGACGGCTTTAAAATACGTACCCCTAGCGCAAAAAAAAACAAAAAAACTTGCAAAAACATTCTTCCATAAAATGATATTAAAAAGTGAATTTGACCTAGAGTGGCGTATACAGTCTTTTACAGCAACGAGGCAATTATGGGAAAAACAGGTTTTCTCATGTTGAGAACCACTGTGCCCGGGCGTGTATCTACCTGGGTAATCCACCGTGCTACTCCACACCTATAATCAATCCACGGGAGGTAGCTGTCGTATGGGTTATCTAACTTATCTAGGGTGACAGGTACTTGGGGCAACGACGCTGGGAGAGACCCTCCCTAGCTGGAAGCAAAGCGATTTGGGGGGGGGGGCGATTTTGGTGGGGAGGGGCCAATGGGGGGGGGGCAGGGGCTGGATTAAGTTAGAAAGATTGTTTCTGGGCATGAGGAGGTTGTTCTGCATATGAATGTTGTTACAAGTATGTACGTCCCCCAAGTTTTTTTACGCTAGGGGTGCGTATTTTAAAGCCTTGTGCGACTCCAGAGCTAGAGAGCTCCTCCCGAAATACTCCTAACAACATCCTTAATTAGAAAGGTTAGGGATTCGATAAGATTTAGGGTTGAGGATAAGGATGGGGTTAGGGATAGGTACACACACGCACGCGTCCCCCACCGCAAAACGCCTCGGGTGCGTACGTAGTTATAACAACAGCCTTGGCATAATTTTATTATGTTTTGGTCAGAACTATTTGGACCAGGCAGCTAAAATACAATACTGACTATGCACGGAGTATTTCTTACCAACTTCAGAAAAAAAAACAAAAAGTTCGTGCGGCCATGTCGCCAACGAAAACGTTGCCATGGCCAACTAGTCTGAGTTTCGAGAAAGCATGTCCACACGCTAACGGTCACACTGTGCTAGGAAGAAGGAAGACGATAGTTATACAGAAAATAGCAGAATGATAGGATGGAAGGAGAGCCCCACCAGAAGTGCCCACCAACCACCCGTGACATAACATTGGTTAAAACCAACATTAAGTCTAACAACCCTAACTCTCGAAGCATCCGAAACATTCACTGTCCAAACACAACCGAATTTGGCCATTTGGTGGAATAATGAGTCCGTGACTTTTTTTTTTTTTTTTTTACGGAAGTAACATATTAAGGCCTTTTTTTTAAGGAGGAAAAAAATGGGGGGGGGGGGGTGGTGTGATGTTTCCACTTTCTCTCACTAACTTTCTTCTGACACCAGCCGTGATGGGCACGGCACAAACACACTAAATAATCGACTATCTCTCTTCTATAAGTTATAACAAACGATATCTGTATTGCTTACATATATACAATAATTATTAATTCATTCAATAATAATAGGAACATAGGTCATACAATTTCATGTGAATTTCGATGGAATGAAGTTGATGCAAATCAGTACATGCTAATTAAATGGCTTCGTAATATTCAATCTCTAGCACATTTTATAAAACACATGGGAACATTCAGCATAAGGAAACCTCTCCTTTAGGGGTGTATGGCGCTATCTGGGCACTGGTTCTTCCTCTCTACCCTGGCTTGACTGCGCAGTTAGATCAACAGGTATCGGCAGGTACCAATAGGTCGGGAAGCCAAGAAGCCACGATGTCGTTAATCAAAGTACAAGAAGTTGAGAAGCCAAGAAGGTGTTGTTCTTCCTCCTCACTCAGCAACAGCCCAAATGCCGACAAGATACCAAAGATACCACGCTCTGACAAAGGATGTTTGCGGGTTCCCTGACCTTCCCCACTCACAAGACTAGTACAAAGTTACAGTTGCAGTTGTGGTCTCCTCTTCGGCACGAAGCTGGTGAGTGCTCTCAGCGGTCTGAAGTTGGAAGGAGCGTTCGGGGATTTATACCCAGTCAGGTGGCGTCCCAAGACGCCCACCGAGTGTGCATTAGTTATCCTAATAGCCACCCCCGTCGGCTCCACGTCAAATACTATTGAAACAGCTCTACCCCCCAAGCAATTCCCAGGTGATCTGATCGACAAGTACGGCGGTCAAGTAAACACTACCCTTTTCGGGTGTCAAAGCGCTTCAGTTGCATCCCATACTTTCCCCCTCTGGCCTACAATGACTCTGTCTCCCCGCCGTTAACTATCTTCCCACGCTAGTTATAGGCACAATATTATTATAACTACTAGTTATACCTTGCCAATCTATCACCCTGTTACAATCGCCCCCACTTAAGTCGATTTTCCCTGGCAAAATCGGCTAATAAAATTATTAATCTACTGGTAATCTAGATAGAGTGTCGGCCCATAGAGCGTCTCGCCCCCTGATGTTGCTGACTCGAAAGTTATATGGTTGCAGCGCCAGGTTCCATCTAGTTACCCTCGCGTTCTTCTGGTCTTTAGTTCGCATCCAAGTTAGAGGTCGGTGGTCCGTCTCTAACACGAAGTTTCTCCCATACAGATACGCCTGCAACTTACTAACGGCGAAAACTATGGCCAGGCATTCCTTTTCAATTGTTGAGTAGTTCTTCTCCGCGGGTTTCAACTTTCTGCTAACATATACAACTGGATACTTCGTACCCTCGTCTTCTTGAAGTAGGCAGCCACTCACTCCAAGGTTAGATGCGTCTGTCTGGAGAATCAGTTCCTTGTTCCAGTCTGGCATCCGTAGTATCGGCTCGGAACTCAAACAAATTTTTAGGGCATTGAACGCGTTCTCCTGCGCGTGTCCCCACGCGAACTTTGTGCCCTGGGACTTCTTTGTGAGGTCTGACAACGGCGCCGAGATTGCACTGTAATTTGGTACAAACTTCCGATAGTACCCCGTTAGCCCCAGGAAACTCCTCACTTGTGTCTTGGTCGTCGGTCGGTCACAGTCGACAATGGCTCGCACCTTACTCTCCTGCGGTCTTACAGTCCCCTGTCCCAGCTTATGGCCTAAGTACTCGACTTCTGTCATCCCTATTAGCGTCTTGGTAGGTCTAGCTTTTAAATTTGCCCGTCTCAGTCGCTCGAAGACATTCCGACAACGTTCCAAGTGGTCAGGCCAATTGGCACTGTGTATAAGACAGTCGTCTACAAATGCATCTACCCCTTCGCCAGCATCTTTTAATACTTTCCTCATGAGCCTGTTAAATGTGGCGGGGGATCCCTTCAACCCGAACGGCATGACCCTGTACTGGTATAGCCCAAACGGTGTGGCGAACGCCGTCAGGTGTTTATCTTCCTCGGCCATCGGAACTTGATAAAAGCCCTTTGTCAAGTCCAGCTTGGTGAAATATTTTGCCTCCGCTAGATTGGAAATAATGGCTTCTACCTCAGGCATCGGTTCGGCGTCATCGGCAGTCACAACATTTAGCCGCCTGTAGTCGTTGCAGAAACGATGTTGACCATCGGGCTTCTTAACTAATACAATTGGACTATTGTACGGGGACTCGGACGGTTCGATGATTCTGGCCGCAAGCATCTTGCCTACCTCAGCATTGACAGCTTCTCTAGTTGAGTACGGTAGTTGGTAGGGTCTTACCTTCACAGGTTTTTGATCTAGCAATGGGATTTTGTGCTTGATCAGGTCAGTGAGCCCCGGTACATCGGTAAATATATCTTTGTATTCTTCCATGAGCTCTTGCATCTGTCCTCTCTGATCCTGATCTAGCGTGTCCCCTAACTGTACATCCCTGTAGGTTTCGGTCTGTTCTAGCTTAGGCATGACTGTCTCCAGAGGCATCGGAGTCGCTTCCTCTCCTTCATCGGTCTCGTCAATTATAGCTGCAGCTATTGCCTCTGTGTTTTCCTGTTCGTCTTCCCTCTCAATATACTTCTTCAGCATATTCGCGTGATACAGTCGTCTCTTCCCCTTGACGTTCACCATGTAGTTCACTGACCCTCTCTGCTCTTCTACTTTGTAAGGCCCTTTCCAAGTCATCTGTAGTTTCGATCCGTCACTTGGGAGAAGTATGAGGACGGAATCGCCCACTTGGAATTTCCTCTGTTTGGCCCCCCTATCGTAGTATTTCTTCTGCCTGTGTTTTTCGACGCTGCTGTTCTCGGCTACGACTTTCATGGCATCCTCCAATCGTTCCCTCATATCTACCACGTATTCGTACGATGACCTCGTTTCTGACTCCGCTTCCCCAGTCCACAGATTCTTCAGTATTGCAAGTGGTCCTCTCACAGGGTGACCGAACACTAGTTCAAACGGCGAAAAACCTGTACTGGCCTGTGGGGTTTCGCGATACGCGAACAGCAGTGGACACAACATTCTGTCCCAGTCCTTGGGTCTGTCATGAGCTACTCGGCGAAGCATATTCTTCAGCACTCCGTTAAATCTTTCACACAGACCATTGGCCATCGCGTGGTAGGGCGAGCAGAATATCTGTTTCGTTTTGAGAAGTGCACTGACCTCTCTCATCAGCTCACCGGTAAACTGTGATCCCCTATCTGAAACTATTTCCTTTGGTATGCCTAACCGAGAAAATATTTCCATTAACGCTTCACTGACCTGCTCAGCTGATATCCCCCTTAAGGCTACGGCATCCGGGAAACGCGTGGCATAATCTACTAGCGTCAAAATATAACGCGATCTCCCATGTTCCGTACGCGGAAGTGGACCAACCAAATCTATGGCGACGCGCGAAAAGGGCGTGTCGATCAGGGGTGTCGGCACTAGGGGTACCTTTGTCACCCTACCTTTATTGGATGTCCTTTGACACGCGTCACACGATCGACAGAAACGACCTACGTCCGCACCTATCCCAGGCCAAAAGAACGACTGCATTATTCTGTCCTGTGTGCGCGAAATTCCTAAGTGTCCCCCGAACACTCCTTCGTGAGCTATCTTCATCAGCTCACTTCGGTACTGCTTAGGTACCAACAACTGCTCCACATCAGCACGTCCAGCCCCGGCCTTCTTTACCCGATAGTAAATTCCCTTACTCTCCTTTATGTGAGTACCTACCTCAGCCGATTGCTCCAACGTGGCTCTCTCCCTTAAAACTCTCAAAGTTTCGTCCTCTCTCTGGGCCCGGGCTATCTCACCTGGTGTGAGTTCCCCTATCTTGGCCCCTACCCTTACCTCCTCCGTTGAGTTGCCCTTGGCCTCCTCATTATCTGTGGTCTGACTCACTTTCGCACTCGCATTCTCACACTCATGCTCTTCCTTGTCAATCTCCACCTTGCGAGATCGCGTGAGTACCACACTTATCTTCTCAAGAGACGCCCCCTTTATGTTTCCTATAATCAAATCGGCCACTGGGTCTTCCACTACTAGCGCTTTGAGAAGCCCAGTATAAAATGGGGTTTCTACCCACATTTCCGCGACAGGAGCAGACCTTCTCGTCCCGTCCATCAGGACATAACTCCTGTTCTTCCCAGTTAAGCTGTTAGGAGGCAGTTTGTCCCTTTTTATAATCGCACACGTGCATCCCGTGTCACGAAGGATAGTAATCTCTTTATCCCCTATCCTCCCCTTCTCCAAAAATGGAGCGGATAAATCATTCTCCGGAACATCGTCTTCGGGCTCATGTTCTGTCGAACCTTCTAACTCAATACTCTTACCTTCCGTCTCCCAAGAAATGAAGGTCTGTGGCCCAACACTCTGCTCAGCCCCTGGTTGAGTATTCGCCCTGCCCGATGACTCCCACTGACTGTCATCGGCTTCCTCATCGCTGGTTAGTACGACTGCGGTCGTCTCTTTCTGTCTCTTCCTACAGAATCTCGCAATATGGAGAAGTGACCCACACACAAAACAACCACGCCCACTCTCACGCTGGGACTTACCTCGGTTGTCCTCGACAGTGGCAGCAGCACCCTTCTTCGTCCTGCCCTGGTCACACTGCCTACTCAGGTGATTGGGAGAGCCACAGTTGAAGCATACCGGTTTACTCACTCCTAAACCCTTACTTCTGCTCTCCTCAACCCTCTTACCTGACTTCTGCTGTTGCTCCAGCCCTCGCTTCGACTGATGAGCCTCACTATACAAGTCCGCCATCTCAACTAACTCATGCACGGACTTGGGGTCCCTCTCTTTCAAATATATGGAAAGATTACAGTCGACAATCTTCAACATCTGCTCCCTGACTAACAGATCCGTAATCCCTTCCATAGTTCTCTCTGCCTCTGAGAGGTCTACCCACCTCTCAAAATATCTCTGCAATCTCACGGACAGCTGCGTATAAGTTTCGTCCTTATCTAGACGACTCTCCCTAAACTTACGCCTATAACCCTCTGCCGTGAGGTGATACTTCTTGAACAACACCTTCTTTACCTTCTCGTAATCCCTACTGTCTTCATCGCTGAGACCGGAATAAACATCTAACGCCCTGCCAGTTAACAATGCCCCTAACATGTCTGCCCAGGTGTCTTCTTCCCAATCATTTGTCTGCGCGAGCCTTTCAAATCTTTTCAAATACGAGTCGAGATCCTCGCGCGAGTCATCAAAAATGGCAATTTTAGGTACCTTCGGGGCAGCAGATTTTCCATTCCCTTTACCATTGTGACACCCGTTTTTGGCTAGTTCCCGTTCGTATTCCATTCTCTCCCTTTCAAATTGTCTTTCCTTCTCCTTTTCTTCTCGTTCGCTAGCCCTTTGTTCTCGGTTTTGGGCTTTCTCTTCGTCCCACCTAATTTTGAATTCCTCATCACTAATGCCTTCTTGTCTGGCAAGCTTCAGTGCGCCCAGATAGTCCATCAGCAATTGACCTGTAAACAAAGCTAACAATAAAGCGTGGATCGTAACTGTGAAGTTAACAACAATATTCCTGCAATAGCAAACAACAATTTTCTCTGTGACAAAAGATAAAATTGAACAGTCAATGCACAGGTAAAATCAGAGCATGTCGCAGGCACTAAATGTCAATCTCTCTCACTCGCCTCAGGGCAGATGACCTGTCCACACAATCACACAATAGCCCCTTGACACGACCCAGATCAAAATTAAATGTTATTTACTAGCAGGATCCCACTTCTGACACCATTGTGATGTTTCCACTTTCTCTCACTAACTTTCTTCTGACACCAGCCGTGATGGGCACGGCACAAACACACTAAATAATCGACTATCTCTCTTCTATAAGTTATAACAAACGATATCTGTATTGCTTACATATATACAATAATTATTAATTCATTCAATAATAATAGGAACATAGGTCATACAATTTCATGTGAATTTCGATGGAATGAAGTTGATGCAAATCAGTACATGCTAATTAAATGGCTTCGTAATATTCAATCTCTAGCACATTTTATAAAACACATGGGAACATTCAGCATAAGGAAACCTCTCCTTTAGGGGTGTATGGCGCTATCTGGGCACTGGTTCTTCCTCTCTACCCTGGCTTGACTGCGCAGTTAGATCAACAGGTATCGGCAGGTACCAATAGGTCGGGAAGCCAAGAAGCCACGATGTCGTTAATCAAAGTACAAGAAGTTGAGAAGCCAAGAAGGTGTTGTTCTTCCTCCTCACTCAGCAACAGCCCAAATGCCGACAAGATACCAAAGATACCACGCTCTGACAAAGGATGTTTGCGGGTTCCCTGACCTTCCCCACTCACAAGACTAGTACAAAGTTACAGTTGCAGTTGTGGTCTCCTCTTCGGCACGAAGCTGGTGAGTGCTCTCAGCGGTCTGAAGTTGGAAGGAGCGTTCGGGGATTTATACCCAGTCAGGTGGCGTCCCAAGACGCCCACCGAGTGTGCATTAGTTATCCTAATAGCCACCCCCGTCGGCTCCACGTCAAATACTATTGAAACAGCTCTACCCCCCAAGCAATTCCCAGGTGATCTGATCGACAAGTACGGCGGTCAAGTAAACACTACCCTTTTCGGGTGTCAAAGCGCTTCAGTTGCATCCCATACTTTCCCCCTCTGGCCTACAATGACTCTGTCTCCCCGCCGTTAACTATCTTCCCACGCTAGTTATAGGCACAATATTATTATAACTACTAGTTATACCTTGCCAATCTATCACCCTGTTACAGGTGGGTTAGAGAAATAAAGAGGGTGTAGATAAATGGCTGTGAATGTATGGAAGTTACAGGTTGCATGATAATAATATTATGTTTTAAAAATGATTGTGGCGGTGGAAGTAGTACGGGGAATGGGGGGTGGGGGGGGGGGGATACAAGAGATAGGAAGAAGATTGAGAGATGAGAGGTCACACTGATGCTTTTCGGTGTATTTGTTTGCGAAATTTCAATCCATGAAGCTGTGAATACCAAACATAAACTTTAAGTATCCAAATAGATCACTAGAGGCGTAAAGTGGCCGTCATACTGCCGACGCGCCGTAAAACCCAAAACTCAACTCAACTCAACTCAATGCTTCGTGCCACCTTCAAACTTTGCAGGGTGTCTCCCAACAGCTTAAAGTTAGGTTTTTAGCTGATGAAATGATCACATATGCGCTTCTTTGATTTAGTTCAGAAATCAATGTGTCATTTCTCGAAACACAAATTTCAAAGACGGTATCTTCAGCGCCCATTAAATTAACTGATCAGTGTTTCAATTTTCGAAAAACTTAATTTTCATAGAGATTATATGCTCAGTGTTCGTTACACTAACTGGTCTCTGCGCCCATTGTTGCAACTTTTACCAGTGCATTTAGGCTTGGCTAGTGTAAATATCTCCACTGTCGATACATTACAACAAGGGGACACGCTGGTCTATAATATGCTCGCCTCTCATGCCAACGGTACCGGGTTCGATCCCCAGTCGGCGCAGGCATGTTGGAATTGGGGGGGGGGGGGGGGGGAATTTCCTGTTCCTGGTCCTATGGTAGGTAGGATCGAGCCTCTAGTCTTCTCGGAGAAGGATGAAAAATTCGGAGGGCACGTCAAAGATACCTTGGCAGTTGAAAGTGGAGAAGAGCTGCCCGGGCAAAATTCTAAAAAAAAACAAAAAACAAGAACAAGAAAAATAAAATGTAAAAAAACAAGAAGAAAAGTGAGGTGTAAATGCCAAGAGCAGCGAAATCTCCTACAGTCAAGACATAAAAACATTTCACCAAAAAGCCGTAATAAAATTTGTGGCCCGCTCGTTCTATCCCCTTTACCACATTCGTAACTGAATTTGCACATTTCTTCTTATCGTCACCCAACCTTCTGCACTGCCTTCCTACACTTCATACCCAAGAGCCAGCTGTCTAATGTACTGTCTACTTGTAGTATGAACTATTAAGTCCACTCGATCTAGCTTTTGTGCGCCCAAATCCACGAGATTTCTTCATAACGTGACAACAAATAGCTGTCCCATGATTGCTGGCTTGAGGCTAATCTCTACCCCCACGGGCAGTCTGTTGATTTTGAGGCCTGGGACAGGAAAGAATGTGTTGACTGCACATGTTCCTCTCTGCAGCTACTCCCTCCCTCACCCCCTCAACGCCCCCTCAACCTCACCCGCGGACTTGATCTCTTCCCACATAACAGAAAGATAAGCCAGCAGTGGAAAATAGAATGCTTGTACTTGAACTAGAACTGACTGGACGTGAAGTACAATCAAAACTTGCTAGGAAGAAGAACATTGCAGGAAATTACATGCAGTTCTCAGTTTACAGGCAACACAAACAATATTTCTCAAGTGTCCACAGTATTTGTTGTGTTGAAGAGATACTGAACAAATGGCTCGAAGAGCTATTCATCTGTTCCTCCGAGGGACTGTTCTTTCAGGTATTCCCCCAGTCTCTTATGCTGTATATCCTTCCATCTATCTATCCATGCATCCACCAATCCATCCATCCAGCCAGTCACCTATCTATCTATCTATCTATCTATCTATCTATCTATCTATCTATCTATCTATCTATCTATCTATCTATATGTCTGTCTGTCTGTCTGTCTGTCTGTCTGTCTGTCTGTCTGTCTGTCTGTCTGTCTGTCTGTCTGTCTGTCTGTCTGTCTGTCTGTCAGTCTGTCTGTCTGTCTATCTATCTATCTCTCTACCTACCTACCAACCTATTTACTTAAGTACCTACCGGTTATCTATCTATCTATCTATATATCTATCTATCTATCTATCCTATCTATCTATCTATATGTCTGTCTGTCTGTCTGTCTATCTATCTACTTCTCTACCTACCTACCTACCAACCTATTTGCTTACCTACCTACCGGTTATCTATCTATCTATCTATCTATCTATCTATCTATCTATCTATCTATCTACCTATCTATCTACCTACCTATCTATCTATCTATCTATCTATCTATCTATCTATCTATCTATCTATCTATCTATCTACCTATCTATCTACACATCTATCTAGCTGGCTATCTATCTATCGATTTTTCATTTTACTCTGTTCTACAAAATCTAACAGGAAAAGACCAACCCTGAAGGACAATAATGTTTCAACAGTGCAGAACATAATAACATTCTTTCCGCGTTGAATCTAATCCATTAATTCATTACCTATCTCTCCTTGAGTTCCCAGATCCACGGGGAACAAATAACTTAACCCACAAGTGATAGCAACCAGGGAATCCGTGGCAGCACATAGTAAACTCTTGATCTCGATAACCAGTGCAAAACGATCATACCTATGTGCTCAGCGCTTCCTCATGTCCACGCCTTCGTATCCTCTTATCGTGTTTTGCATTCCAGAGGACCGACCTATGTTGTCCTGTCACCCGCGCTAGCTCGTTTGAAGGCCTTTCACTGACAAAATGTCCCTCGGGGTTTTAAACTGCTTGTTTCTTGAATCCAATGCATGTGTGTATCGATATGCTTGGGAATCTCCTTTTTTTTAAACTGTTCTGAGATTTACAGAAACAAAGATGGATATCTGTCTGTTCGTCTGTCTGTCTATTCGTCTGTCTGTTTGTCTTCTGTTCACCTGTTGTGTCTGTGTGTTGGTTTGTCGATCTGTCTGTCTGTTCGTCTGTCTATCTGTCTAATTGTCTGTCTGTGTGTCTATCAATTCGTCTTTCTCTCTGTCTGTTCGTCTGTCTGTCTGCTCGTCTGTCTGTCTGTATGCGTCTGTCGGTCTGACTACCTGTTCGTCTGTCAGTCTGTCTATCTGTCTGTCTATCCAGTTTGATGGTTCAAAGACTGCCAGACGCCATTGCAAGAGTTGCTATTTTCCCGAATGCCCTAAAATATTATGTATCCTGTGTGTATGTGAGAGAAAGAGAGAAGAGAGGGGGGAAGAGAAAGGAAGGGCGGGAGAGGGAAGAAAGAGGGAAAGGAAGATCGAAGGATAGGGGGGAGGGGTGGGACGGGGAGAGAGACAAGGGGATAGAGGAGGGGGGAGGAGAAAGAAGGGAGAGAAAGAGGGAGAGAGAGAAAGGAGGCCAGAGAAAGAAAAATTAACGATGGTGATTGGTAAGTTTTTGTTGTTAAGATAAGATAAGATAAGATAAGATAAGATAAATTTTATTCGTCCTTGTACAAGGAAATTTGTTTTGATCATTGAATACATAACAATACAGTTACAGAAGCAGAAAGTATGATACATAGCGCGCACTCACACATATATACACACACACTGATAAATTAACTAAATTAACAAAATTAACAGTGCACACAATATGCTTCCCTAACTAAAACACATTGACCTGACACGCAGGACATAATTCAACTGTGCACAGATTACGATCAAGATGACGACATTATTGTAACATCCTAGTTGATGATGGAATAAACGATTTAAAGTAGCGCTCAGTTTTAGTTTTCTTTGACAACAGCCTTAAACTTCTTACAGATCTTATATATTCCTTGTTCAGGGGATGTTGGGGGGTCATTTATAATAATATTAGCTTTTTTAATACAAGCACCAGTGTACAGCTCATCAAAATATGGCAGATCACAGATACAAATTTTGGATGCTTTTTTAATTAAATTATTGATCTTCTTTTTATCTTTTTGTAAGATGTTTCCTCCCCAACAGACAACTCCATACATCAAAACGCTCTGAATAGCCATGGTGTAAAATATTTTCAGAATGCTTTTGCTAACTTTTAAAAAGCGGAGCTTTCTGAGGAAATACATGCGCTGGTTGGCTTTCTTGTATACATATGTTACATGCGCATGCCAGTTAAGCAATGAATCAATAGTAATGCCAAGATATTTGGCCTCTGTGACAATTTCAACCTCTTCATTGTTGATAGTAAGAGGGCAAACAGGATCGTTGTTATTTTTCCTAAAGTCAAAAACAAGCTCTTTTGTTTTCTTAACATTCAGTAGAAGATAGTTGTTATTACACCAACAATGAAAGGATTGTACAATGTTAGAATATTCGTGGCCAGAGTTAGGTAAAAGGCCTAAAATAGCAGAGTCGTCGGCAAATTTAAGAAGGTAAACGTTGTTGTGTGTCACAGTGAAATCATTTGTATACAATGTATACAAGGCAGGTGACAGCACGCAGCCTTGTGGTGCTCCTGTGTTTGTTGTGAGTAATTTGGAAAATGTGTTGTTTATATTTTAAAGATTTGCGCTCAGGTGGTGATTAAACGAGGTCGTCAAATAAATATAGTTGAAAACCACTGCTGTAACAAGTCATTTTGGGGATTCCCGCTAAGTGACTTTCGCAGGTCGTGAGATGATACCCTTGGTAAACTTTGCGAGTTGGCATGAAGTCCAGGACCTGCGGATTGAATGAAACGGTAATTGACGATTGAATGTACACGGAATCCTTCACTGCGAATAACAGCGTGAACGTAGAACAATGAGCAAAGAGAGATAGGTAGAGTCTATTTGGCCATGTAGCCAAAAAAAAAAAAAGAGCCCATTAACATATTAAGGCCTTTCTTTGCTGGAAGCCAAACGATTTGGTAGGTAGACAGAGGTGGGATAGGGTCGTATAGATTATTTCCGAGCACAAGGGGGTTATTTTGTATGGTTTTGGTAAGAATTACTTCAGTCAAGCAGCCAAAATACAGTTCTCACAATGGGGCTTTTGTTCCCCCAAAAACAAGATCTTGTGGTCATGCCGCCAGCGAACTTTCGTGGCCAAGCAGTTAAACCAATGATAACCCTAACCCTAACTCTTAAACATACTCTTGCCTTCATGTAGCTAAAAAAAAAAAGGCCTTACTTGTGATCAGTACGTGGCAAACTTCCAAAGACATTACACCCGCAATATTGCCGACGAAGAGGTTATCGAATTCAACGAGCTAAAGGTTATCTTAACTCTAATCCCAGCCTTAAAGCTGGGTTTTCATGTGTACGGAAACGAAAAAAAACAAAAAAACCTCAAATGGTGAAACAGAAAATGTTTTCACGTGTACGGAAACACATGCAAAAACATTCTTCCTTTTTTACTACTCGATAGATTTTTGACGTTTCTGATGCCGTTTCCGTGCACATAAAAACATAGCTTAAGCTTTGCACCTTCTCAAACATTCACTGAGCAAACACACTCCAACTTGGCCTGGTGGTCCCAAGAAAGTCATTCCCAAACAGAGAACAAAAAGTTCGGAAATGAAGACAATGCACAAGAGCTGACTGTCATAGACTCTTTGCAGATCAGAGGCTTTTTGTAATGGATCAACAAAGGCTCTCAAAGTGTAAGAGAAAACGTCTAGGAAAACTGATATGACGTATGACGTATTTAGATCCAGCAGTGTGGGCAAACGACGTTAAAGTGTTATGGAATGCAAATCGTGGCAGGCAAAATGTGTAACCAACTTTCAGCAGGAAATATAGAAAGATGGACAGACATACAACTGTAAGGAAAAGAAAAAGTGGACGAGAGAAGAATGGAAAGAAAGAGTAACAGACAAAAAAATGGCAACATCGGGCAGTGATTGATAGATAGGAAAGAGGGAAGAGTACAAGAGAAGGAGAGAATGAAAGACAAAATGAAAAACAGTAAAACGAATGAAAAAATGATAGAGAGAAAGAAAGACTGACAAAAGAAAGGGGGAAAAAATGACAGTGAGAAAATAATAATGGTGACAGACACATATATAATAGAAAGAAAAGAAAGAATGAACGAACGAAAGAATGACAGCAAAGAGGAAGGCAGAGAGAAAGGCTGAATTACAGAAAGAGAGAAAGAAAGAGGTGTGTCACCTCAGATCCTACAGTTGCAGTAGCAGCGCAGAACGCGATTAACTTGAACTTCGATTGTGAGGGAGTGTCGAGTGTTGCGGCCACATTCCTGTCCGACCAAGCTCTCTGCGAAAAGTGGCACTCAACCGTGGTGGCCTTCGGAGTATCGTTACCCTACAGTACACAACTGTTTCATCTTCCTAGACTCCACTTCTGAGAAAATTAAGTTTGGCCCGTAAGTCTGAGCTCCTCTGTGCAAGAAATAATGAAAATATTTGGTGTATTTTCACCTACCTTTGGACCAAGTATAGACATGAAAATACAAGCAGATATATCCAATGTCAACTGAAGACAACTGATGAAAGGAACTTAATTTTTTTGTAAAGACAGGTGGACGTAGATCACTTGTAAATTGGGACGACGACTTGTCGGTCTGGTGTCTGAAACCGGGGCAGAAGGAGGAGGAGGAGGGGTAGGGAGGAGAGAGTGAAAGAGACGTTTCACCTACATTTTCAATCTGAATTTAATTGACGGGCACAGTGAGAACAGCGGTGTGCGAGACATTGTATACACAAACATACGGGCGGGGTTTGACCGGAATGGTGTCGGATCCAGACAAATCTGTTACGGGCCAACGGGCCATCCATTCATAAAAGTACGTTCATTCGGAGAGGGAGGGAAAGGGCGTATGGAAAGCGTACACATTGGGGGAGGGAGGGTGGGTATCTGAGAAGCGTACGCTTCAATTACGGTAATTAATTTAGAAGTTGGGCTTCACTGATTTTTATTCATGTTGTTTTTGTTTTGTTTTTTTTCTTTACAAAGCTGATGATTTGAGACTTAAACTCGGCGTAAAAACCATGTCTCTAATGCATCTGGCAAATGATCCATGCAAAATGCCATTTGAAAAGGTGTTAGAACGTCAAAGCCTTATCTGGACATTGATATTCATCATTCTAATGGCCGTACGTTCACATACAGCATTTTTGGATTGAAGTCAAGCGTATTGAAAGCGTACGTGGTTCGGGGAGCGGACGTAAGAAAAAATCGCTAAAATCCACAATACGTACTTAAGCGATGGCCTTTTACCGTTCACAAAATATGAAGCCTTCACTTAACTCTCTGGTTAACTCTGAGTGTTCCATAATTTTATTTTTTTTTAAACCGTCACCTAGTCGCCCAGTGCCGTATGTTTCACGCACTTTTTAATTCACCAAGAAATAAAGTCTCATGATACAGAGATCTAAATTTTTGCATGTATCCGACTATTTAAAATCGGTTTCGCCAATTCGAAACGATAATAGGCAATCTGTCCACGGGCACTACCATGTTATGTCAGTGGCAAATTGCTTGCACATTTTGCCATGCGAGTTCGGAATAATTATTTCAAAGCCAAATCGTGATTCATTATCAGAAGAGCAAGTCTTCAATGTGTAAATCAAAAGGAAAATACTTGCACTTTTTGCGAGGGCGTTCTGGAACGCTTCAAATCCAAACTGTTATCAGTACTGGAGCAGAACGTCTTCACAGTGTAAGACAGTGGTAAAAACTAAAATGTACTTTTTGCCACGGAGGTTTGGGGAAGTTTCAAAACCAAATTGTAATAAGTTATCAGAGCGGAAAGTCTTCACTGTGTAGGTCAGTGGAAGTTTGGAATGCTTCAAATCTGTCTGGTGATCTATTATCATCATTGGAGCAGAAAGCCTTTGCTGTGTTAAGTCAGTGGTAAAAGTTCTTGCATTTTTTTATATTTTTTTTATATATATATATTTTTTTTTGTATTACATTTCTTAATTTTTTTTAATTTTGTTTTTTCAGTTGCAGTTTGAAATATTTCACAGCCAAGTCACAATATGTCACCATTATTAAAACGCGTGCGTGATTATGACTTTCTTGGTCGTTAAAATTATTTTGAAGATTATTTCCCAAGTTTTATAAACATATCTTTTTTTTTTTTTAAATATAAAACCAGTGACAAAAAAACAAAAAACAAATAAGACACTAGTATGACAAATAAATCTTTTTGGCGTAAACGGGTGATACATGTACAAACGTCAGGAACATTTTCTCAATAAGGTTAATTTTCAGACCATTAATTGCTGGAGTAGGAAGGCTGAGATCATTGACCTCACATCTCTTGGACGACCTAATGGATTTGTATTCAAGTTAGTTCAATCAGCGGTTCTCAACCTTTTTCGTCATGTTTTTATTTGTAAAGTTTTAATTGATCAAGGTCTGAGGATCAAGCTATAATAAAGCGAGCCCCCCCCCTTTCCCTCTTCTCCCCCCCCCCCCCAAGATGAAAGGCGCAAAATGGCCGCTATCATGGCGGGGCGCCATTTAACCTAAACTCAAACTCAAAAATTCCCTACATTCAAGTTCCAAGGCTTTATTTTCCCTTTTAATGAAATACTTAGAAATTTTGACAGTATAAGTTATGGATGGACTTATAATTATACGTTGTTTCTGCTTAACAATTCCACCAGCTGAAGGTACGGTAGTACATTGGGTGCACGCCTGGGTATTTCCCCGTGATAATCCCAAAATGTCCTCCCACGAGGCAAACTGTTGCCCCTGGTTAAAAGAATCACTGAGTTAGAACATGATCATCACGATATCAGGTTGCCGTGTATATTCCAGGCATGCTAGTGCACTATTTAATACTTGTTCAGAAACCAAAAACAACATCAAGAACAACAACAACTTAACAACAACAACTCACACACACAGCACAGCTGATAATCGACTTCCCAAATGGCATGTAAATAGTCGTAAGCCACGCGAGCCGACAACTCAAATCTAATCCGCTCTTAATTGAATTCGGTTGCACTGGGGAAGTGAAGTAGGTCACAGACTTGCGGTCGGAGAATGAAAAATGAAAGACTACAGCTTTGAAAGAAAAGGTATGCAAAAAAAACAACCACTCTCTAAAGGGGGCGGGGGTTTTACATAGTGTACGTTGACATACTGTACTGTTCAAACATGACCGTCACAATGTTGTGAATATCATACTCCAGAGTAAACCCTATCTATCCAAACAATGAGCCACCTAGGCCTACAGGTGGATCTAGATGCTCTTTTCTGGCAGAACATAAATCTTGGGGCGGGGGTTAGGGATACTCAGTTTTCTAGATATAATGATATAACATACACCTGTTAAATCCATATCGTTTAATATTAGGAATGTTACGACTTTTTGTAGAGATTTCGGTTTCTCCTCTAACGAATCAACATAATTATTATTTCGTGTTTCACCAGAGACTACTTTTTTGTACACATTAAGTGTTTTATCTTAGAAATTCTTCTTGTTAATTGAACACATTTACTTTAGTCTTTTATCAGAGGCAGACATCTTAGGAACTGAAAGCAATTTGTGTTTCTTCAGAGAAAGTTTCATGGTTGAAAGGAAGTCATTAGAACAGGACAACACTGGCGTAACAACTGCAATTATTCCTATTTATCAACACAGTGATTCCGTTTTCAGTGAAGACACGATTATACAGCTCAGACTCTCATGCCAAAGGTATCGGGTTCGATCCGCGCCCCTAGGTTCGACCCCATGTCGGTGCAGGCATGTTGAAATTTTTTTCGGGGTGGGGGGGGGGGGATTCCTGTCCCCGATTCTATGATAGGTAGGATTGAGCACCTAGTCCTCTCGGATATGGACGAAAAACTCGGAGGCCCGTGTGCACGTTGCATACGTTAAAGATACCTTGGCAGTTGAAAGTCGAGGTGAGTAGGCCGAAAAATCCCACTGCCCGGGCAAAATTCTAAAACAACGAATCCCTACCACAACGAGAAAAATAAAACCAAGAAAAGTGAGGTGTAAATGCCAAGGGCTACGTAGCACGTCCTAAACTGAAGACCTAAACACTACACAGTTCAATGTAAAATGTATGGTGATTTTTCAGATAGAGTTCTAGGGATATCTCCACCTCAGTTTTTATTTGTTCTGTCTCCATTTTCTGAAAAACATGGAGATCTTTTAGTATGTGGACGAGGGTATAACAAATGCACACGCTGACACTTGTTGAAAATGGGGCAACCCATGA
Organism: Onchidella celtica; assembly: GCA_963931925.1. NCBI lineage: Eukaryota > Metazoa > Mollusca > Gastropoda > Systellommatophora > Onchidiidae > Onchidella > Onchidella celtica. Next base: position 29,097,885 of record OZ007573.1, on the reverse strand, counting down.
AGAACGAAGAACGAAGACAACAAGAAAGAAAGAAAGAAAGAACAACAACAAGAAAGACCAAAGAGAGAGAAAATCAAGAACAGGGGGCCAACAGCACTATGCTGAGGCCCCCGAGAAACAAAAGAACTCATCACTTGTTGAAAATGTGTTGTGGCACTTCACAGTTCCTATTTTTTCTAACTCCTTTTCATAATACTAAAGCCGCAATACAGCGGTGCAAAAAGTGAAGTTGGAACAAACAATAACTAGGCTCGCCACATGTAGGCTATCCACAGAATATTGATTATAATGATAATAAAATGAGAGAGAACGATTCTTGATTGGATGACTGGAGACTGTGGCTGTTGCCACTCATCAAGAGACTTCCATTTACACCCGACACAAAGAATACTGAGACGAACCATTCCTTCTCCCACTATTTGTCCATAAATTGCGCGCGTATGAATACGGGGAGTACTACTCTTTTTCGTTCAGTTATGAAGGGGTGCGGTGCAAATTGTTGCATTGTTGATATCGATGATACGCGCGCTAGTCGACGGACGGAATATGACGAATTGATTTGTCTCGGTATCCTGTGTCTCGGTGCACACACATCCAAAGAAGTAGTGATTATCTTAGTCCTAGCCAAAATATTAACAACAGAACTTTTACTATCAGCTTATGGCCAATTTCCGCAAAAACTCAATTACTGCAGCCGGTGACATCAACGCAAAGGCTGTTGTGGGAAATTAGCCAAACGTGATCCCCCCCCCCCCCCCGTCCTCCCCGCCAAAAAAAAAACAAAAAAACAAACAAAATTCAATTTGGCCTTAGGGGCGAAACAATCCAGCCACTGCATAGAGAGAGAAAAAAATGAGTGATCTTTGTGCTGTTCGTTAACACCGAGGGGAAAAAATCAGTAAAAAAAAAATCGATCAGATGCGAAATATTATTGGCTCGCACGCAAACATTCATCACTGGTGCGTCAATAAGCTCCTTATTTTCATGTACTTCAGCAAGAATGGGTTGGCGAATATTAAATTAATTAATGTCCGATAAAGGCTATTCAGAAAAATGTTTGCATGGACGGTTACGTATCGAATTTATTTCACACTCTTCTTCGAGACATCTAGAGAACCGCCTGTTATAGTCATGCCTAGAAAAGAATAGGATAAATGTTTAATAGATAAACACACACAAACACACATTTGTATAGATAGATAGATAGATAGATAGATAGATAGATAGATAGATAGATAGATAGATAGATAGATAGATAGATAGATAGATAGATGGATGGATGGATGGATGGATGGATGGATGAATGGATGGATGGATGGATGGATGGGGGGATAGATAGATAGATAGATAGATAGATAGGTAGGTAGATAGATAGATAGATAGATAGATAGATAGATAGATAGATAGATAGATAGATAGATAGATAGATAGATAGATAGATAGATAGATAGATAGATAGATAGATAGATGGACGGACGGACAGGCAGGCAGACAGACAGACAGACAGACAGACAGAAGATAGATAGATAGATAGATAGATAGATAGATAGATAGATAGATAGATAGATAGATAGATAGATAGATAGATAGATAGATAGATAGATAGATAGATAGAAGGACAGAGAGGGAAAGACAGAGAGGCGGACAGAAGGATAGATAGTCTAGACAGACAGAGAAGCCGTGGAGTCGCAATAAGTTTTGTTACTCAAATAATTATACCAAGAAAAAGAAAACTATTTTGCAAAGCCAAAGACACTTAATTTTTTTGTTATTGTTATCAATAGTACAGTTTTTTATTTGGATTTAACGAATGGTTTCGCAAAATACGATAACTCCCCCACCCCCCACCCCCCACACACACACACATCACAGAATAAGAAACGGGATTGTCGTAAGCACTTTTCTCGTGCTTGTAATATTATGCCTTTTAGCAGTGGAATAGTGTTAAAGAATTTTACTGCCTAACCGATGCAGTTTCTACTGCTACTATTTTTTAGCCTACATGACAGGTCGTATACTTGTATGTCTGACACATTATGATAGTGTACAATGCCTTGCCAGTCGCAGCATCACTAACTGTGAATCATAGGAGCCTTCCAATTTTGCAAAGCCCTACCCAATCTACCTGTTTGCTTCTAAAAGCCTTGTCTCGGCAACAACTGAACAAGACGGTCTTCGAGTTTTTATACTGCTAGACATATAATAAATTTATAGACTGTTGCTTTCAACTAACTTAACGTAACTGAACACTAAGTCAACAAAAATATAATATTTACGACACAAATGGCACAAATTCTACCTTACCTTAACGTTTGTTTTGATATCCCGAAAGAATAAACCGGAATCTACCCCATACGTTGACACGGTTCAAGCATGTTTTCATTCAACCTCGCACTTTCCCTCATATCCAAGGTAAACTGTGGATCCGCGGCGAATGTCTTCGACTCTCGCAATGTGTACGCATGAACCTGTGACGTAAATATCACATGATACACATCAACATGGCACCCTGAAGGATGAAAACACCGACGACGAGAGCCAAGGTGGGATTTATTCCAAGTTTCAACGTCGAAATACATGTGTCAGGGCATGATTATGTTATTTTTAATCATTTCTTAACTGAAAAAACTACTTCGGGGCTTAGATTTAATTATAATTTGATTTCTTTCATCCCCAGAGGCACGCATAAATCAGTAGTCGACCCAGAAATTTCGTCTGCTGTCATTTGGTGCAACGACCCAGCTCACTTTGCCTGCCTTATTGCCAACTGATATTTGGTATTGCACTTAGAATCTACATCCTTTGATCTAACATGTCGAACAAGGAAAACAGTGAATTGAGCAATGTCCCGCTGTCAAGCGATAGCGAACAAGGTAGGTGGAAGAAATAAACATCTAGAGTCTTAATTGAGTCCATGCTTACAAAAAATTAATGAGCTGATTAGTCATCAAGAGCTCTCTCCCCATATTCCACGAATTTATCAGATCTAGACTAATGTTGTTAGATAAACATTTAGGAAATTTCAACACATGTCCACGTAAGTTTTACGGCAAAAATGTGAAATACATCTGTGTCCAGATCTAGATTTAGAGTCTAGAACTAGATCTCATTGTGGAACATCTCTTTAACTGATAAAAATCATAGGAAGCTCAGTTGTTCATCTAGATCTAGATCTAGATTCTAGGTCTAATTAGTCCAACTGTTTTGTTTTATCATTTTTTCTTGTGGTCTTAATAGATTTTACTTGATGTCTCAGTATTTTTTTTCATGACTGTGAAAACTATCTTGGCATATGTGCTTCAAACAGCCACTCTTTGGTAGGCCTCATTTCAAGCTGTTTAATTATCAGTTGATGTGAGTGTGGTCTCTCTGAACAGGTGATCATCAAGCAGATATCAGCTCAGAAAACAACAAGAATGAGACATTCAGTGGAACAATAGCTCCCATTAGTGAGTTCTGTAATTCTGTCATACCCATTTTGTTATTATCATAACTTGGATTTCACATCGGAAATTCCAGCGTTAATGATTTCTTCAGTCAGACACAACTGGTATCTCAAAGAGTTTCGGCATGAGTTCAGCTGAAGATCGCACAGAAGTAGATGAAATAATGATCCTGTCTTATGGATTGTTGTCTCTTTTCTGCTTATATATATATATGTGTCTCGTACTTTATTTTTTTTACACTAGGGCAGTGATTGGTGTAGGAGACATGAAAGACTCTCATTATATAGTGTCAAAATCATCATTGCTTTTCAATAATTATAATGAAGTAGGGGTACAAATCAGTGTTATCAAATGAAAGTTTCTGTAAACTCTAAGTTGTTTTCATGTTTTTTGTGTTGTTGTTTTTTTCTTTAAATTAATTAAGCAGTCTATGAAATCAGTGTATCACATTATTGTACTTTCTTAGAAATACCTATTTATGTGGGAAAATTTACTTCTGAACGTCAGTGTATTTGTTTTCAGAGTGACTGAGTCACTGTAAATAATTTTATTTTTTATTGGCCAGTTTCTTAATTTTTCTTTTGTCCATCATCCATGCGGATACAGAAGCTTGAAAGTTGGAGGAGCAGCAGCAGCAGCATGTGAAGCTGGCATGGTTAAGTTGTCACATTTGGATCAACATGTTGCAGCTTTTATTTCTGGAGTATGTTTTTCAATAGTTGCCTCCATCTTTCAGGTTTAGATCCTGATGCCAACCCTGATGATGAGGAAGAAAAGCAGCGACTGATTGCTCAAGTTCTAGAAAGACAGCACACATTAGATGGTGAGGAAATCTTAAATCAAAATTTGTGTCTTACCCTAGTTGTATGAATTGGCGCTGGTAAATTCAAAGTGTATCGCAGGCACACTAATCATGTTCTTTTACATTTATCAGCCTTACCACTGTCCATGCAATGGTCTTGAAATGGCATTACCAGGACCTTCACTGTTCATTTTCCATGGACACAAAATTGTTATCTTTTAAGACAAGCAGTGAGTGCTTTTAGTATTACTTCCTACAAGAAAATTCATTAGGAGTTTTATGAGGGCTCCTAGCATTACATCCTACAAGAAAGTTCATTGGGAGTTTTAATGAGGGCTCTTACCATTACATCCTACAAGAAAATTTGTTAGGAGGTTAATGAGGCCTCTTACCATTACATCCTACAAGAAAATTCGTTAGGAATTTAATTATGTCCTTAAATTGCTTGAGGTGACTTCCTGCATTTTTTTCAGCATTATTTTTAAATTCGAGTGGTGCTTTTTTTTCATTTTTTTTATTTTGTTTATAAGAGTGTATGAAGTCCATGACGGATGTTGCAGCCTTCGAGGGGTAGAAATCACATGAAATCAGTGGCATGGAAAGTGTTGCACCACATTACTTATTGTTGAGTTTGTGACATTGAAAACTTCACAACAGGTGCTGGGAGCTGGACTTAACATGAATTATTTTACCCATGAGAAAGTGACTTAATTACCGGTCTTTGATCTTCCCAATAAATTTTTCAAGGAAAAGAATCTCTGGATGACATGCTGCTGATTGGGAAAATGTGATTTCAGGAATATTGTCCAGGGGTAACAGAATGTTTGAAACATTGGTTTGTGTGTCAAAAACCAACAAAATTATACAAAAAATGCAGTTCAGTGAGTTATAAATTTAATGTGATATTAGATATTTCATTACCAAAAAATGTGGTAAAAGTCATGATTACCTAGTATTTGACATGGATTATTTTGCCATCAGTTCTATCATCAGCAGCTAAGTAAGGTTCAGCAAGAAAAAAAAATAATACCAATACTGTTATTAGTTAGAGGTTGTTGATTTGCCACACTTATGATTACCAACAGTGCATACCAGATTTCCTGACGGTATTGTGAGAATCATAAACCAGTTTATTAACATCAGTCTTTGATTGAGACAACCTCAGAAATTTATTTGGGAGAAATAGTTTCAACTGCCTTGATGAAACAATGATTTTGAAATCAAAAGTACATGTATATGAGTCATTGCCAAATAAGAGTGGGTCAAATCTACCTACTAAAATAAGATTATTGTAATTCATCATAACTCTAGAATTACGGGGAATTGAATACTTCCCAAAGAATCAAAGTTGTAGGTCACATCTAGAAAAGGTGAAAAATGTTGTTTTTGATGATATATTGAATACTCATCCGGAGTTATTGCCCTTGCCATAATAAGCTAATATTAACTACTATTTAGCGGTATTTTTAGGTTTTTTAGTCTACAATCATTGTGAAATATTACTATTTAAGGAAGGAAAGTTGAAGAGGACACTAAGCAAAATCGATAATAACCGTTCTTTCAATATTTTAAGAATTTCTTAGCGAGTTGCGCCCCTTGGTTTTGCAAACTGCCGACCGTCTATAAAACCACAGTTATCTCGAAAACCGTAAAAAAAATCAATACTTTTCAAAGAAGCAAAATTGCAGGAAATTGAATTTCATGCTTAGAATGTAGCATTTTTTTTCTACTGAAACTCTTTGTGTAGGAGTTACGTCCCTTTATCAACCAATTGTGCGTGTCCATTCAGCAAAACTGCCACTGTCTCACAATTTCTGCACAGATCAACAAACCCACCAGAAGCAGATCAGTAGAACAGTGTTTGTGATGTTTGCAGAAGTTCTTATTTTGTCATGCTGAATCTTGTGTAGGAGTTGTACCCCTCAATTTACCTATCATGCCTATTCATTCCTCAATGTGTAAAAAATGTTTCACTATTTCTGCCAGTACCTAGATACACCCCAAAGGAGCAATAATAATATTGTCGAGCAGTGATTGTCACATGCAAACATTGCCACGTTGTCAAGCAATCTCACTGCGTAAAAGAAGAACAAACAACAATTATTACAATTAAATACGATCATTTTGACGTCCTTGATCAATTGTGACTACATATTTTGTGTACATAATTACATATAATAGTGGGTGCCCATATTTTGACGTTCTAATGCATGGAAATTCCCCACTTCATTTCTGATTAAATAATTATAAATAAACACACTATTATTTCTCTTTTTATAGACAACAAAATGAAAAAGTAAAATACAAGTTACATATCAATTGTAGCATAATTTAATCGTGAAAATTCCTTAAAAGTTAAATCCTTAAATTCTGAAATAATCAGCACAGACAATACACCAATACTTGATGTTAAACCATACCTTAAATAAATATAAGCAAATGATTCATTTACAGTTTCACACTCTCTCCCACAATCAACCTCAAAAGGTTCTCCGGCGCTGATAATCACAACAGCTTCATCATTAACAACATCATCCTCTTCTTCATATTCAATAAATGTAGTATCAAGTGCACCACTGGTACTATTTTGCGAACTGTCATTGCCACAGCTTCAGCCTGTCTCACAGTACTCACACAATCATCAACATATTTCTTGGTATTTGGCCATTTGATCAGTACAAAATCTTTCAAGTTATTTGAACATTGTTATTTTCTCCTTACTCAGAATCTTCAAAGCGTGAATCTTTGTAGTGCCTGGCATTGTTTTCAAACTGGATGACTTAGCAGTTTTATCAATATGGGATGGTTTTTATACGATGAAAATGCCTCTCATGGTGAGAGCAAGCCGATCCTGAAAGGGACAAGGAGGAATTTAAAAATTCAAACATTCCTTTTAATGCTCTCAATATCATCCTGTTTGAAACCGCTGCCTGGGTTAGAAAAGCTTTAACCATTCCACCACAAGCGTCACATTTATCCCCATGCCTTTCTCCCCCCCAAAAAACCAACATCTCTCAATACTATATTTAGTTGAGAGTTGACTCAGGTGGTGGGATGGCAGTTTGGACTTGTATCGTGTCTCACAGCTGTCAGAGAAGATGACAAACCGGGTTTGCGTACATTGCTGCAACACATACTCAAGAACAAAATGAACAAAAATTAAATCATGTATGAGATCATCTGATGTTAGTGCACATGATAAGTAGTGTGGAGCTCTCCACAAGTAGAATATTTGGTGTATAGGACAGCAGGGTGGACAGTAACCTGGTTTAACATCCAGTGAGCAGATTGAACTTCAAACCGATATTTACAAGAATGATTTTCTGAAAAATCAAGCACAAGAAGTGCAGTATCACATGGCAGATTCTTTCTTAATAAATTGAACTGGTGCCACTGCCACCTGGGTGTACAAACATGTATGCTCAAAAGTTTGAGAAAAACGGTAGACTAACTCATCAACTGTTCATGATTTTTCTACCAACTTTGTTTGTATTATACTCCCAGTGCTGGTAATTCACTGAAGCCGTGATGTCACAATCTGTTATGATTTTCAGCTTAACAGAACCTGTGCCACAATATGATCATTGACGAAAACGCATGTATGCTTCAACAACTGTCCTAAAGACATAGGACAAAGTGAGGCATTCAGTGCTTCATTGACAGACTTAAATTGACTACCAACAGATGATAAGGCACAAAGCATCATTGTTGCATTCTCACAAATACCACACATGCACTGAACAAATTTAGAGTATTTCATTGGTAATGCATGAGCAGGGGGACACCTGAAAAAGGTTTGTTTTGCTATTTCAATTTGAGGATTCTCAACAAAAAAAAAATCATTGTACAAAGTTGAAGGTGATTGACTGAGAATTTTTTTTCTGCTCCTTCAATCTCTTGCTGTACTGCCCCTTTCCTGGCCAATCGACGGAATGTTCCAGATAATACTCAACAATTCTTTTTCTATCTATCTATCTATAGATCTATCGATCGATCTAGCCATAGATCTGAAGCTGCTTCTCTCTGCGGGCGGCCCATTTTTCCGATTCTTCCTTAGCCTCTGTATGTAGGCAGCCTGATGTTCTGCTCTTGGTTTTCCCAGTCTCTGAGGCTTGAAATTGATGTGGTCCAACCACGAGTATTCTGTTAACGACAAAAATAAAGGGAAAGATTAAACACTAGTGAATTGCATAATAACCCCATATTGACTTACTCTAATCCAAGGCAAGCTCCAACTGTGCATGTCTGGGATCCAAGCAGAAGAATTTAATTATTTCTAATTTCTTCGCTATTTGTTTAAAAAATTATTTTGTCATGTAATTATCAGTGCATTTCACTTTACCGAGACATGGACAAAGTTTAAGAAATTGTTTTATACACTACATGTGAGATATAACTCTCTCTCCGTCATTCTTAAAAGTGTTTCAGGCCAAAGACGGCCAACTTTGCCTTCACCAGGTCCTTTATTTTCACTTTCAATCACCTGAAAACACACATTTGATTCCATCAAGTTGGGATGAGTTAAGTTGCAATTTCAAATGGAAACAAATGCTTTAGCAGCATTGCTTATTAATTTACAATTATTACATTGGTATACAGATTAGGCAAGAAAATATTCAGGACTTTCTCAGGATAAAACCTGCCATTTAAATCTTACCTTCATTTCTGCCATTTTCAGCATCTGTCTTCTGAGCTTCCTCCACATTCCTGCTGACCTCTTCTGAAACATAAAAAGTATTCATGGTATTTTTCCAACTGACAAAGGCTCCTCAATCTATGATCAATGGCCAAAAAAAAATAAGAGTTAAATGTGACAGTCCAGCCTTAACAATCACAGTTCACAAAAACAATTTATACCTGTAGTTTTGACATGATTTCTGAACACTTTTTTGGCTTACTGTGTTCATTTTGTTCATGATAAGGGAGGGAAACTAAAGCCATTATAATTTCCTCTACTTCAGACATAAAGCGTCACCGCCAACCGCGACACACATGGCTCTTGGATATTATATATTGGAGAGTCGGAAATTAGCTCATATTTTGCCTATCATATGATGTGGTGTTGAGGATATTTTTCCCTCACATTCCAATTTTGATTTTCTGATAGTAAATTCCCACCTCAAGAAAGAAAAATCAAACTTTAAATCTGGAAATAAGGAAATCTGCAAAGAAATATGATAGTTAAGCTTCCTCTGTACAAAATCTTTCACTCTGAATCTTACCTTCCTGGCTGCTGATTTGGGCCGCAAAGTCATGGTTGGCATTTTCTACTATGCTGTCTTAGCATGTTTCCTCTTGACCTTCCCCAGGTTCTAGCAGGCCACTGTAAAATTATATTACATTTATTTAAGTCACAATTTGAAAAAGAAACAAAAACAAAAAAACAACAGGCCTAAATAACTTTAACAGGGTGTCCAGCACTTTCCAACTTCAAAAAATCCTACCAGTCTAGCGCCCGGAAAATGTTTCAAAATTACAAGTGCAAACACAAAAAACACACAAAAACACTGCCAGAGTCAGGAAACATTGACCTGAACAGTTCATCAGTATTGTCGGATGACCTAGCACTGCTATGAGTGGATATAACATGGAGAACCCACTTGATTTCCGCTTTTAGTACATCGCTATCCGACACAGGCAGCTGAGATTGAGTGTGCGAACTACAACTAGATTTAGAACCAGCATTAGGTCCACCCAAAGAAGATACTGGTGCTGATGTAGTTGAAACAGATCCAGGCTTTGTCTTGGTAAATCCTAGAATGGAAGCGTTTTTCTTTGTTGCTGCTGCAGCATCCTGGTGCTTCTGTGTTAACAAATGTGTCGATAAAGCCTTCTTTCCCGACTTTCCAATTTTGTATGCTCTGTTGCACAATTTACAGCGGAAATTATCCTTGTCCCCACTGTCACAAAGTAGCCAGTCACTATACTGTGGATCTTTTAACCACTCGGGATCAAAGTAGCACTTTCCCATTTTTTGGTTGTTCTTAGTCTTCCTGAAATTTGTTATCGGAGCACTATACTATTGACATTGACCAGACCATAAAAATGGACCTTGATTTTGATCAAGCAAGCGATATCACCAGTTTCCACCTATTCTACGTTGGATCCAGATCTAAAAACACACGTTACCCTCCTCATGATAAAAAAACATGGAGTGGCCTCCTGTAGCAATGAATGGCTGCCGATGAATGAGAAAATCGTTCAAACAATGTCCAAATGAAACTCAATCGAAGTGGAAGAGCCCAATTATCAAACCCGAGAAACAGACCGTCCGTCGTCCTGGCTCGTTTTATAAGTCACTACTCGAGTCTAGATCTAGAATGGGATCTCCCGCGATTTATCTGGATCTTGAAGAATTTATTAAAGTCCAGCTGCACAGAATTTCACAATGGGCACAATGAAGAAACACAAAAGAGAGATGCTTTATCAACTGCTGTCGTCCAGATAGAAAAACGAAATGGCCGCCTTTGCAAGCGTAGCTTTTTCTCAAAGTCTCGTTAATCAGGTGTGATCTCGGCAGATTCGCGTTCCAACTGGCAAGGCGATTTTGACGCGGCTTGGGTTTGGGTTTCACGGGTATTTTTTTTTCCTTCTGCGCGATAATTTTTTTCCCCTTATCGGCAACACTTCATATTTTTTTTTCCGACCAAATATCGATTTTTCCGACCAAAATCCGACTTTTCCGACCGTGAGTTAAAAATCCGACCAAAATCCGACTTTCCGACTTCGCTGGACACGCTGTTTAAGTTCATCAGATCAATAAAATGAAATGAAATTTCACATTCAACAAATTTTTCACTGTATTTCCTTCTTCGCCATGTCAGCATACAGTATGAAATTTACATTTAACATCAATGCGTTGAAGGAAAAAAAAAGTTGTTTGATTCTTGTATTTTACGCTGTAGATCTACTTATTATTTTACACTCAAAGAAACACACACAAAAAGCAACTGAAATCAACTATTGAAATTGTGTGTTAAGAAAAACATTCCAAAAGAATTTCAATTTTTGCATGAAATATGTGGACCTGCAGCATGGCTGGTGATGAACACTTGGAGAGATCAACATGGAGAAAAAATGTCACTATAACAAAGAAAAATGAAGAAAAGCGTTGAGAAACCATATTTTGTTATAGATGCCATTAACCTGACAAAGCCATGGTGTCTTAAATGCTTCCTGTATGTTAGTGATCACAATGTGTCGATTACTACCCTCTCCCTGATATGTACACATATTTCAAATTTAAAAAAAGAAAAGTCTGCTTTATGTTAGTGTTTTTTTTCTTTAACAAGATGAGTTGAATCCAAAAAGGACAGCACGATTCGTTTTGTTTCACTAACGTCACGGGTTGGGAGAGAGACGACAAAAACGTTTGTCTACCAAATATCGACAGTGTGATGATGATAACAAAGCAAGAATAGCTCAGAATTTCTTCCCATCAAAGCATAAGAGATAATTCCCAGCCTTCAATACATTTATCAGAATTCAATTAGGCACATAGACTTTCTGAACGCTTGTTGAATTTGATTTTACTCTGGGCTTTGCGACACTTAACACACCACATTTTGTTATTGACGCCATTAACCTGACAAAGCCATGGCGTCTTTTATGCTTCTTGTATGTTAGTGATCACAATGTGTCGATTACTACCCTCTCCCTGATATGTACACACATTTCAAATTTAAAAAAAGAAAAGTCTGCTTTATGTTAGTGTTTTTTTTCTTTAACAAGATGAGTTGAATCCAAAAAGGACAGCACGATTCGTTTTGTTTCACTAACGTCACGGGTTGGGAGAGAGACGACAAAAACGTTTGTCTACCAAATATCGACAGTGTGATGATGATAACAAAGCAAGAATAGCTCAGAATTTCTTCCCATCAAAGCATAAGAGATAATTCCCAGCCTTCAATACATTTATCAGAATTCAATTAGGCACATAGACTTTCTGAACGCTTGTTGAATTTGATTTCACTCTGGGTTTTGCGACACTTAACACACCACATTTTGTTATTGACGCCATTAACCTGACAAAGCATGGTGTCTTCGATGCTTCTTGTATGTTAGTGATCACAACGTGTCGATTCCTATATTTTCCTGACATAAAATACACATTTCAAATAATAGAAAGACAATAAAAATATATCTTATGTACTTACAGCATGGTCAGCAGGTTGTATCCCACAAGGAAAGAAGAGGTCAGTACCAAAACCTCATCTACACACACTCGAGACAAAGAGACGCCGCAGCACGTTTTCTCTCATGGCGTCAAGCATGACGGGGTGTGTTAGGAATCGAAACCAACAAATTGACGTTCATTTTCGAATTCAAACAAAGCTTGGGTAATCTGTTACAGTCTGTGATGTCATAAAGATAGGGAACTAAATTGATTGAAGAGAACAAAGAAAACCCAGAGGTGCAGCCTCATGAATTTATCACTTTTCACACGATACTTTGACGACAATGCAGTATTTTCCTCAAGCAGAACCCATTCTTTTAATTATTACGCAGAATATGATAAAAACAATGCATGTTTCATTACTACAGAATATAGATTAGAAACACAGATTATTTTGACAGCGAATTTCTTCGACAGAAAAGACTTGAAATGGATTTTGAATTTTGTGAATTTTTGACGACAAAAACGTGTGATAAGTGATAGCGAAACAACACGCCGAGAAAAAGAAAAACAAGGCTTATATAAAGTTGAACGTTGATTGGAAACATAGGTGAACCATTCCTTTGTTTGTCAATTCAAAATGTGTGCGGCCAAATGATATTTCAATAACTTTATTGAGATTCTTGTAAGGTGACCTCTTTCCAGGTAGATTTGACCTACTCTTATTTGGCAGTGACTCATAAATGGCATTTTCGCAGTTTTGTCACAATACAGGTCTGATTATGCAAATGCTGTACTTTGCTGTGTCTTTGAGGACACAAGCATACATTCTTTTTTTTTTTTTTGATGGAGATTGGCCTTAAGTTTTATTGTACAGGGTGTCCCAGAAATCGCACACCATCCTGGTTTTAAAACTGAATGCCAAAATATCACCCTTGGAACCCTCAGGAGTGCGAAAGACAGTTTGATGAAGAGAATTGATGTGTGTTTGATTGCTGAGGGTGCTTTTGTTGTGATTACTATCAATAAAGATGTTTATGAAATCAGTAAAGGTGTCTTTTTAAAACCAGGATGGTGCACAACTTCTGGGACACCCTGTACAATGGTTAGGTGTTTTTTTTCTTCTTAAATATTTCATTATCATGAGGTTTGCTTTACCTCTTTTGACAGATCTGTCTTCCCGTGTCGACTCGGTTAAAGTGGAAAATTTGAAGCTGAAGTCAGAAAATCAAGTCCTGGGTCAGTATATAGAGAACCTGATGGCTGCCAGCAGTGTATTTCAGTCAGCTTCACCTAAAGCTAAGAAGAAATAGGGGAGATTCAGATGAATTTTTTGCCGAGTGGTGATTCCATTCACACTGCTAATATTTTCCAATTGTTTGAAACTGTGTTTCAGGCGAATACAATGTACTTAAAAGCTGAGTAATTGTAGCATGGCTGTCATTTACATTTACATGAATCAGAATGCATATTAATTTGCGATAATTTTCAAAGGCACCTTTGGTTGAGCAGTAAACATTTTTCTGTTATTCCCAGTTTGAAAATATTTCAAAATGAAAACTTCCACAGTTGTTCAGTTTAATTAGTGCTGTGTCCTTGTTGGCACTGAGTACGCAAAGGTTAGTCATACATAACAGCAAGGAACATTGCTTTTATTTGCAATACCAATCCATGTGTTCATCTGGGTGTTAATTGTTATTTCAAGTTTCCAAGGCCAGTTAATTGTGTTTTGAGTCTAGTAAAAAGTAGTAACATATGCCAGCCTCATTCAAAGGACTGCGAGTTTGAAAGGCATGAAACGTGAGAAGTTTGGATTTTACTGTGTTTGGTATCAAAGTGTGAGAAAGGGAGATGGTATACCAGAACATCAGAATGTTTGGTTGCTTTATGTAAATATGACTATTTAAACAGTGTTTTATGTCAGCTTGATTCTCTTTGTTAACCCCTGTGTATTGCTTCAGAACCTTCTCACCTACAGGGGGACCATTTTTATTTCTTGTATTCCTGCACACCAAAAGTATTTAAAAAACGAATCATAGTGTAAATCTCTGAAAGTCTTGAATGTTTTCTACACATTGTACATTGTCATTGCTTTCGGTAGTTACAGGAACCTTTTTTTAAAAAAAAAAAAAATCTTGTATGGATGAAATCCTGAACAGCTGTGAAATGAAGTCTTGTGATGCGTGTTGTACTGACAAAATTGGATAAGCTGTTTTGTTACAAAAGACTCTCAGATCTCACTGCCAAGTATTGTATGATCTGATTGAGTTAGCTTCATCCTGTCATGTAAAGTTAGGGTATATGGTGGAAGGTTTTTAATTTTAAACTGTACAAAAAAAAAAAATCAGTGCATCCATAAATTTCATCTTTTCAGAGTGATTGAAATCATTGCAAATAGTGAAATACACTGTAGGTCTATCCCCTGATAAACTGCATGCTTCCTTCATTGCCCGCAAACAAGAATCTCAATAATCACCTCCCATTAGCATGTTTAACTTTATTTCAATATTGTTATCTTGTATATCCTACAGTTGGAGATCAGTATGTCTACAGCTTGAAAGAATTACTCTAAAAGGGTCCATGTAATATGGGATATAATTCTATTTACAGTGCATAAAATGTAAAAATAAACTGATAAGTGAGCATTTGGAACACTTTCATAGCGAAGGTGAAGCAGGTTAGGAGTATGGCACTTTCAATTAATAACATTTGATAGCATATTGTACAAATGATTGGTATTTTGTGGCCATAAATTTATATTGTCTTTGAACACTGTCCATGAGCAAAGCACCTTGCATTTTTGGCTGAAAAGTTGTTTTGATGGTGAATTTTTTATTATTAGATTTTTATAAGTTCCACAGGCGTGATAGGTAAAATTAGAGAGGTATTAGGTTATCAAAAAGTTTCATTGTCAAAGTGTTTGTTTTTGACACCAGCCACATTATGGTCATGACTAGTTCAGAAGTTCAGTGGGTAGCTTGGAGATTGAGAAACTTCAGAAAGCCATGGGGTATAAAAAAAAGCTTTTACATGTACATGGTTTAGTACAGGCAATATAATACAGCCTTGAGTGTTGACCTTTCTATGGTACTTGGTAGTAAATTATGTACTGTGAAAACAAGCAGTTCATGTGACTAGATGTAGAACATGAAAAAAAAACACCTGGCCATGAATTTATATTATTATATACAGTAGGCCTATTCAATGTTATCTTACAATCAAGGAATCTTCATAGCGCTGAGTATTTACAGTATTCAGAGGGTTTAAACCTTTAACACATTCTTCTTGACCTCCATGGGCCTGATGGCTGTTTGTAAAAAAAAAGTATTGGGGAACTGTGTGTAAATTGCTGTTTCTTTTGTCTATTCATATTTTCCTCATGACCAATTACCCACCTCCTAAATGAATGTCAGCACAGTATACAAACTGGCCATGTACACTTTAGCAGATTTAAATGAAGTGAATTACTATTTCAAACTACTTAGTTAAATGATGGGTGGTGGAAGGGTTAGTGAGACCACGAAAAGTTGCCTATTGCGGGGCCCTTCAGAATTCGTAAAATATGGGAAAGTGACAAAACTATTATTATTATTTGCCTCACTGAAAAGTGAAGTAATCTTTTTGCAATTTTCAAATTCAGGTCTGAATTTTTCTCTAGTCTGATTTCAAAAGTGGTATTTTGTGCACATAGCCAGTTTGCATGTATTCATGTAACTGTGTATTTCAGTATAATATTCAAAGGAATGTAACTTGCTGTCATCATTTCATTGTCTTTACTTGCACACCTGCCTGAATGAGACTTACAATATGTGATGCATATGTATTTATTTACACCCATCTTCCCTTTAATCTCTGAACTTTTTCAGCTATGTTTACTGTTGTTGGGATGTTGTTTTTTTTTTTATTCAGGTGTGCAGATTTTGTTTACAAACAGTAAATTACAGGGAGAGTTGTGGAGCGGCAAGGAGACATCAGTTGGCTTGGTAGGAAGGTTATGTTATTTCAGTATTAATGTAAAAAGATTGGTACACAATGCATTTTTAGTAGCTACAATAGATGTGCTTAAGTTGTAACGATCTGTTTCCATCAATAAATTTTTTTCTCAGAAACTGTGTATTACCTGCTTTTGATACAATCTCTTCCACATGTATTTATTTTCCATGTTCAGACTTCTTAAGCCAAATGATGTTATTTTACTTTCACTTGCAACACAGAAGAATGAACTTCTTCCCAAAATTGCAATCACCTCACATTAGGGGGATTGGATTTTACCCAATTCCATAAAATTTTATTGACAGGGAAAGTGAATATTTTGCAGCTTTTGCATCCACATATCTGGTTATCATACACACAAATACAGTACATTTATAATGAGGCTTATATGGAATCCAGACTCGACTTTCTACCCATGATGAACGCTTGAATAGTCTTTGATTTAAAGAGATTTTCATTATTCAAATTCAAACGAACAGAAAGTAGGGTGCTGCGTGGACAAAGTACTTCAAAGGACTGGCACAACATGTTAATGAAACTGACAATTAAGCAGTTCGCTCCTGATAAAATACAGGAGCTCTTCAAGCTGTCTCAATAGTCAATTCCAACTTGCCAAACACACTACAGTACACCTCGAATCCAACGAACTCGGACTCAAAGAACACCTTGCATTCAACGGACAGAGAAAAATTCCCGTTTTTTTCCCTTCACTGACTATTAAATATCTTTTATCGAACGAACTAATCTCAGACCCACCCTTGGTTCCAACGAACCTGAAGTGTTCGCAAGCTCACAGTAAATTGCTTGTCTACCTAGAAATCTAGTTGAAATTCAAAATTCAAAAGGTCTGCTGTCGGCTGACAAGAAATAAATAAGTGTACCGTAGGCTATATTATGCCATGTAACGGGTACGGCAAGGTGTGGACACACAGGGAGAAAATTATGAAATTATGGTTGTAGGCCTATAGACAAGCAATGCAGGGCAGAGGGAAGGTTGTGAATAGAGGGGGGATTGGCTTGTGTAGAATTGGCTCCAACGAACCTTGCATCCAACGAACTTTTAAAAATGACTGAACTAGTTTGTTGAGTCCAAGTTCTACTGTAATTATTGGACAACCACACTCACAGATTTTTCTCAAGAAAAATTTTATACCAATTTCTCTCCTCACATACTCACAGATGGAGAAACTCAAGAAAACAATTCAAGTACTGCCATGAATGAAAATGTTTTGTTAATTTTATTTGTATGTTTTGTTATTTTTTAGTTTTTTTTTTTCTTTTCTTTTCTATTTCTCTCCCACCTCTTTAAAAATGATGAAGTATTCACTACAAGTACAACCAATTTTCAGCACTTAATAACATACAAGACAAGGCAAAAAGACATAATCAGGCAATCAAAACAACACAAAAATGTCTTGCTTTCACAAAATTTACAATTGCTGCCATTTGATCCACCATATCAAAGAATGGAAAAGGGAAATATGATTATGAGCATCACTCTTGCACCTTAAGAAAAAATGAAGCACAATCATGTCATGCTTGCAAGGGCACACTTTCGTGCTTTAAACAAACGAAGTACATATAGATGATATTTATTTTTCAAACAGATATTCCGGAAGTGCTACACTGAGAATGAGATTTCAACATCTTTTCAACAAAAAACTGCCAGTTTCGCACAAAAGAATGGTTAATATTGTCACCATTTCCTATGACTGTAGCTACTAAAAAATTAGAAAAATTGATTGTTATATATATATGTTCAAGTACATTCAAAGCCACATCGAATGATCTTGGTTCTAGATTCCTAATAAAAAAACAATTGAATAGCAAACTTTCAAAAAGTCATTCATTAGACCAATAGTGCTAAAAATAAAATAAGTTTTTTTTACAACTCCTGAAAAATGCTCAGAACCAGTAACTAGATTCAGGGAACAGGGATATTGATATACTGTGATTGTAATTTCTAGGCAACTATTGTGGCCATATTGGGTCTTATTTGCACAGTAAAATTTTTGGGTGAGTGCAAGAGTTGGGTGCATTCACTTGAATAAATAGAAAAAGAAAAGACTATAAACAGAATGACAACATTAAGCCATTGGCTGTTTTGTTGTCCACATGAGCCTCAAGAAATACATACCATACATACACACATACTAATGTAGTACATAAAGGAAAAGGCTAGCATTTGGCACATGCCATACTATAGTTCTGGAAATGCAGGTTTTGGTTTTGGAAATACAGGAAGTAAATTTTATGTTGCTAAAGCCAAGGATTTCAAAATAAAAAGTAATCTCAATGGCCAAAATGAAAAATTTCCTCCTGGTCAGAAACAAAATGAAATACACAACACTTGTAATTGTATACAAGTACTACAAAATCAAAGAAATGTCTGAAACCCGACAAAACTTCCTACTTGAAATGTACATTGTGCAATTCATAATTTTCTTTACACTTGTTACCTTAGAATGTTTTTTTCCTTCTTTAGATACATGTATTTTTGCACTTTTCTGTCCAAAGTCTGGAACCATCCTGCTCATTTTACCTGTCCAGTTAACACCTGGTGTCTTCAGGAATGTTTTTGACCATGTCTACATGCACACACCAACTTTATACACAAACGATCTGCCATTTTGTTTAAAAAATATTTCTTTTTTTAAAAATTCTTCCACAAGAACCACATCTTCATAAACTTGCCATTTTGTACTTCTGCATGTGATGCAATTAATTACAATCTTCCTACTGAATATTTTTTACCTGATTCGATGAGGTAGCCGCATTACCCGATGTTTCCACCCTTCCCTATCCCCTCTCTCTTATCTAGACAATTTCCCCGTAATATTCCAGTCTTGCTTCAGAACTCATGGACGGAAGGGCACTATGCTAATGCACCAAATGAAACCATATCAAATACAGTCTCCCTCTGCAGTAGGCTTATCAAGGGGAGCACAAAAAGAGACCAAAAGAAAAGTATTTTACATTTTTACAACTTAAAAACAAAAAAAATTGGCTGAAACCTGATTAAACAAAATAGACTGATATAAAAGCGACTGGGTTTAGATTTAGTTGACACCTGAATAAATTTATTTTATAATTTCTGAAACTCATTTAGGCTGCATTATTGAGCAAAAAAAAAAAGGCAAAACAATTGTGCCACACTGAGTCACTTGCCACATTTTTTAAAAATAAGATTTCTGGCTGCATAAGCACACAGAAAACTGGGCAATTTAAAAAAAGAAAGGAATTATCCTACCAATGCTGAATAAGAAACCACAGTGACAGTAATCAGTACTATGAATTCAAGGGAAATTTTTATCAAAAGGAAAGAGTGCAAGTATAAAAGGGATCATGAAAATTAACAACACTGTAATATTGCCCCCATCCCCCAACATAGGAATAATCTGAAGTATCCTAGAACAGCAAAGAAAGGGCATCAACATAATAAAAAAGAAAACAAGACTGCACCCATTCTTGAACTCATAACATTACATCGTGCTAGTCATATCACAGGCTGCTAAAAGAAAAAAAAAGAAAAAACTCTGGCAACAGTTTTTTACACCATAAAAAGCCTTGTTGACAATAATTGAGTTAACTGCAAAGTCAAACAAAACCATTCAGGTTCAACTTATTAAAGGAAAGCAGTAATTACTTGGTCAAAATTTCATGAGGGATGGTAAGCAGTTTGTTTCATCTCCCGTAAACACATCAAGCTTCCACTGATATCAATGATATCAAACAGGCCAAAATCATACACCCTTGTTTCTGAACTAGTTTTATTTGGTTTCTGCTCCAATCCATTTGTTTCTTGTAATTTCTGTCTTCAAATGGCAGGAACCAAGATAGGTCTGAAGCCACGTGTCCAGGAGAACCATTACTCTTTACACAATGCATGTTGCATAACTGGACATGAAATCAATTTTGGAACATTTATACCCCGAGGGTTTACATTCCAACATACCTTTTCCCATTGAATTTTACCCAGTAAAAGCACGGTTGGCAGTATTCATTCTCAAGGTTCCCCCAACTCCTGAAAATGGCCCGTGAATGGTTCCTTTAATGCAGTTTGATCCATATCATTGACTATCTGTCATTCAATAAATAAATGCCACCGTCTATGCAGACACATTCAAGCTCTTGACACCATGATGTCAATGTGGCAAGCGTTTACTGATTCTGGCTCCCATATTCTGATATCAAAGAATCTCCAACTACCTGGATTCAAATTCAAAAGTTCTCAAAATGAGCAAAGGCTATGGCACCAGAAAAAGGCATGATTCTGACGCAGTCATTCATAGAAAAGAGTGCAGGGATTGCTGACCAACAAGATTACTATAAAATTTACTTAAAGACATCAACACAAGTTAACAATTTCATCTTCTAAAATTAAAATTATGCATTTTTGTTTGACAAACAGTATTGTCAACTGTCACCAAGTTGTGCCAAACTTACTCTGAACAATCAATTTCGGCCAGTATTTACTTTAGGAGATCATATCAAGATTGCACACCCCTCCTCCTGCCTGCATGACACCGCTTCCTATAATTCACAGTGAAGACAGGTGTAAGCTTTAAATTAATCTGCTCACCTTCAATGTTAAAAGAGCTCTCAGTTTCTGACACTGATTTGAATTCAATGTTTCTGCAATAAAAGCATTTTTTTTTTCTCACATAATTTCCACCACCTGTACTGAGCTCTCAATTTTTTCCTGTCTCATTATCCTAGGTTCAATTTTCTCAAAATACAACAATGCCCTTGGCTATTTCCCTTGGATGAGTATGAATTCAAAATGAGTCCATGAATTCCTATCCAACAAAATCACACTAAAAATGAACAATGTGTCTTGTGCATGGTATTTTCCAGGGGAAAGGTATAAATCAGCTGTGACATTAGTGAAAAGTCTAACAAATATTTTCACTGACATGTAATTCTAATAATGTGAATATCCTGACATTAATACTTCATGGCATGGACAATGGCCAGAATAGTCTACCTCCTCCTCAGTGATTTTTGAGTGTCTACCACAGCTAAGACTAAGCCTTGGATTTTGCCAAAGTTTGTTTATTACAGATCCTTCATGTTTTGGGAAGGCAGCATTGAAACGTTTATACTAGACAAATCAGTGTGACAATGCATGAAATGAGATTATCACTCTCCCTGAAGCAAAAATGAGGAAAATTTGCTCTCTAAATTCAGTTATCATAAACAGCCGGGTTCTTAATTTATGTGAAATTGTACGTGTTAAAGTCGAGATAGAAAATGTGAGAATTAGACCGTATGTATTCACACTGAAAACTCATTTCTGACAACACCAGTGAAAGAGGTTTGGGACCAAATGATTCACACATTCACACACATAAAAATATCAACAAAACATTTGGCACTGACAGCGTCCTTATGATTAGTATAGCAGATTCATTTCCCTGATATTCAAACTAAATACAGTCTCTGTAGAATTGCACACAAAAGTTACAAATTTCATGTAATTTTTTTAAACACATGGGAAAACACCTATTCAACAACTTTGCCTACCCACCCGAAACTCCCAGTTTACATTTGTCAGGAAAGTTTCAACTGAGGGGCTTTTAACAACCCCTCTGCTTTCCTGGTTCTCCGTAGAAGACTTGCGTCTTCATGTATCTGACTCCTCGTGACTCGCCTGCTAGGGGCGCTCTCCCGCGAGTCCAACTGTAAAATACGAGTTGATGCCCCGCTCCCTTCACTAGATGGCGGGGAATGAGATCTGTAACTTCTATGCCCGTCTAGCCTATCTTCAGTAAGTTCTCTAGGATCACATTTAGATGGGGTTTTCACTACTTCTACTAATTCTGATTTTTTACTGACATCTTCAAATGACAATTGTCGTTTTAAACCTGAGGTTTCAAGCTTGTCGCCATCTCCAAACAATCTCTCCCTGCCTGGATCTCCATCAGCTTTCTCTGGTTTATTCTGATCATCCATGCCAGCTTCAGATTTTCTAGGTATGCGGTAACTGCTCAAGCTCCCTCGTGGGGATGAATGTGCCCCAAATATGTTGTTAGCCATGACTGCTGCCTTTATGGGAGACATGGGAAGAGTGCTGGTCTTAGTTGGTGAATCATTTGTATTGATGGCAGAGGATTTATTGACAGATAAAGGACTCAAGTCCGAACGAGCTAATGGCAAAGTTAAGGATTTGGCATTAGGACCTCTAATCACTTCAGGTTTGGAAAAAACATTTTCACTGGTGTTTGATTTCTTTATAAATCTATCCAAAGTTGTTTGAGTATGGTCTTTTATCCCATTCCCCCATCGCCCTCTACGTTTGAGCATTTTTCCCAGACTATCTTCCACTTGCTTTCTTAAGTCTTCCTTCACAACCAGTTTACTACTGTCCAAAAGAGCAGTCAATTCGGGTTTAGTAGGAAGTGGTTTTAATTTGACTCCACGGGCCCTGGGTGATTGATGAGTGCTGTTGTATCTCCTTCTTGTTGGGGAATTGGGCATAAAATCCTCTGACTCATCATCTCCATCAGTTTCATCTGCTGGCAGCTGTCGAGCTGTGCGAGATCTGCAGGGCCTCGGAGACTTATTCAGAGGCAGTGACTTTGGTGTCCCACCTTTCGGCCTAAAATTTTCATCAGAAGTATTACCAATGTCTTCATCAGGTTCAGATGGGACTGGCACAGAGGATCGACCTCTTCTTCTTCCGCTCCTTACACCCACCCCAAACAAATCTTTCTGCACACTAACCTCTGGTGCCTCTGCTTTTTCTTCTTTAATATCAATGATAACAGGCTCAGGTTCATTTTGAGTTTTCTGTCGTGTCCTGGGACCCAAATCTTCTACAACATTCTGACTTAACGAATTATCTGCTGGTTTGTGCCTGCGCGAACTCCTCAGACTATGCGTAGATATTTCTGACTCGGCTTTATCTGACACTTCTGAATGTGAATGAACATTTTCCATCACACGTTCAAATATATTTTTACTATCGCCAGTTTCAGTTTTTGGCTTTTCATCTCCAAAGATATCCTGCCGATCATCTTCATCTTTCACAACTTCATAACTGACAATTCCTTTCACAGGCGAGTTGGCTTGTTTTTTAAGTTTTAATTTACTGCCCAAACGACTTCTGTCTTCTTCTTTTGGATCTTGTAAAACAATAGTTCTCTCTGTGACCTGTATTTTACCACTGGGAACATAAATATCTCCATCCATACTGGCGTATATATTCTCAGGGTCAACACGTGGTGAAGGGGAAACCTGAGGTAATGTTATTGTTGAATGCACAGATTTATCTGGTGAACCAGAGCTATCACGATCTTTACGAGATCTTTTCCTTCTGCCCTTCTCAGACTTGGATGAGGGGTGACATGAATGTTTACCACCATGAAAGTCTTCCTCTGCAGCTTCACTGGCCGGAACTGGACTTAATAAAGACTGATCAGTATCATCGCTCAACATGTGATTGACATGATCAGTGGACAGACAATCACTTTCGCCACAGTGTGTGGCTTCGGTTTTGATTGTAATACTTGAGATGCTGGACTGATCTAAAGGTGATAAAAGAGATCGAGATTTTCTGTGTTTGTGTGGTGATCGACTGTGTTTACGTTTTTTGGATTTCTTGTGCTGCCGACGAAATCTCTCCCCCCGTTTAGACCTGCTTCCAGCAGGCTGCTCTGGTGATGACAGGGCAGATTTATCTTGTAAACGAAATTGATCAAAGAGATTTCTTTGTTGGTCAGCTGGTGAGGTCATCTCTGTATTGGTGTCAGATGTGAACACATCACTGTCTGAATTGTCAACATCAACATGTAAGGTTTCATTTACTGATTCCAGCATGCCAGTGTTCGCCTTTTCCTGTCTCTGCTGCATCATAGATTTAGACTGAAGTATCGAGGTTAATTTCTTTCTCAAATCACTGGAAGGAACAAACTTTTTGGTAGGAGAATCTGGGACAGTGGTAATATCCCCTATTTCACCATCTGATTTCATGTTCTCGATTTCTTTTAGCTTCACTTTTCCTAAACGACTCATTTGTGAGGAATGTGTAGTTTTAGCCAGAGAAGCTAAGATTTCATCCTCACTACTTTCTGCTGTCGAATCTTGCATGATTTTGAATTTTTTCCCACAAAATAAATTATCTCCATGCTGCCCGGGGTCTCCACTGACAGAAACAGAATCAGCTGATGACTCTTCCCCTTTGGTAATGTTTTTATCTTTCTGTTTCTCATCCTTGCTTAATTTCAGAGACCTGGTGGAAAGTTTGCTACTTTTGTGTATGGCTTGGTCTTCTCCACCACTTTCAGCAAAATCTTTTGGTGTTTTCAGATTCTCCAGAGTAAAGAGATTTTCCCGTGGCTGCTTGCTGCTTCGCGGTGACATGGCACCGTAGTTGCTGTAGATTGAATCAAAGTGGTACTCCTGCCTGACCTTTTCTGCCTCTCTTGCGCTAAGACTAAGATCTGGGTCTGTAAGCACCCGCACTTGGGCACGGAAAACGCCTTCTTTCAACTTGAATAGCTGTCGCTTTGTTTTCTCTCGTTTGCTGATCATGTAACACAAGTTGCGGGCCTACAAGGAAAGCAATTAAATAAATTAAAGGACATCAGGTGCACAGTACAATTCAAAGCTTTGAGCATCTGAGTTAACATAAAGTATTTCCATTGTCTACACTTTGGATAGCATGAAATACAAATACCCAGAAATACAATCACTTTTTCTCCACAGAAGATAAAGCATCACTCGCCTCTACTGACATCTTTCATTATGTGCGTTACTTCTGTCAGGTAACTTACCATAATACC
Source organism: Onchidella celtica (assembly GCA_963931925.1). Classification (NCBI taxonomy): domain Eukaryota; kingdom Metazoa; phylum Mollusca; class Gastropoda; order Systellommatophora; family Onchidiidae; genus Onchidella; species Onchidella celtica. The sequence goes on along the minus strand of OZ007573.1, from coordinate 29,072,742 downwards.
AATGACTTAACAGGCAGCCTTTTCATGTAAAAACATCTCAAATGCATTTACCTGTCTTTCAATATGCAGTTATTTTAAATAATTTCCATTAAGCCACTAAATTTATAACAATGTAAGACAATTCATTTTCCTATGAAAACATTCGAAGGGTACTTAACAAAGAACCTTCAATTTGTGAGTTTTATTATTTTATCATATTTATTTATTTCGACTATCCAGTTAAACTTAAAATAGCTAGATAACAGCACTGAACAAAAATGAATCTTTTCACATAAGACTGAAAATATTTGATATACAAGTAGTAGTATTCAATGTATACATAAACAAAAACGATCGATTGTTTACATGTTTTTGTCACTGGCCGTGTAAGGAGGTTAATGGCCAAAACACTTGTTTTGATGGGAGATCTCTTCCTCTGAAGACCTCCTGTAGTTTCACTCTCATAAGAGTTTCAGTTGTTTTTTTTTTCTTGAAGATTTCCTGTTGTAAAATGTTTGTTGTGTATGTTATCAATCCAGGTGAAAACACTATCCTTAACATGACAAATCTTACCCGCTCTAAGTCTTGCCTCAGGTGGACAAACATTTTCATGCGTGCACTCAAGCTGTCTTTCTGTTGTTTCTGCATCTGGTCTTCTTCTTCCATTTTTGGCGTAATCAATGGCTTGTTGTTGTTCACCTGGCGACAAGAATTATAATTCTGGGTATATTTTTGTTTTTAACTCTAGTCCTGCGGGAGGCCATTATATTGGCCGACATGCTTAACCGCGGGTCCTGCGGGAGGCCACATTTTTGTAAAGCAACGGTGTGCCTCGTGCTTTGTTTATTTGGTTGCCAAGGCTGTCGTTTTTTTTTTTTTTCCCCACACTATTTTCGCATGTTTATCTATCCTGTCACCCCTACTATATCTAACAAAATGGTATCGTCTGATTACATTTATTACGATGCAACTATTCGTCATACTCGTGTAATCGTACTGACGGTCTGAAGTTTGAACTGGGGAAAATCTTGGGGAAACTTTTACTTTGATGCTGGTTGTCGTCTACATGTGAAATGAGAAGAAAGGGGCCATGTGCGTATTTGAGACGCCGTTCTACGTCTGTAATTATGAATTCCGATGTAATATTAGGGCACGCTGCATAAGGGTGTCAGTCAGTAGGTTTTTCATCAGAGAAAACTGGGAGAAAATGACCGACTTCGTTGTTGGTCGTTGTCTTTATTTGATGTGCTAATTAGAGAGATATTGTGTTCCTTTGGTTAAACCGCTTTTCAGTACATGTATGTGCTCTACGACCTGGAACTGGAAATCAAATCTCTCGCTAACACTAACATCATAGTACGTGGACGCTTTACATAGTAGAGGAGGGAGAAGGCAACGTCACGATACATGTGGTTAGTAAATTAAGCAAATGGCTTAAAAATAATTTGTTCACCTGAATGGCCTGAATTAGGGCAGAAAAGCGCAGAGGTCTTGGGAAAATGATAAAACGTGTGTTCAACGGCATGTAAATGCAGAAAATTCTTGATTTGGGTCTTCCATTTCACAATAAAACCTACTGCATATCATCACAAGTACTTTATCCAAATATCATAGGAGACCCTTACGATTTATCCACCACTATTGTTCTTATTGTGTCCTGTAGTATACGTGATACACGTGTTCACAAGGACCCAATTGACCCGACCGCTGAGGTTATCGGCAACACGTGAACGATCGGCTGACTGGCCGCTGGCTATCCCCGCACGGGGTGTTACGTGGACGAGTTCACTCAACACGGGACGAGGGTTAACCATCTTTTACATAATACGGTGTTCCAAGCAGGTAAGCGGGTCAGCGTTGAAAGGCATAAAGCAAAACATTCCCTAACCTTTCAAATGCTGGGACATATAATCAGAACTGCCTGCAGCCCAACTGGTTGTGAAACTGCCACTTTCTATCCATTATCAGTTACTACTGGGAGGTAAAATTACACGGTGAAATAGCTGCTGTTGGTGAGCTGTAAGTAATATGAACTGTATTACAAAATCACAAGTTTTGCGTTTCAGTAGTTGGGGAGACAAAATAGATCGATGATTCATCACATATTTGTCTCTTTATTTTATATGGGATTTCCATGACTATGACCAAACCAAAAAATCATACATCTGGAAAGCACTGAATTGGTAATTTGAATTTTCAACTGAAAATGCATGGTGGATATCGGATCTTCTATCAAACCAACTTCTTGCACTAATTCCAGAATAGGCTGCAAATGAAAAGCATCACTCAGATTTTGTCACATGAATATCAGCTTATTGTCATCATGTGAAGGCACAAGAGTCCACACAAAATGACAATAAGGAAAGATGCACCTTCATAAAGTTAGTTCTCTACAGCCAACTGTTGCATGCTTCGCAATCTTTTCCACTAACCCACTGTACTTTTCTCCAAGGATCAACTCACCTTTCTCTTAAGCTTCCAATATTCCGTCACTATATCCACGGCCTCCTCAGGAATATAAAACTTGGCTGCTATTTCTTGTGTTTCCACGAGAGTATAAAATTCTTCCTCCAGTTGTTTTAATCTGCAGGGGTCAATAGCGATGATTAAAACACAGCAATGATGCTAATCATGAACAAAGCCACATCTCTCATTTTCAAACCTCACTATAAATCTTGATTTGTACGAAATAAAAAATTTCAAGTCCCTGGTCCTATTGGGGGGTAGGATCGAGTACCTAGTCTTCTCGGATAAGGACGAAAAAATTCGGAGGGCCCGTGTGCACGTTAAAGATACCTTGGCAGTTGGAAATCGTAAAGAGCAGGCCGAAAGGCCGCTGCCCGGGCAAAATTGAAATTAATAAATTAAAATTTATCCATATCATCTCCCCTCCCCCCCCCCGCCAGAACAAGAAATAATAAAACAAGTCAAGTGAGGTGTAAATGCCAAGGGCAGCGAACCTCCTAAAATAAAGACCTCAAATCATAAAAAATTTCCTTCTTCCATTAAAAAACAAAAATATCCCCAGTGTCTGAGGTTTCTTCAATCTAACTTACAGTTAATATTTTTGATTTCGTACAAAAGCAACTGTTCAGGTGATATAAATATGCAGATCTTCATTCTTCAATTATTCTCAAAGATCTGGTAGAGATGCAGAGACTGAAATATTGTGAATTTCACATTCTGAAAGTGGTTGTAAACCAAATCTTTTCCCTTACAAAACTGCACAGACAAGATTCATTAAATCAATAACAATTGTCTTTACACACAACTGTTAATATGTTTGAACTTCAAAATCTTATGTACTGCTCAATATCTTCATTATTAAGTTTACAAGCTGTTTACAATTTGAATTCTCGGCATAAAAAAATTAGAAAATTCAAAGATATACAAAGTTCTGTTGATCCACTACCCACACTGATAAGATGTATCTGTAATCAATATTTACGAATTGTGACAGCGGGGGATCTGCATGCACTATGGCCTGCATGAATCTCTTCACCTCCCCATTTCTTTTGTAATGGAAAACCTACTTCTCCATTCTCTTCTTTGCCATCTCAGCCTCTGATATGTCATTCTCATTGTCAGCTGATTCTTCTTTCTTGGGGGATTCTGAATCGGAAGCATTCCTGTTCTTTGTGTGCTTGGGACAGTACGCCTGAGTTCATATATGACACAAAATATGAATATTGTTCATAAAAGTAATACAACACTACAAGTGACTGAATAATATTTACTAATTTAAAAATAAAAAAGCAGAAGAAGAAAGATTACTAATACTACGGACATGTTTCCCGCAGTATGCAAAAACAAACTGGTCTTAAAAAGCAAGATAAAACATACCGCTGCCTTAATTCAACAGTGCCAGAGCTATCTTACTTTATAAACCCTTGACAGAATAATGTAACTCCAATTCCACATTTGTTTCCCAATTCAAATGATCAACATTAGCATGAAGCATGGTGACCGTGCTTCTGTTCAACTTTCACAGTGGCACTGAAAAACAGTGCTTTGGAAAATAAACTCAATACCAGTCATTACGACAGGGTGATACTTAAACACAAAAATATAAAGCTGCTCACCCTTAAATGAATGCCATCTGAATCATCTGAGTCATCCACTATTGTTTTCATGTCAAGATTATGTGAAAAACCACAAGTGACGTGGAAAGCTGTTTTACACTGTTTCACGGAACACTGGATACATGCACCCACTCGCTCTTTACATAAGCAACAAACTAGGGCCCAACGTGATGGCTGAAATATACATGTAAATATGACAATGATTAACTGTGAATGACAAAATTTCAAATCATGCACTTTGATATATTATCTAAGAGCAGTACTTCTGAACAAACAAGGTACTATATGTTGTAATGATGAGACCACACAGAATAATTTTCTTTCTAACAGGGTGAGAAAGAGACCATTTTACTTTGAATGAAGTACTCTCCAGATCTGATATGCTAAAAATCTGGTCCATTTTGAATAACTTTTTGGCCTTTCCCCAGAATACAAAGCACAATGTTTACACAGTGCCTCAGGTGCAACAAAATAAAATCATAAATTTATTTCTTCCAGTCCCTCCAATACTTCATTTGGGTCTTCCATTTCACACCACTGCCTTCTTCTTTACTGATATGACATAAAACACTAAAGAGAATCATGATCAAACGAAAGAGGATTCATCTGACATTGAGTTCTCTTATTAACATGCCTAAGTGTGTTGACCAACAATGAAATAAAGTTCTAACTGGTTGTGTCCTCTCCACAGACAAAGCCCATAAGATCCAAAATGCACTAACAGACAGATAAAGCCTGCAGTTTACAAAACACTGTTACAGCACTTTTCTGGTAAAGATCTCAAGCCCTTGCTGGATTGGCCTGTTTGAATGTGTGTTCTCTTGCATTAAGATGAGCTTGAAACATTCCCAATGTTGCAAATGAGGATTTTCATGCTGACTGCAAAGTGGGTGAAACAAGCAAATTTGTTAAAGTATCTATGTATCGGCCAAACCAGGAAGAGTAGCAAGTTTTAATGAAGGGGGAAAAAAAGTAAATTTCAGTGCAATCTCATTCTTCTTCTCAGCCACTTGGCAAATCATGAACGAATTTCCAAAGAAACTGTTACCAAACAGGATCAAGTACAAATTCATCAAATTTATGCTGAAACAATGACGAAAGACACTGTACTGCACGCCTGCTTGTGATTTAATACTGACCGGTATGTTGGAGATTTTGGTGATGGGTTCCATCTTCTCTGGACAGCCAATGCTAACCTCTGGGATCCACAGGGCACAGCTTACATGCGTCCACTTTGTGCCACTTCTGAAAAAAAAGAAAAACTGTCAAAAGTAGCCTATTTGTGGATCATGAACACAGGAAATACAAAAACAACACTGCAAACTAAAAAAGTTGTTCAGGGATGGAGCCAGCCCACAAACAACTCAAAATTTCCCAGGTACAGTGTTTCAAAGACAAACTGTGCAACAGACTGACATTCAAAATTGGCACTGTACTAATCTGACCTCACTAGTAAAGTCAAAGAAGTATAAATTTTGCTCTCTAATATGTGTTGAGTTTAGGGTCATATCACACTCTTTTCATTTTAAGCTCTCTCCAATGAAAGCCACTCACAAAACAATTGAAAATCTGGTTTAAAGGTTCGCTGTTCATTCTGTTAAAATAAAGGCTGGATAAACAGTATTTTAATGATTTATGGGATGGAGATGTGACATGGTCACCATCAAAGATTTTGAATTAAAAAATAATAATAATAATTTGCTGAACTTACTTTGTAGATTTCATAGCACCACCCCGCTTGGGACATAGCAGACACATGGGTTTGATCCTCAGAGCACAGATACGGCACAGCCAGCTACCCTCTGGGATTGTCTGTATTCCATAGCATGCCTACAAAAGAACAAGAAACTTATGAACTAAGTATGCTTCAGAAAAGAAGGAAAAAAGCAAGCATGTTTGTACTATGAATAGTATGCTTGATTTCCAAAAAGAAAAAAAAAGAAAAAACGTCATTCTGTCTCCTTTTGCATCAAAAAGAAAAAGAAAAAAAAACGTCATTCTGTCTCCTTTTGCATCAGTCTATTATATAAAAAAAATTTCTTTTAAGTGTCTGTTTATTCCAATTTCTAAGCCAAAACACATGGTCAGTTGCCAAAAGGTGCCCCCAGATCTGGGACAAAATGAGTAAAAATTAAATGTTACCCCAAATGTTCTGTTTTGTGTTTGTCTTGTGAATAATATAGTGTTTTTATGATTTTTTGTACTTTCAAAGCAGTTCGAGGCATAGTTTTTGCTATAGAAGGATAAAAAGGTCACCTTCCACAGCGTTCCGTACATGAAACATGACACCATGAAAGGCTTATAAATGGCCAACTATTGCAAAATATTCCACTTCAGTTGACATTTAAGCTCAATATTAGCATTATTTGCCGTGTACATATATTAAATGATGAAAATTCCTGCGATTTCTATAACATTTGGTAACATGTTTGGTGTAATTTCATGTACGGAACAAAGAGCAACTCTCCACATTCCTCTTCTTCTCCTATACCCGTATAAGAGCCTTGATTTTAAGTGCAATGCAATATTTACCCAACTATGGCTTTCTTTTTCTTTTTTTAGTTATACTCTCTGTGTGTAAAACGGAGCAGCAATCTGTACAGCTCACATAAAGTGTTCCGTGCATGAATATGACGCAGTACTTTCTTGCGTGAAAAATAACCCGTTCTCCGCTCCCTGCTGCCAAAAACAATGTTGACATGAATAATCTTATCAGCTACAACAGAATACAGACTCACAACACCAACAACAATGCACAAACATCGTAACGACGACAGTAAACTAGATCTAGATCTAGATCTAGCGTTCCGTACATGATATTACGCAACCGCCTTTGGTGTCCTGATAATCTATTTTGTATTACAACACACCAACAAATACACTCTCGTGTGTAAAAACGACGCATTGAAATGCAGTTGATATCGAAAACGGGTCACCATGCCGGTTCCATACCGTTGCGGGCGAATAAGCTTGTAAATCTATTATTTCAGCGCTATTTTCGTTCCCTACATAATCGTTAACGGGCATTTCGTTCCGTACATGAAACATGAAAATGTGATGACACCAAAACGTTTGGATTTACTGTGAAAAAACAAACAAACATGGAGTTCTCAAATTTTTACACACGCTTCTCGAAGGGGCAAACTTGCCTTTCTAACATTGTGTGACGCTACAGCCTTCTTTACCCTTCGATACGACGAACCGTTCCGTACTGGTAAAAGTTGACGCGAAAGTGGGCGGGCTGAAACAAAATGATCTAGAGCATTCGAGGGATGCCCTTTGGTACAGAAACTCTGAGATTTTGAAGGGAAGACCTTACCACACACAAAAGAGCTTGATGCTTGCAGTAATTCTATATTCATCGACTTCAAAGTGTTCATCCTTTCGGCCCCTTTCCCTTGACACGAAAGTTCATGTACGGAACGCATTTTGAAATCACCCATTATTTTTTTAGTTTAGGTTGCTAGAGACCTCCAATTCCGCATTTAGTAAGCTCATCCATTTGTCTTGATCAGTAGACAGTGAGTTTTGCTGTATGGTTACCATGTGTTAAAATACACACCATTCTCAGTAACCACTATAAAAACGTCCATTTTTTACCGCCAGAAATACACATACTTTGGAATATTTTTTTCTCATAATTTTTTTGTTTATGGTCCAATTCCTTCAAAACTGCTCCTGTAGGTACCGTATCCATTTCTGAGCACATTAAGCATACGATTATGTTAAAAAGTATCTATGGTTTCCTTTTTAATGCATTTCACCGAACCCATTGAAAAGAAGAGCACCTTTTGGCAACTGACCACATACACACAAAAAATTCATGCCCAGATCTTGGGAGAAAGCAAAGGTAAACCTCACCTGGTGCACACAGATATCACAGCCATCGCAAAATACCATCTCATTTGTATCTTCACTTTCCAGCTGAAATGAAAAAACATGACATAAACTTTGGAATATAATTTTAAACATACCCTTGCTTGATACACCCCAAATGCATCACCGGCCACAACACAAGATCCCATGATGACTTTACCAAATAGCAAGATCAACAACATCAAAGTATAAGGTTTTATTTCATTGCTTATAAACAAAAGGGTTTAATATCAAGGTTCAAAGTGAAGAATTCTGAGAACCAGTGAACTGCAACAGAACCAAGCGGCCCACCATACACACCCACACATTAATAAGTGTGTAACAGGGAAGTCTTACTCAATTAGTGAAACACAGCAGACTGAGGGAAGACAATAACAACAGAATTCTGTAGACCTGACCCCTGAAGACTTTTAGGCTGCATTATAATTTAAATCTTACACGAGGTAATACCGCTCTAAAGTGATGGCACTTAGTAACACGAATGTCATCTTACCATTCTACAAACATCACAAGCCACATCCTCATCATATTCGATACCCAGCCCTTCCTCTGTCTTCTTCAAGGCATTAGTTTTGATATAACACTGAAAAATAAAAAGCACAAGGCAAGTGCAACTATGCATATCCACATATATATATACATGTTCACAAAACTGCCTGCAATGTCTAGACTTATACAAAGATATTCAAACACATAATGTTCTATGTGGTTTTGGCTTCCAGTCATTTTGTCACTGTGATAAATAAATGAGAATATGCTATAAAATGTAAGACAGGATCTAAACAACTCTAAAATGTCATATTTCCCCTCTTGGTCATAATCCTTTCTAACCATCTCCAACATCTAAAAAGAACAATCTCAAAACATAAGGTTAAAATTAGTAGCTAAAACACCTTTGGCCGCAGTCAATCGCACACAAAAAGTTGCCCTTTCCTCTGAAGACAACAGGTGTACAAGGACAACTCCACTTACTGGTCCAAGTGCCAATATATTCTGTCACACTGTGATATGCCAAGCTGTCATATTCTGTCACTTGGGAAAATATTGAAATACAAATAACCTGTTTGTCATTCAAGTGACATAAATGAAAGGGCATATTTACCTGATTCTCTAATTCTTCAATCATTCTCTCCAAATTCCACTCATTGATCAACTGCAGACCTGAGCAAGAAAGAACAAAATTTAAATTTAAATTTATTTGAAAAAAAAAATAATAATAATAATAAAGGAACAACAAAGTGGTGTACATACTAAAATTATAAAATGAAAAAAAAAATTCTCTCGTCAACAAGGAAATTGGAGCGGGTGCTTGGTTAAAGAAATGATCTGACAATTCACAGCAACTGTTTTTACAACCAAGCTAAGTTACTGCATTTGACAAGTTTCTGAGACTTTTCAGACTTATGTGCAATATGTACGATTCATCACAATCGGATTCTAGATCGGTTAGATGAATAACAGACGACAGCAATATCTAACTCACCCATCTCCTCTCTATCCTCATTGACCAAGTCTAGCCATGCCACATCCTGATCATCGAGGTCGTAGCGCACAATCTGATCTGCCAGTTCTTGCATCCCTGTCAACTCATGCTGTCCAGATTGGTATGTGTCATCATTCTTTTCATGAAGATATTTGCGCTGAGGCCTGAAACAAAATTTTGCATTTTCCTCTTGCAGTAAGTCTAATAATAATAAAAAAAAGTTCACAGACAGCTTTCGTAACTAAAAAAGAAAACACCAGTTAGCATACAATATCCTGTAACTGGCCATACATGAAAAAAGCATAGAGGTCATTTGTTGGTATTCAATGACGCAGCATATGTTTGCGGAATCCGAACAAAATGTAACGTTGTTCTGGTGGTTGTTTATGGTGGTAAGGTAAAAGAGCAAAATTTCGTATTTCTTGCTTTGAGAATTTGTGCATCAATTTGTTTGAAGCTTAAACACATGAATAGACACATTAGACAATTATTATGTTCTATCTTACGTCCAGTTTTAACTGAAGAAAAACTTATTCTGTTACAACAGTCGCAAAAGATAAAAGCACATGCATCCACCGGCCAAACAACACCCTGTTCCTGGATGTAAACACCAGCTCTAGCAGTGAGTTATTTTTTTTTTTTAATGGCATAGTGTAAAGGAGTTAACATTGTTTGAAGGCACATGCAGGACAAAGGATATTTAGGTAACAGAGAAAGAATCAAAAGTTAAAGAATAACCTGACATAATTGGAAACCATGCCATTTTCATACCCTTAAATCTGTTAAGAAATATTTCAGTTTTATATAAGAGTATTAAGAGACTGAATAGCGACAACAAAACAGGTTTTCAACTCACAATTTGAAATCTCCATTCTTGGGTTTCTTCTCGACTTCTCTAGATTGAGAAAGGGAAAGGCAAAAAGTTTAAAATACAAACTACCTACACTGCATTTCACCCTGGAATTGTAAAAATTGCACTGGCCTTTCACCTTTGTTCAGATGAACAAAAAACGTGCCTCAACCCACATCAAAGAATAAATACTTCTCCCTGATGAAATAGTTTTGTCCCCTTTTCTCATAAATATGAAAAATGAGACAGGCTAATATATAGCACAGTGATAATATAGCAAATCCCGACAAACCTTTCTTTTATTCTTCCCTTCAGAGGATCACTTAGCAGCAAATGTAAGTTCCCATTTACTGATTTAGGAAAAAAAAAAAATGGATTTTCACATTTACAAAAATACACTGCAGTGACTGTTTTGTAACCAAATTCTTACTTCTGCTAAGAAAATCTTTCTCATTTGTGTAGGATGTCCAGGACCAAAACATTGGAAATTTAGCATTTTTGTAGGTAATTATTTACAAAGGAATATAAACGTTTAAACGGCACTGAATTTTAGGCAATTAACAGTGTTTCGTTGATAAAACTATTATTTAGTTACCAAATTTCATGAGACTTCCCATACTTATGTTTTAAGACATGCCGAGTGCGTCTGCGATGATCATTTTCTGAACGGGAGACAACTAAGGGAGATAATTAAGGGAATTAGGCTAGGACAACTCGGCACAAGCAGATTAAAACTGTTATTTTGTTAATAAATCCATTCTGTTTCATCCAAATGTGATGAAACTTTTCATAATTATGTTTAGGAATACAACGAACACATTCACACAGCTTGTGTTTCTGTAAAAATCAAGGGGAGATAACTTATCAATAAGTATTTTTCCAGCAAAAAAAAAGCTAAAAAAATAATAAAGTGACACAACCCTTGACTTCTCTCATCATAAAGTGTATTTCAAAGAAAATAGTCCTAACTTCCAATGAATAAAATTGCACTGTTTTAAAAAAATCTTGATGAAAAGCTATTGAAAAGAAAATCCAGTCCTTTTGTGTTTCTGACAGGCCAGGTTGGTCCAGTTGATGTATATATGTCAACATTTACGGACAAGAGAAATTTCTTCTCTACAATCTGGCGATCTTTTCCTGCTGGCTTTTTGAACTCGCATTTTGATTGTCCAACCCTTTGACAATGGTCAACCTCAAAAGAATGATCACTGATGATGCGAGTCACGATCCCTGAAAACAAAAAATTATGGTTAACAGTTAAGCTGAAATTTTCAGGACTTTCATGTTCATTTCAGTCTAACAGATATCAAGGGATAAGACATTGGTTTTTTTTTTTGCTTGAAGGATATTTTGGATCAACAGGGGTTCCTGCTTAAACCATCTAGAAGCAGGCCTGTAACCAGAAATTTGAGAACTCCATACCCGAAGATAAATGTCATGTGATAAGAACACAACATTGAAGATCTGGTATCCATGTCTGGTAAATCAGAAAATGAACTACTTTCTTCTTTGTTCATTTATATTTCTTATCTAATTAAATGAAAGAAAATCCTCCCATTAGATCTAAGTCTGGAATTTTCAATAGCAACAAATAAGAGAGCGTGATACCTAAACCTCCCGATAATTTGAAATCATTAGATCTAGCCAAAGGCACGGTAAGACTACTAAGAGCAGTAGCAGCACATTCCAGGATAACCTCCAGGAATAGTAACAACACGAAATAACCCATGCCATGCAGCCAATGGCGTGCCTGCATTTTATACTCAAGGTGACGTCACAGCTTCCACTCGGACTAGTGCGGGATCCTAGGTTCCCCGCTCGAGCCGCGCGTCGGGCGAGGATAAACATCGTCGATAACGTTGTATTCAAGAGACAAAAGAAAGCACTTACACATGTTTTTATCAATAAAAAACCACACAACAACAAAGTTTAACTTACCCCTCAAGCTTTGTTTGAACACTTTATGGCTTCCCGTTCCGAAGAAAGAATCCCAACTTTTCTCGTTGATAGCTCGGAAACCAATTACGGGAAACAAAATTGTAAAAGCTCAAAAGGAAGAGCAAGGTCTCCTCTGATTGGATGTAAAATTTCGTGTCTGTACGGTGATATTTCATTGGTCAGACGAAACGAAAGTGACGCGGGTAACAAAATTCGACGCCTCTCGGCAGTTTCCGTTTCGTTTGACGACCGGTCGTCTTTACTCGCTCATAACTCGGGTTCTACCGAAGATAAACGAACACTTTTTTCACCACTGGAAAGTTCATTCATTCCCCGACGTTTAGGTATGCGACTCGAGGCACTTCGTTGTCGTTGACCGATCGATAATTCTTCGGAACTCGAAGCACCCTCTAGTTTTCCGCTGACCGGCTCGCCAACTACGCTCTGGCCCACGGAAATCGGTCTTGCTACAGTGTTACACATTTCAGACAATTGCCCTGTATTGGCCAGCAATCATCATATTACCAGGGTGGACAATTATTTCTTTTCACAAGAAGTGAGAATGAAATCTTGCCTGGTCTCAAAATTGTCAAATTTACTTCAAGCTAACAAAGTATTACTAAAAAGGTGGTTGTAAAAATTGATCTTCTGCTGACCTGATCTCTGTTGGTGGGATTTCCCCTTCATTCACTGGTACTTGAACCCCCTTTTCCCATTCCTGTCTCCAAGGATCTGAGATCACCACATATTCACTCTCGTAAAGAATCTCTGTATCTGCCAACTTCATGGCACTGATGAGATCTTTGCGAAACAGCTGTAAAGAAAGGACAAAGGACAAGTGAAAGTCCTCATCCATTTTTCAGTGAGTGTAAACCTCATTTTCACACAAACAGCTTTCCTTTTTGCACATAACAGATCAATAGTGTAATCCTTAAAATTCATACTGCTAAGACATACCCAACCCCCTGTCAGGTGACAGAACTGACTGATGATAAGTGTATAGCCAAAAGCTCAACATTAGAAGTTTCACTGATATCGTTTTATCTGTTTTATGGACCACAGAAATGTGACATCTCTGGTCAGCTGGAAACCTTAACACTGAACCACACTAGCACTACAACATTGCAAATTTTTTGAACTGCTCCTTCACTGACAACTCTTCTGTTGGTCAATGTCATGGAATAGCGGTCTCACCGGCCTTTAAAAACACACATACAAAGAAAATCCAACATGCAATCTCCTTTTCCAAAAAATATCTTCACCTCAGCAGGTTTATTGTGACTTGAATGAAGACCACTCTGTTTGTTGATAACATTGGGACTCTTTTTACTCATCTTGCCTTGCTTGGATATTTTTGAACCTGAAAAAAATTTTTTTTTGTAAATAAGACGACCAAATTTTCACTACGAGTACATAGCAATATGAAATCATATTTTAAGTTCAAATTTTCAAGACTGAAAGGAACTTTAAACAAAATTTATGCAATCATGTGATTTCTCTAGCCTCTCAGACAACATGAAACCAATTCAGAACATTGAGAAGCATGGACTACCTGGCAGCCAAGAGTGGCAATGATGGACTTATAGGGGGTTAAGATGCCCAGTATGTGTAGAGAAAAAGACATTCAAACTTAAAGCTGAAAAACTGCTGCAACACTCGGGTATTTTGCTTAAAAATTCTGCACTATTGACTATGCACTGTGGCGGGTATCTTCAAAGCCTGCAAATTATTTATCTCATATCTTCCTCTAGGTCTAACTGAATAACATTCACCTACTTTGATATGCTTTTCCTTTACGCGGCAGCGGCTCCTCGTCTTCATCACTGCTGTACTTGTCCCGTTTAGAAGGACCAGGCTCTGTTCAACAAATCATAATGATTTGAATACATAATCTCACTGTTTAAAGTTTATTTGGAAATAACATTGTGCCGACTCTGAGGCTGTTTTTCTGATTGCAGAATTATTTATTGCATGAGTAAGATATAACAAAACCATACCCTTCTTCTTATTGCTGATTACACGGAAAAGAAAATTTTTACAAAAGTGAACAGCAAACTGGGGACTGGTATTTGCAAGGTGGAGGTTCACAAATACATAGCAATACAAGTTCGTGGAAAACAATTTAAACTGCTTTGTGAAATGGGACAAAATGCTTTCGAAGTGTGAGAAAGTGCCCTTCATCCAAAGCTTATCTTATTAAGGTGGAAAAATCTGCGTTTTCAATCAAATATTCCTTTTTTTTTGTTTTTTGCTAAATCATTCCTATAATATCTCCTTTGCACTTATATCAAACTCCTGTGGCACATTTTAATGATAAGTGTCTTTAAAATGCGTTATAAACATCCTATCCCAACGGTCTGGATCATCATCCTCACTTTTTCATCCTCATTTTCTCAAATTATTTTTTGTGGATGTGGGTATTTTTTCTTAGTCATTTCTATAATATCTGTCCCACAGCTTTTAAATTTTGCATGATTTATAAAACATTACTACTTGTAGTTGAAAAGTTACATTTTTGATAAATTCAGTATCTTTGATTTCAAAATGTGACCCCATGAATTTTATTATTGTCGTAGGCTCAGAGACCTATACATACAGAGATGTGCCATGCCCAAAATAAATGCATTATTATAAAAAACGTCAGCTATTTAACTTCTGGTGTTCTTGAAAGAATGCAAAAAAATTTTGGCTCTAGATTATATGTACATAAGTAAGAAAATGATTAAGAAAATAAAATTATCATTAAAATCCAATATGGCTGCCGTTACCATGGCAACCGCAATGTGTATGGAAAATTTCACGATATGATTGTACTTACACAAGCCTACAGAACATAACCATATAATATCATTTAGGTTATAAAAATTTAAAATAGCGAAAATTGGAATTTTGGTATCAGGTCCCCTTCTTAAATATTATTGCACAATATGATCTCTTTAAATTTCAGGATTGATGTTTGATACCAAAGAGATTCATTTACAACTGATATAAGTTTTCATTTAATGAATAGTTCCATTTATACTGTGACAAAATTAATTAGTCTATATATCTGCACTTGGGCCTGATCTGTACATTGGCACCCCTGGCCAAGTCTGGTCCTGCCCCTTGATACCACTGTATCAAATTGGTTCGATGCCATTCCTGCTGCCATG
Organism: Onchidella celtica; assembly: GCA_963931925.1. Classification (NCBI taxonomy): domain Eukaryota; kingdom Metazoa; phylum Mollusca; class Gastropoda; order Systellommatophora; family Onchidiidae; genus Onchidella; species Onchidella celtica. The sequence continues at coordinate 29,057,382 of OZ007573.1, read as the reverse complement.
AAATTAATCAATAAATTGACCTACAATGGTATCGAATTGATCCAAAAATTGTGGTCTAGGCCCGTATAAAACATGCACTTTTTTAAAACCATTACCAGGACTCTCGTCTCTCCCAGACTGGCCCTTCTTGCTACTTTTCGACAAGGGCATGACAGCAATGTCTGTGTGGGGAGGGCAGCTTCAGCCTACGACCAAAGTTCCCTCTATGAAACAGCTGGTAAAATCTACATGGAACACTGCAAATAATGAAAAAAATATCTTACTCAGTATGCTCGGTCACCCCCCCCCCCCCCTCAAAAAAAAATCCACTTCCAAGACACACGAGCCAGGCCAGTATTTTGCTTATGGTAAAAACTTCCAGGACCATTCAATTCTATCTTTACAGAAAATCAGTGGAAAGACTTCCGAATGCATTATGCCAGTATTGCCAGATTGCATCTTTTAATGCCGCACAGTAACAATAAAAAACATCCATACAGATTAGGCCTATTCCTATAGGGCCTACAGGACTAATTATCAGGGGGGGGGGACTCGTAGCATTTGGTGGTCCTGCTGCTTCAGCCTGCCATCTTGACACTTCAATGGCTGATCCGATACCAGCCCATGCCAAATTGTGGGGTATGTGGATCCCCAGAAGTATCTACACGAGTGGCCATGCATGGGGGTTGGCAGTTAGTCCTCTATAGGGTTGTTTATTATAGTGAAGGCGAGATTTGGTGATTCCCTCCTGAGAAGATCATAGCATCGATATCAAATCTGCCAGTCTCAAAATGACATACTAAAGCTACAGGACCACCAAACACTGCTGGTGCCAAATAGGCCTACTAGTATGACGTTTAATCTAAAAGTAGTAAAAGCCGAATTAGTAGGCCTAGGCCTATTGGTAGAAATGGAAGAGTTTGGGACTGAAGCTCGTAAATCACCAATGGTACTCTAGTGGTCTCTAGCCTACCAGATTGAATCTCTACCTAGAGGCTAGAATCAGGTCTGCTCTAGATCTGTTTTCAGTGGCACCAGCCACAAAAGTCTGGAGTCTAGAATCTAGGTCTGGATTTAGATCTAGATGTTATGTTAAGCTAGTCTGACCACAATCAAACTGAATCATTCGCATAAAACACTGTACAGCTTGAAATCCAGATCTAATAATAGTATTAAATTGAGTTTTGACTTGAGTAAATCTAGACTAGGACTAGTCTAGATCTAGATCTAGATCTAGAGTCTAGTCTAGATCTAGACTAGATCTAGATATCTAGATTTCTAGATTCTAGGCCTAGCCTACTTACTTAAAAAAATTCACTTGCCTAAGCGTAAAAGGTTAACATTTTAAGGTGGGTTCCACCTTATGAGCAGAAACTATACAAATGAGCATCTGCTGATAGTCTTAACCAGTAATGAAGTAATGCTAAAAATATTTTACAGATTCAAAATCTTTACCTAATACCAGTACATTTTAAGTTTTTCCCAGCAAAATTAAGAAGAGTTTGGCGCCATGATGGCGAATTTCATCCTTAGTCACGTGACCAAAGGGAGACAACAATACAGATCAAGCCACACAAAAGACGTGTTTCGAATAACAAGTATTGTATATTAAACACCATTTGCATTTTCTCAAGTATTTCTTGTCTTTTCTAATGCATCAAGTAATATTTGCCAATTACTGTGCTGCATATCAGTTTCTGTGCATTAAGAGTTTCGAATACAGCTGATCGTGCAGTTTTTCATTCACCTTATTTACAATCTATCTCCTCTCCCCCTATTCCTTGACTGAATAACTGCAGGTGTACTAAAAGTAATGTCCTTTTCAGTTTAAATGAACTGTTGTAAACCAATACTTTGAGAATGCTTCATTCGTGATAATTTTGGGTGTTGCTAATAACATAATAAAAGCATTGTACATAAGGTACGATATTTATGTATCACGATGCCTCACGATTTCCTGAGGTCAATGCGGAGTCAAAACAAATCCTCATGCATCCCGGCTATCATAACAGGCAAGGGAAATGCTGTTCCTGTACTACTTACGATATTATGCACTAAGCAGTTTGTAGCTTTTAAATGGTCATAAATTCAAACATCGAATGTAAGGAATACAGAGAAAAAATATACCATGCTAATCAGATTTATAACAGGAATGAAACTGTGAAATTTGCTTACAGGAATAAAACACATGGCAAATAAAATTTGACCTCAGTCTCGGGTCAGAGGTCAACAGTTGCAGTGAAAAGAAAGGGGAAAAGGTGCCTTTTGGAAAAAAACAAAAACATGACAGCCACTCGTTTCGTTGAATCAAGACTCATGTTTGAGGTGTGCAGCTTTAGAGATAACTGGGATTGTGATCAGATGGGAGGATCCCCACAAGGGTGCGACTTGGGGGGAGGGGGAGGAGATCTAGTCCCCCTGGCTAGTTATTGACAAAATACTATAATCTAGTAAACGCCCGGCTCGGTGATTCCCTGAAGGATTCTGATTAACAAACTTTCTCCGGTATCAAATACACACAACTTTCACTGGTATCAATTCAGCCAAAGCCTCCGCATGGTGGACTAAAGCAGCAGGGCTACCAAACGCTACTAACTAGTGCCATAGGATTAGGTAGCTTAGGGTATTTAAAGTATTACTGTAAGGCAGGTTCCCTACATCAAACTGACGGAAGGAGTTCCGTACTCGAGCGCCAAAGACCAGAAACTAACTAAACACAACTACCCCAGCCCCTTTTCGCCTGATTAGTCAATCTGACTACCGCCCATTGATACAAACTGACTAGACCCCAGGTCCATCTGACCATTCCATGCGTTTAAATTGATAACAGTGAAAGTGGCGCTCGAGTAAGGTACTCCTCCCAAACTGACATAGTCATAGATGAGATAACATAACCAGCAGCTCTACATTTAGGAACATTAAATCATTTATAGATCTATGTGCAAACTTGACATCAGTCCTCCTCTTCAAATTTTGTAGGGTTACTAGCAGTGTTTAGGGTTAGGGTTGGGGACAAACAATTGAAGTGGTTGAGATGGTCAAAACTCTTCCTGAAACCTCTAAGTAATAAATTGGAGGTACATGCCTTCAATTTCACACTGATTATTTGTTTGGCTGTGCAGCATGACATGTGCAAATGCACATCTGCTAGTATTAGATCTAACAAAATTAAAACGAGAAATCCACAGATACATTATTTAAATACTAGTTAGTATAATTTGCGTACATTACCAATGCAACAGGATTTGACTAGGTTACAGTTGACTAGGCAATTTACTCATCATTTAAATTAAATGGCAGCACATTTAAGTTGTGCATGTATGTGAGTGAATTAAATTGAATTCTGAAATTTAAATGGGAGTATAAATTTTGACAAGAGACATTTCATACACATGTATTTTGATATATGTGAAAATTTGTTGGTACGTTGTTATTGATGCATTGATTTATATCTCCTTTTGTTTTTTAATTTTCAGTGAATATGTAATATGTTGATGCACTTATAGCGACAGTGCCATTTTATTGGAGCCTTTGGGGCAGCATCACTGAGTTTGAAGTATGTCAATTGTTTCAACATCTAGCAATGTTGCCACAAGCACTTCTAGTTCTTCAACTACAGACTGTGACTTTTGTAAGGAAATATCAGAAGCAGGCAAAAACTCCCAACCACCAAAGCTGTCAAGGAGAGGTGTGGTAATGCTCAGTGTGACAGGTGCAGTGTTTGCTGGTTTCAGTGCTGTGTTAGCTCCATTTGTGTTTCCTGGCCTCAGGAGAATTGCCTTGCCTTACATCCCAGCATCTTCTGCACAGATAAACAATGTCATGAAAGCTTTGTCTGGACGGTCTGGCTCATTGATTGATATTGGAAGTGGTGATGGGCGCATTGTAAGTATTATTTCCTTTAAATATTTAGTTTCTGTGAGTACTGAACTGAACAAAGATTTCTGTGACTATAAGACCTGCAATATAAAGTAGTTGTGCTATTTAATGAGTGTGAAGCACAGTACGAGGAGGGAAAAAGTGAAACAGCAGAGAAAAAATTGGGAAGGCAGCATTACAGAGTGGACAGGCTTGAAGGTCAGCGACTCCCTGAATAATCACAAAGAAGAGAAGTATCAATGTGCTATGGTTAGTAAAGTGTGTTTTTGATGGTACATCTTATGAGAGGTATAGAATCTTGTTATAGCTGTGGTATAAAATGTTTGAGTACATTGTATTCGCTTCAACAAAAATCATTTTTTAAAACGAATTTTTGCAGTGCATTAGTTCAGATTCAGTACATTAAATAATGATTAAAGAAATATTTACTGTCTTTTTGTTCTTGTCAAAACTGGTTGCTGAATTTTAATGGTAGAAGTGGAAAGTCAAAATTTGATTTTGCTCCTGAAGAGTCCCCTGTTTTTCAGACCATGACCGCAGCACAGAATGGATTTCGTGCCTTTGGAGTGGAACTGAATTTGTGGCTTGTTTTGTACTCAAAGTGGGTTGCTTGGAGGCGAGGTTTACACAAGCAGGCCACTTTTTTTCATAAAGATTTGTGGAAGGTTAGACATATATTATATTACAACTTTTTTTTTTTTTTTTTGAAACCATCTTTCAATTAACAAAATAAAAAAAAAGTAAACTTTCTGTAGTTATTCTGTGGCTGAGAATTACACAGTAATCTTGCCATGCAGTTTTCTGTTACGATTATTGGTTGCCAACACTTGGAAAGCTGTATAGGGCAGAGGAGAAGAGAGGAGGTGCAGCTTGTTATCTTCTGCCACTTTTATGAAAGGCAAGATACTTTGATTGTGGTAAAAGAATATCACAGTGCGGTCTGAAAGAAACATTCAGTTGAGTAGTAGAGGCTCCTGGACATCTGCCATCAAACAAAAAGGAAGCTATACTTTAATGTTTTGGGCTGTCATGGTTAAGTTAAATTAATTTTAAGTACAGTGAAAGTTTTCTTAGCTTCTGTGTCTGGAAATATTGGAAAGGGGTGGGGGGGGGCTTCTATAATTTCATGAACTCTGTGTTGATTACTTTTATATACAGTATGAAATATAAACAAATGTTAAAGTAAAGTCATCTCAGGTGTTTCTTTATGACTCTCGACCTTCATAACCAGAACATTTCTCTCCCCCAGACTGATCTGTCAGGATATCAAAATGTTGTCATCTTTGGTGTTGAGACACTGGTAAGAAAATAAATGTAAAAATGTAGAGTTACTGTAGTGAATTTTTAGGAAAGTGCAACAATTAGTCAGTTAAATAAAGGTTAGAGCAACGTTTGGCTCATCGTCGGCAACCCACAATAATTTTTTCAGTGGTGAAATGGCCAAAGTTATTTTATTGGATGTTTGCCCTGGAAGGGTTCCCATAAAAGGATCTATTATTGTAAGCATAATTTGACTGCATGGCCCAAACAGCCTCTACAGAAAGAAAACTGTTGTAAAATGTTACTAATACTATCCATACTATACAATAATTGGTTTCCTAGAAATCTGTGGCATAAATGTAGCAGCAGTAAGTACAGTCTAGAAGTCAGCTCTAAGTTGGGATGATGTAGATAGTGGAACCTGTTCCGGACAAAATTCAAGTGACCACCAATTGTATTTCGTACTAATAGTATTTTGGATAAAGAGTGATTCGTCACAGCTCTTCACTAATGGTGTAAATCACTTTCGACACTTTTGAAATATTGAAAAAAAAGTGTTTCTTTTCCAGTCATTTGGTGACTTGTGCCATTATGATTCTATTAGATTATTACATTTTCCTATTGGCGCATTTCTTTTTCTGTAATATTACCTGATAGCCGTCATGCTCAGGCATGCTATGAACGATCAGAACTTGCCTTTTGGCATAAGTCTCGTACGTGTCATTATCGCAGGGTAGTGACGTATTGTTGTAAAAATTCCACTTTTATTCTCTCAGAGGAAGGCAGTATAATAATTTAACGCCTTTTGGTAATTTTACTTTATTTACCTTGATTTACTGTCTCCATCAAACTAACTCCATTTTGCATGTGTGTGAATGAGATTGCCATTTACTTACAATGGTGTAAATAAACTTCCAAACAGTGGGTATTTATCAATTAGTTGTATCAAGTGTAATGTATTTGAACTGCTGGGCAGTTCTGTTTGTAAATTATGTATTGTAGGTGATGTGATGTCCATGACACATTCGTCGCGGCCCCTGGAAAGTGAGAGGATGATTGGTAAAAAAAAAATAATGCTGCTCTTGGCTCTGTTTTTCTGTCTGGTTTTCCTCTTCGGCCACTTCAATGACAGCATGTCATCTCCCCTGCAACCCCATTAAGTATGCCTGCACAGTTGGGCAAGAAATTAACAAGCATAGATTGTTGTATGTCACAGTGAAGACATTTGCACTTTCAAGACAGCACCCTCACTGAACCATGTATTTGAAAGTGAATCTTTCAGTTAAAAAGGATATTTACACGATTTTCTTTATGTGTAAAGAAGCCTAAATGTATAAAAAATATAGAGGATTTCAGCTGGACTATAGAAATCTTTCAGATAAATGGAAATTTCTTGTTATCCGCTTTCAGTTTAAGCAGGTTCCACTGTAATTTTCAACTGATGACTCTTTCATATTAGACCTAATGAGATGGCAGGATATCTATAATGGTTGTTGCTTTCCAAGGAACAACTAACCTGTAGCGCACAGTGGATAATGATGATTGGAAAAAACAACATAGCACAGAATAAATGGCATTCATACACATAAGAAACCATAATAAAGCTCATTTGTGCATTGAGTTTGTTTGATGGAATGAAACTGTAGGTTGTTGGTGATCCAAAACATTTATTTTGTCAAAAAGGCATGTCTCGTAATGTCAGTTGTTAGTCACTGGAACTGTTAATACTCCATTAATAAATGTAATTTACATGTAGAAATAAAACCACCATCATTTTAAAGTATTTTGAAGAATGCTTTTTTAATACTGTACCTGTTTTAACCCTATTTGTGCTAGATCTGTAGAAGAAATCCATAGGTGAAAGTAGCATAAACTACTCCTTAGGGGTCAAGTGGCCAGCAGCAGAGGCAGTTGATAGTACCTACTGTTATATTCTTTGCATCCGAAGTTGTAAATTACTCAGTTTTTGTCACGTCACAACATTTTTCTCTTTTGCAGATGCAGCCACTTGAGGTAAAACTTGGACATGAACTGAAGTCAGAAGCCCGAGTGGTAGCCTGCAGATTTCCCCTTCCCTCATGGGAACCAATTCTTACCTTGGGAGAGGGAATTGATGCTGTTTGGTTATATGAAATACCACAGCATGTTAAGCAAACCAAGACATTAACCCATAGTTGATGACTGTGATAAATAGTTACTCGTATTATGATTTATTCAGATTCCGTCAGGCTCTTGTCAGTGTTGATTACCTGTATGATAGTGGTGTGCGATTTCCAAAAGGCAAGGGTATAATCCCATTTGTAGAATGACCTTGCATACTTGATGTTCTGTGTGGCCACTTTTTGTGCACTTGCATTATAGAAATATGTATGTCTAGTTCAATTCTTAAAACAGTGGAACCTGCTTGAGCTGAAATTTAGGAGACCAAGGATTGTATTTTGTAATTAACAGTATTTTGGAAAAAAAAGTACATGTAGTTGTTTTAGTATCACCACTTTCAGTCTCATAAAGGGAAATGATAAGACATCTTGGTACAGTGCAATCCTATTATCTCGACATCAGTGGGACCGTCTGACTGGTGTCGAGTAAAGAGAAAGTCGAAATAGCAGATTAGTGGTGGAAGAGAAGAAAAAAAGAGGGTGGGTGGGTGGGAGATCAAACATCACCATAATGGAAAGTGTCCAATAAATAACGCAATTATGTCCCCTTTTCTTTTAATCATCGGCCACCCGTTCCTCCAATATCACTGTTGTGCGGAGCACGGGCGTGGCAAAGATTTGCCGATATCGGCGAAATGCTGTAGCTATCATTAATACGCAGTGCTTTATTTTTTTTTTTAATCCTCGACCTGACTGTTTCTTCAGAAGAAGTGATGATACCGATACACACACAGTACGGCAATTAACAGAGAGATCTAGGTCAAGGCCTAGTATAACCGGCGCACGAATGTTTTGTGGAAAAAAAAATTACTCAGTCTATATCACTCCGTACTTTTAGTGCCGTACGCTTCTGCAAGGCACTCCACATTGGTGTTACTGAAGCCAAGGGTCATCCTCTGTGTCCACACCCCCCTCTCCTACCCCTCCCCGCCAGCACCGCAAAAAGAAATAAAGAGAGAGTTGCGGGGATTTTGGTAGAACAGTAGTAGATCTAGTGCACTTGTTTTGCTGTGATCGAGAAGAAATGTGTCGATATAAGAGGAAAGAATGGAATAACACGTCGACTTACCGGGAAATATTTAGTAGCATTAAAGAAGGAAGAGGTTGGGACTTAAGAATTGTGTCGAGTTACCCAGAATGTCGAGAAAAGCCATGTCGAGATAAGTGGATTGGACTAATTTTATTTCATTACCCCCGTTGATGCACTCCATCCAACAACCAAACTATGTTTGAATGTGTGTATGTACGTGTGCTTATGTACTTGAATGGGATGTGCCTTTATATATAGTAGCCTAGAAGTACAGCCAAAAGTGTGGGTGATGATCAATCAGTTGTATCGAGTATAACGTCCAGTATTTGAACTACTGGACAAGTACTGTTAGTGAATGTATTGTAGTCAATCTGATATCCACGACAAGCTCGTAATGGCCCACAGAATGGTGGGAGGATGACTGGTTAAAAAAAAAAAATGCTGTTCGCGGCAGCCACATTTTTCTGTCTGGTGTCACTGTGGGTCAGTTCAAAGACACTATTATTGTCTCTCTTCCTCCCCTGCAACCTCATCAAATAGCCCTGCATAGTTGTGCATGAAATTAACTTACCAGGGTTTTTTTGGTCAAATTTCATATCAAACCCATTGAACTCCCAAAACAGAGCCCTCACTTGACCGCATTAGTGAAAGAGAATCTTTTCGGTTAAAATGTTTTTACACGATTTTCTTTACGTATAAAGAGACGTAAACCTATAAAGAATATAGAAGGATTACGAGGGGACCATGGAAATCTTTCGGATAAAGAGAAATTTCTTGTTATCTGTTTTCAGTTTAAGCAGGTTCCACTCTATTACCTGGGCTTCAATGAAATGAAATGAAACAAATTGTGCTCTAGAACTTTACGCATGTATGTATTACATTGTACATAGGTATAATAGACTGTAGACATTTAGCAGCTTGAATCTTAATTTACAACAAGGTGCTAAAGTGCACAGAGATCTGATATTTGTGGAAATATATTGATTGTCGCAAGCACAAGCACAACTCTGAAATGCATAAATTTTATTTTATTTTTATTTTTTTTAAAGTACACTGTCTCCTGCCCCTCTTTCAGCATTTACTTGGGTTTTTCTTTCTCCTATAAAGTTGATCGCTCTAGATTTGGGCTGTTTGTTCTGAAACCATATGTTTGAGAAACAGGTTTGAGTATTTCTCAAACTTTTTTTTAGCAACCCACCTAATGGCATTTATATTAGCTGCAACCCACCCAGTCCTCCAACGTAGTAAACAATTATTTGTATTTTGTATTTCTATAACTCTTTAATCCCATTTGGGAAATTTGCCTTTGTGCCATTGCAGCCCAGTTATAACTGGAGCAGGCACGTCGTCGCCACAGTGCAGCGCCGGTTGGCGGATTCTTTATTTTGGAGGGGGGGGGGGAGATGAGGGAGGAGGGGGGGGTGGTAGGGATGAATTTTTATTTAATTTTGCCCGGGCAGCGACCTGTTCGGCCTGCTCTTTTCGACAAACATGAAGATATAACAAAGTTGGGACTCTGGTAATATGTGTGTCACCTTTAATAAGCAAAAAGAAAAATGATGACAGATCAGAAAATAGGACATGCATGTCTATAACCTACGGCAGAAAGCTTTGTGAGCCATCAGTGAATAAAATGCTGCAAAACATTGGTCTACTGTAATACAAAAATGATAATAAGTGGGCCATCTCATATTGCAGTAGATGTGAATTCTGCTGACTTACATGTGAACTGCAAATAAATATTGGAATAATAGTGTGGAATGAGAGATTGAATAAAAAGAGAATTTAAGAGCTTTTTTGAAAAAATTGGTTCAGTCCATTCCCAATGTAATTTGAGTTGATATCAGAATATGTAAGTGACAGTTCATTTCTTCCTCTCATGATTCTTTTGATTTATTAAAAATGTTTGCTTTCCACTTAGAGACAACTGTAAATCTGAAGTTTGTGTGTGACCTTTTCTGTTCAGAGGTATAGTTTTTCCAAACACGGCCTAGTCCATTATCCATATGCGCAATAGTTCTCACCCTCTATCCCAAGCGGAACAATAAATGGCAGATGCCAGCATCGAAGTAGATAAATCAATAATTTATCTTCCTTGTCGTGATGGTTTCATTAAATTCATTTGGTTGTTTGAAGAAACAAGATATGTGGAAAATCTGTGAAAGATAATTTTCAGTTTGCACCAGCTACAGCTTAAACGTACATTGCATGCATACCAGCTCTGACAGAACTGGTCCAGTGCATGGGACTGAGCTGATGTGCGGTACATGTACATGTATTGCTGATTTTTAGCTCTGCCATTTTATGGTTGATTTGTATAAATGCCTAAAGAGACTTTGATGTATTATTATTATTTTAAGAAAGCAGGGCCACAGTTGAAAGATAAGTATATTAATGTGGAAATTGCATGAAAACTTCAAAAGTGGACTGAGAGTTTTGAAAAAACACTCTTCAAATATGGGTTAAAAAATTTAATCCAGGAAGACAGATTGTGCATACTATCTGTTGAATTTGTTGAGTATGTTAAACTGGTGGTTTGTTGTGCCATTTCAGTGGAACTGAAAATTCTATTTTAATAAACATGAAATGTTTAGTACAAAACCATTGAATTTGACTTGATTGTTTTCCAGTCGTAGCTAAGAAATATTTTGTAGTCATCCAACAACAAAATTGTGATACATGTGTGTTATTTGATCAGAGATGGGTTGCTAACTTACAATTCATAGCAATCTCCAGCTTGTAAAAAAAAAGAATAAAAATCTTATCATATTCCACTTCCCTTAGCTTCAGTTCTTGAATGTGTGTCATTACAAAGATACATGTAAAGTACATAATATAACAATTGGTGGGACAAATCTGACCGTCAGTTCAGTGCTAGTGTCACCATGTCACTATGAACACAAGAAGATAAGCTAAAAGTTAAGTCTGACAATAACTTTTGCACAAATACCCATACATAATAAGCAGAGGAAAAGAGGACACCCCTAAACAAGATCAGAAAAAGACAGGGAACATTCTTTGGACATTAAATGAGAAGACGAGGTACATTTGGTAACAAAAGGGAAATTCAATGGAAGAAGAAGCCGGGGACGACAACACATAAAAATGCAGGACGACCTAAAGGCCTGGCTGGAAATGTACACCACCAATGACGTCATCCGGGTTACAGAAAATCGCAAGAGATGGAGGGTCATGATCGCCAACGCCTGCCGGCAGGGCAACTAATAATGCTGATACATAATTTGATACAAGGATCTGCACTGGGTTCTAATATACTGAATATCCTGCCAGACTTTGTGTATGTCACCTCTGTATGGGTATATTCAGAGTGAAGGTGGAATATCTTAGCCCTTAGCTGCGCATACTGTAAGTGAAGGCCTAGAGCAGTGATTCTTCACCAGGAAAGGGGGAATATCTTAGCCCTTAGCTGATCATACTGTAAATGAAGGCCTAGAGCAGGGATTCTTCCCCAGGGAAAGAGGAATATTTTAGTAGGGAGCAACTGATTTTTACTTTTTATCATAACTCACTAGTTATTGTCTAATTGGCTGGAGCTTGCTTTTCCAAAAATTTTGATACCAAATTTATTATTCTGGCTTAAAGGTTATGAAAGGTATGGCATTTTCAAACGTGAAAAAACACCTCGAATTTCCTACCTTTTGCAAATTGCACGATAGTCCAACTTTGAGCGCCCATAAAATAACTGTTTATTGAGTCACGGCATTGAAAATTCTTAGTATCCAAGCCAATGGGATATACATTACGCTTAATTTTTTGCATAATACAAGCATCTCATTTTACTTTTTTTAGTCAGCAAACTTCATCCGACGTCATTTTTCTGTGAACTCTTACAGGGGAGACAATTTTGTTTTTGTTTTTTTTTTACTTGAAAAGGAGGTCACCCGTGTCACCATTGACTTAGCACTGAGTGTGGGACAAAGGTGACATTGACAAAATCAAGCATTGGGTGGGTCAATAAAAACAGTCCGCGCTTCGCGTCGAAACATACCCCATGTCTGATCTTGGCATGCCCTTATAATACAAAGGCTGAGGTTTATTGGCGTATAATTTTGATCCTGATCAAGGACTACTATATGACTATATCATATAGTAGTCCTTGATCCTGATCTATAAACGTATCCGCTAGTTTCTCGGTCTAAAAACTTTTCAACAAATGATTTTCAAAGGAATTTCAACTTAAAACCCGATGAAAAATACATTTAATTAAACCTCATTTATCTGGCTTATAGTGTGAGTTATTTTCAAACACGTGAGCTAAATCGGCGAGACGCTCTGCCATCCTTTATGAAGGGGTCAATTCGGTACGCGCAGCTCAGAGCGAAAACGGCAAGACTCTGTCCTGTTCAAGCTATAAAAACACACAGCCAAACACATTAAACAATACAAAAGGAAGTATACATTTGTCAGAAGAAGAATTGAACTTTATTTTGATGTAGAATTCATGGTGTTTCACATAAATACACAGCAATAATAGCCTTGTAATGTTGGGCTAAAATTATGCCAAAACGGGATTTGATCGCCCCTTTGGCGTGGCAGTTTGGACTACTAGCCTTTAGCTGCGCATACTTTAAACTGTAAGTGAAGGCCTAGAGCAGTGATTCTTCACCAGGGAAGGGGGAATATCTTAGCCCTTAGCTGCGCAAACTGTAAGTGAAGGCATAGAGCAGTGATTCTTCACCAGGGAAGGGGGAATATCTTAGCCCTTAGCTGCGCAAACTGTAAGTGAAGACATAGAGCAGTGATTCTTCACCAAGGAAGGGGGAATATCTTAGCCCTTAGCTGCGCATACTGTTATTATACATGTGCTATGCCCTATCCACTTCTGTACCTTCAATAGACAAAATCATTAAACTTTAAACAGAAAGTTAAAATGATTGAATTCTTTTGAGGAAATAAAGCTATGAGATATGAAAGGGGTGGGAGTGGGGGGAACACATATGTCGTAACCAGTGGATCTGTGTAGGAAAGATGTCATTCCTTTTTTTTTTTTAATCCTGCTCCTTTTCAAAGGTGCCGCGGTGTTGGTTAGTAGGCCTACTTTGCTGGTATCTGACAGTCAATAAAAAGTGTTGTTAAAATAACTGACTTTGCCTTTCTTTTGGTTATTGTTAATGCATTAATTTTTCATTTCCTTCTTGTAAGTCAGATTTCATCTAACGAGGACACATGGGTCTAGAGGCAAGGTGCTTGACTCTCATGCTGAAGGTACGGAGTTCAAATCCTGGCTGGTGCAGGCATGTTGGAATTTTGGTATTTTTCTCATATTTTCCTGTCCCTGATCCTATGGTAATAATAATAATTCTTCTTCTTTCGTTCACCAATCTAAATCTGCAGATTTGTTCGTTTAAGAAAATCTACGGTTTTCTGCAGCTCTGGCAGAGGACCATAGATTTTGATATAATAATAATAATAATGGATGGCATTTATATAGCGCATATCCATTTTTAAAAAAATGCTCTATGCGCTTTACAGAAGCAACATGTCAAAATACATCCAGGGTAAAAAATTACAGACAATCAAACATGGTACTCTTAATTAAAATAGAAGGGGCGTACAGAAACACCCTTATAAAAGGTCACACGCACAACCCACATTGATACAAATATAATAATAATATAGATAGCTTTTACATAGGTAGGGATAAGGACGAAAATTTCGGAGAGCCCTTGTGCACGTTGCCCATGTTAAAGATACCCTGGCAGTTGGAAATCATGAAGAGCAGACTGAACAAGGCCGCTGCCCGGGCAAAATTCTAAAAAAAACTCATCCCTACCACAACAAGAAAAAGTGAGGTGTAAATGCTAAGGGCAGCGAACGTCCAAAAATAAAGACCTAAACAAAAAGTACGAAGCCATCCTAATCAGTCAACCTAGACAGTAACTCTGTGAAAATCAGACGCAAAGGATTAATTGGTGTCAAGTTTGCTCAAGGGAATGACATAGTTGTAGATCCTCTAGGTGCTTATGAGATCGGACGGCCACAGGTTTGATGTAGGGAATCCGCCCCCATGATAATTATCTTACCAACCCTACAGAAGTCCTGTACAAATCTACATTGGATGGACGTAGGGATCCAGCAGGGATATAATCAATCAAAACACAAAGTTTGGACCGGAATCACATACACTTGGCATATGATGTGTACCATGTTCCATGTTCGGTCGCTGACACATTTATACCAATTACATATACTCGTTTGAGAATCAGTGTCATATACATGTAATTCCTCTTCCTGACATATAATGGCAGTCTTTGCATATAGAGATAACTGTCCCTAACTCGGCCCTCACATTGTATAGTGCTATTACAGCCGGTCTGTCAAACTATTCCTCGTGCACGCAGCTTACACTCGTAAGAAAGCACCTGTTGCTGCCGAGGATGCACATAGATGAAGCCCGGAAAAGCAAACGCTTCACCAGTCATAACACCCTTTTTGTGTTTTGAGATGGGAGTCGACATCCATTTTATTGCACCAGAAGATCAAAAGGTGCAAGTAACTACACACTGCATTACACAGCAAGTCGCTTCAAAGTCTGAAAAAGAACTCACTTTCAATATTTCAAAACACTCTTGATTTTACAAGCGGCCCTGTACGCAGCAAGCTTTATAATATGTGCGTTTTCCATGTGTGTCAAAAGAGTTTGAGTGGAATACGCTTGTCTTGAAGTGCTAGCTTTCTCGCCCTCGAAGGGTTCTCTATGTTCTCTTCCTAATGATAGTTAAAGAAAGTTTTTGCCATTTTTATACAACCAGTCCTACGGCCAACAATATGCTGTGTTTCGACAAGTCAATATACAAAACACGGGTTTCACAATTGAAAGATTAAATTTTTATTTGCTACAGCAATAAGAAATCCCCCAACAAAGAATACACCCCACTCCTCGTGAACTTTGCAAATGCTCAGCAGTTATTGTTGTTGTTTACAGAAGATAAGTGAATTAAAAACAAACAAAATATAGTGGCACGGGGACTCCAGCACACATTACCCTACTTAGCTACACTAGGTGTGCCGTTTGAATATGTGGTTGCGAGAGCATTTTCCCATGACATGGACGATCCTAAGTCTAATACCCTAAAGTACCAGTTGCCCCTTAAGACCTAAGGAAGTAGGTTCTAGTCCGTATGTTTTGTCCGGCCTACCCCCGACCAAATTCCACCCCAGCACACAGTCCCTCAGCAGCGTCTTAAGGGAGGCCACTCGCCAGATCCTAGGCTATTACAGGTTAGTTGGGCGTGACTAACCGTGCGAGTACCTTGGTCGCCCTGCGACCTCAACGCTACATGGAACAGGAGCCAGTCGCCACCGAGGTTTCCCACAAGTGGCTGTTCTGTACTATGATTTGAGGTCTTTATTTTAGGAGGTTCGCTGCCCTTGGCATTTACACCTCACTTTACTTGTTTTATTATTTCTTGTTCTGGCGGGGGGGGGGGGGGGGGGAGATGATATGGATAAATTTTAATCTATTAATTTCAATTTTGCCCGGGCAGCGGCCTTTCGGCCTGTTCTGTACTATAAATAAATTTTGTTTTTTTTAGAATCCATACATTGTCTGCCGTTATGGGTTTGACCTCATTATGCATACACTCAGATATTAAATCTATCCCTTGATTAAGACTATTAAAATCATCTTGTTTTAATTCAAACGTTTATGCTTATTAATATTTTTAAAGATAAATGTCTCTTGATATGGCATAGCTTCATAATTTTGCATTCTCAAAAAGACTATGCCCCCATCACATGATTATCGCCCTTTGCCCCTGACATCTTCTTGGCTTTTATCCACAAACCGGAAGCAGAAGTAGGAATCGATACCTCTGTATATTCTCCTCAAAGTGAATGTCACAACTGATTGAACACTTTCTATTACTTTCTTGAAAATATGAAACTTTTCACTAGCATTTACATGAGGGTTTTTCTTCCTCTGGTTTACAAGTTTGAATAAAAGTAAAGTATGTTCACCAAAACATGAAAATGATTTCTTGATAGTTTTATGTCTGACATTATAAGAAAGTCCCGATTTAGGATTATAAATTCGATACCAAATAGACATATCCATTACCAAAGACATGGCCTCACCACCTTTACCACTTAAAATTCCATAACTTCTAAATTATGATATGCGCCGTCAGTGTTGTGACCAAACCGCCTATCTCATGGAAACAAAATTTTACAGTAGAAGGGAAAAACTTCTTGGACTTGGCAGACCTCACCACCCTTAACACTAAAAATCCTATACCCTCTAAATTATGATATATAACGTCGATGCCATGGTCAACCACTTATTTCATCAAAATAAAGTTTTACGAAAGACTTGTCGGACTTGTGCAACAGATTTCTCAGACTTGTTGAACCTTTGTGGCAGACTTGTCAAACTTGTCAAATCTGTGCCACGGACTTGTCGAACTTGCTGAAAATGTCAGACTTTTCAGACTTGTTCGGAGCGCCGACTTGTTAGACTTGTGCCATGGGGTGGTTGGTCTTGTGGGGCAGACCTGTTGGACAAGTGTTGCGTATTTGTTGACTTTGTCAGACTTGTGCGGTGAACATGTCAGACTAGTTGGACTTGTGTGACATTTTCTTTCTTCAGACTTGGCGCACTTGTGTGGTGGACTTATCAGACTTGTGCTGCAGACTTGTCAAGTTCGTTGGACTTCTGCCACAGACTTGCTGGATTTATGTGGCTGAATTATCAGACATGTCAGACCTGTCGAACCTGTGAGGCGGACTTGTTGAACTTGTCGAGATTGCTGAAAATGTCAGATTTTTGGACTTGTTGGACTTGTCAGACTTGTGCCCTGGGGTTGATGGACTTGTGCGGCAGACTTGCCTGGCTTGTCCGCTAGAATTGTAATACTTGTGGACTTCTGCGGCGAACTTGTTAGACTTGTTCAGCCAGCTTGTCAGCCTCGTCAGACTGTGAACCAGGCTTGTCAGACTTATGCGGCTGACCTGTTGGACTAGTGCTGCGGATTTGTCAGAATCTGCGGTGAACTTATGAGATATGTTGGACTTGTTCGGCGAACTTTGTTAGACTTGTGCGGTGGTTTTGTCAGATTTGTCATAATTGTGCAGCCGGCATGACAGACATGTCAAAGTTTTGGGGTTTGTGCAGTGAACTTGTCGGACTTGCTAAACCTGTGCAATGGACTTGTCGGACTTATGTGGATGTCTTGTTGGATTTGTCATATTTGTCAGACTTGTTGAACCTGTTCAACAGACTTGTCGGACTTGACTAACTCGTCACACTTGTGCAGTGGACTTGTCGGATTTGTGCAGATGACTTGTTAGATTTGACGACCAGTGTTTTTTGTCAAATTTGTGTGATGGTCTTGTTGGACATATGCGACAAATTTGCTGGGCTTGTCAGACTTGTGCCCTGGGCTTGTCATACCTTTTCAGCCAACTTGTTAGATTTGTCGGAATTTTTTTGGCCAAGTTTTTGAACTTGTGCATCTGAATTTTCAAAAGTTTTTGGCCAACTTGTTGGACCCACGCGTCAGACTTGTCAGATTTTTTCGGCCAACTTGTCAGACTTGTCAGACTTTTTTCGGCCAACTTGTCAGACTTGTGCTTCTTTCTTCGGCCAACTTGTCAGACGTGTGTGTGTGTTAGGCTTGTTAAACTTTTTTTGGCCAATCTGTTGGACTTGTGCCTCAGACTTGTCGGATTTTTTCAGCTAACTTCTTGGACTTATGCGTCAGACTTCTTGAATTTTTTTGGCCAACTTCTTGGACTTGCGTGTCAGACTTGTTGGATTTTTTCAGCCAACTTGTTGGACTTGTGCGTCGGACTTGTTTGATTTTTTTTTGCCAACTTCTTGGACTAGTCGAATTTGTTAGGCCAACTTCTTAGATTTCTGCGTCAGACTTGTCAGATTTTTTTGGGCAAATATCTTGGGCTTGTCCATCGGATTTGTCAGATTTTTTTGGCCAACTTGTTGGTCTTGTGCCTTAGACTTGTCAGATTTTTTCAACCAACATCTTGAACTTTTAAATCGGACTTGTCGGATTTTTTGGCAACCTTACTGGACTAGTGCATAGGTCTTGTCGGAATTTTTTCGACCAACTATTTGGACTTGCCTGTCTGACTTGTCAGGTTTTCTTCACCAACTTGTTGGACTTGCCTGTCTGACTAGTCAGATTTTTTCAACCAACACGTTGGACTTGCCTGTCTGCCTTGTCAGCTTTTTCAGCCAACTTGTTGAACTCGTGCTTGAGACTTGCCAGATTTTTTTGACAAACTTCTTGGACTTGTCCATTGGATTTGTCGGATTTTTAGGCCAACTTGAGGGACTCGTGCATCAGATTTGTCGGATTTTTTCGGCCAACTCGTCGGACTTTCTTTGGCCAACTTGTCAGGCTTGTGTATAGGACTTGTCAGACCTTTTCGACCAACTTGTCAGGCTTGTGTATTTGAATTGTCAGACTTCTTCTGGCCAAGTTGTTGGATTTGCATGTCGAAGTTGTCGGATTTTTTTGGCCAACTAGTTGGACTTGTGCTTCGGACTTGTCGGAATGTCGGCCAACTTTTTTAAACTTTTGCATCCGACTTGTTGGATTTTCTGGCCAACTTGTTGGACTTGCCCGTCTGACTTGTCCGATTTTTTTGCCATCTTGTTGGACTTGTTAGATTTTTTTCGGCCAACTTGTTGGACTCATGTGTCAAACTTTTTGCCATCTTGTTGGACTTAATAGATTTTTTCGGCCAACTTGTTGGACTTGCACCTCGGACTCGTGAGATTTTTTTTGCCAACTTCTTGAACTTTTGCATCTGTCTTGTCGGATTTTTTGGCCAACTTTCGGACTTGACTGTTCAACTTGTCAGATTTTTTCGGCCGACTTTTTGGACTTGTGCATCGAATTTGTAAAAGTTTTTTGGCCAACTTATCAGATTTGTCAGACATTTTTGGCCAACTTGTTGAATTCGTGTGTCAGACTTGTCAAAATTTTTTGGCCAACTTGTCGGACTTGTCAGACTTTTTGAGGCCAACTTGTTAGACTTGTGTGTTTGAATTTTCAGACTTCTTCTGGCCAACTTGTTGGATTTGCGCCTCGAACTTGACGGACTTTTTTGGGCTCATTTGTTGGACTTCTGCCTTGATTTGCCGGATTTTTTCGGAGTTGACAGATTTTTCCGGCCAACTTCTTGAACTTTTGCCTGGGACTTGTTTGATTTTTTCCATCCAACTTCTAGAATTTTTGCATCAGTCTTGTCGGATTATTTGGCCAACTTTCAGACTTGTGTGTTCAACTTGTCAGAATTTTTTCGACCAACTTGTAGGACTTGTCAGATTTGTTCGGCAAATTTCTTGGACTAGTCCATTGGATTCGTCGGATTTTTTCAGTCAACATGTTGAACTTGTGCGTCAGACTTGTCTTAGTTTTGGGCCAACTCATTGGACTTGTGCGTCGGTCTTGTCAGATTTTTTGGCCAACTTGTCAGACTTGTGTGTTCGACTTGTCAGAATTTTTCCGACCAGCATGTTGGACTTGTGTGTTAGACTTGTCAAAATTTTTTGGCCAACTAGTCAGACTTGTGCAT
The DNA here is from genome assembly GCA_963931925.1 of Onchidella celtica. Lineage (NCBI taxonomy): Eukaryota > Metazoa > Mollusca > Gastropoda > Systellommatophora > Onchidiidae > Onchidella > Onchidella celtica. The sequence continues at coordinate 29,037,513 of OZ007573.1, read as the reverse complement.
CAGATTTGTCAAACTTTTTTGGCCAACTTATTGGACTTGTGTGTCAGAGTTGTCGGACATTTTTGGCCAACACTTTGGATTTATGTGTCAGACTTGTCAAAATTTTGTGGCCAATTTGTCGTACTTGTTTGTCAGACTTGACGGAATTTTTGGGCCAATTTGGTAAACTTAATGTGCATGGGACTTGTCAAATTTTTTTCATCCAACCTATTAGATTTGTGCGTCAGACTTGTCAAAACTTTTTGGCCAACTTGTCGGACTTGTGCGAAAAAATTGTCAGACTTTTATGGCCAACTTGTGTTATTTATCCGTCAGACTTGTCAAAATATTTTGGCCAACTTGTTACGTTTGTGTGTCAGACTTCTTGCAAATTTTTTGGCCAAACTTGTCGGTCTTGTGCGTCAGACTTGTCGGAATTTTTCAGCCAACTTATTTAACTTATGAGTCGGACTTATCAGAATTTTTCACCCAACTTGTTCGATTTGTATGTCAGACTTGTCAAAATCTTTCAGCCAACTTTCGTACTTCTGGGTCAGACCTGTCAGAATTTTTCAGCAAACTTATTGGACTTGTGTGTCAAACTTATGAGAATTTTTCGCCCCAACTTCTTCAATTTGTGCATCAGACTTGTCGGAATTTTTCGGCCCACATGTTGGTCTTGTATGTCAGACTTGTCAGACTTTTTTGTGCCAACTTGTTGGATTTTCGCTTTAGACTTGTCATAATCTTTTGGCCAACTAGTCAGACTTGTGCGTCAGACTTATGAGAAGATTTTGGGCAACTTGTTGGATTTGTGCGTCAGGCTTGTCCCAAATTTTCAGCCAACTTGCCGAACTTGTGTGCCAGAACCACCAGAATTTTTTTGGCCAACTTATGGCACTTGTGTGTCAGACTTGTTGCAAATTTTTGGCGAACTTGTTGGCCTAGTGCATCAGACTTGTCAAAATTTTTTTGGCCAACTTGTCAGACTTGTCAAAATTTTTGAGTCAACTTGTTCGATTTGTTTGTCAGACATTTTAAGATTTTTCAGCCAACTTGTCGCACTTCTGGGTCAGACTTGTCGGAATTTTTCCACCACCTCGTTGGACTTGTGCGTCAGACTTGTCAAAATTGTTTAATCATCAACTTGTTGGACTTGTCGGAATATTTCAGCCAACATATTGGACTTATGTGTCAAACTTGTCAGAATTTTTCACCCAACTTCTTTGATTTGTGTGTCAGACTTGTCAAAATTGTTAGGCCAACTTGTCATACTTCTGGGTCAGACTTGTTGGAATTTTTGGGCCAACTTGTTAGACTTGAGAGTCAGACTTGTCAAAATTTTTCAGCCAACTTGTTAGACTTGTGCGTCAGACTTGTCAAAATTTTTTGGCCAACTGGCCGGACTTGTAGGTCAGGTTTGTGAAACTTTTTTGGCTAACTTGTCGGTCTTGTGCATCAGACTTATTGGAATTTTCGGCCAAATTGTTGGACTTGTTCATCGGACTTGTCAGACTTTTTCGGTCAAATTGTTGGATTTGTGCATCGGACTTATAGGATTTTTTCGTCTAACTTTTTGGACTTGTACAGCAGACTTGTTGGAATTTTCCCCCCAACTTGTTGGACTTGTGCGTTGGACTTGTCGGAATTTTTCAGCCAACTCGTTGGTCTTGTGCATCTTAGGCCTACTTGTCAGACTTGTGTGGCAGATTTGTTGGACTTACGCTATAACATTAAAACAAAAACTTGCTACAGGATGACAAAGGGGTGTCTAAAATAGCTGGCTTTAAATGTTAATTGTATGTGTGTGTATGTATGTGTGTATGTGTTTGTGTCATGACTTTAGATCTAGTTCATCCAGTGAAAAGATCATAAATTGAGGATTTGCTTTTAGGGATCTCTGACCAGTTGCACGTAATTAATATTTAGCCCAACACTAACCCTAATAAAAACTTGCAATTTTAATGCACGAAAAGGAGGCGTTTAAAATAGTAGGCTGTATGCGTTATTTGTGTGTGTGTGTGGGTATGTGTCTGTCGTCTGTCTGGGTGTCTCTCTTTTTTTCCGTCTCTGTCTCACCCTCTCATCTCTCTTTCTCTCTGTCCCTGCCTCTTCCTATTCTCGCTCTGTCTCTAATCTCTGCCTCTCTCATTGTGTCTGTATTGCCTGCGTGTCTCTTTATCCTTCTCTACCCCCCCCCCCACCGCCCCAGTCTTTCTCCCTCCCTCCTCTGTTTCCTTATCCAGTCCCCATCTCTCCTTCTTTCTCTTTTACGCCACCTCTCTCTGTGTCGGATGAGGTCCTTTGGTTTCTCGGGGGCTTCAGCTTAGTGCTGTTGGCCACTCCTCTTTGTGTGTGTATATGTGATAAATATTTGAGTACTTGGTCGGACTTGTTGGACTTGTCTTGCAAGTGTGTGCGTGTGTCATTAGGAGTTCGACCGTTTGTTAAATTTTTTTGTACTAGGGAGTCAACACTTAGTTTTCGTGGTTTTTTTTTTTTTTTACAGTGATAATAATATTGTCTTGGTAACGCGATGTATATAAAATAGGGCAGTTATCGACCTTCGAGGGTCAAGTTTCAAGATAAAGGACAAAAACGGTAACAAAATTTAATGATATTGGGTCAAAATTGAGTTCTTGCCGTAAGTGGCATCTTAAATCATTTCTAAACATCGTTTCAAACGCATTTAATGATTTACGCATCCAAAGCATTTTTGAAAAGTATTTTCTAATGCCTGTCGATTACATTTTTGCAACTATCGACTGTTGTGATATTCTTTTACGTTTGCTTCGGTGGGGGTACAAGTGGACGCTGCAAGAGAGTTTGACTAACTTTGTTCTGACATTTTGAAACTACCACTGTTTCAACTGCCAATTGCGAAAGTAGTTTCTCAGTACTTAAATGAATCAAAACATATCAGAGAGCTACAAAGAACCAAGAAAGACTGAGTAACCTAGCAATACTGTCAATTAAGAGAGAGTTCAATGTAGATTTCAATAAGCTTGCACCATAGAGATACTATAATATCTCTATGGTTTGCACAAATTACATGTAAAACCAGGCCATTTTAAATCTATTTGAGTATCCTAGGACTGAATTAATGCATTTTATTTTAATTACATTTTTCTTAAAATGCAGTACATGTGCTTGGGAAGGGGGTGGCGAAAGGGACCCAGGGATTGAAAAGTCCACAGCTCAGAGGGCGCTACATCTGCCTTACCCCGGGTGCTGACAACCCACCCTATTCACTGTACGTGAGGGGGAGAATAGAACGCTTCAAGCGCATGAAAGTTTATAGCGCCTTCAGGCCAGCGCATTTTAAACAGGTGGGGCGCTGTTACTGACCAGACCAATACAGGACAAGCCACCCCAAGGATGTGAGAACTGTACACGGTTAAATTCTTTTGGCTTTCCGGCGGCCTCAGCCTAAGGCTTTTTGGGACCCACCCACCACAGCCTAAGGCTTTTGGGACCCCCCCCCCCCCCAATTCGTGATTTTGTCTTTTTCATGCTGTGTATTCCTCATTACCGTAGCTGTTTGGTGGTTCGCTCGTATTGTCTTCTCCTGTTATGGGAGGCTCCATAGAATTAGAATGGTGCAGAGGGATGAAAGATAGATAGTAGGGTTAGTACGTGGTATCAAAGGTACAGGGGTGAGAATGGCAGTCTCCGTGGTTTCCGAATTTTGTTTATTTAGTTCATGATTCCGCACTGACAGTGACAGTGTAGTCCCTCAGTTGAATGAAAATTTAAGGGACCTTTTTTTTACGAGAACCCTACCCCTCCCCCTTACTTGCAATAATACACCCACACAACCCTATCCCCCCCCCCCACACACACACGCACACACAAATTACTAGTCAATAAGACCGACTGATAGCGGGGAGTGCGGTTGGTGGGTGCATCCGGTAGGCTCTCCACCTGTCCTACCATCCAGTATCTGCCTACCGCCTTGCTTTTTCCAGCACAATGTGACCGTTATCGTGTCGACGTGCTTTCTCCACATTCAAACCGATAGATAGACAGACAGACAGATAAATAGAACAGTGCGTATCAGCGTGTTTAGTTTATTCCATATGTGACGCAACTCTACGGTTCGGTCCGGAAGGTACAGGCCTAGTTATTGAGTAATTGCCCAAACGAACTTTTCTCAAAACTTTACGTCTTAAAAAAGTGATAGTCATCAACTTCGAGTGCTTATAACACAGTCTAAAAATGTTCAGAATTCAATGAGTCTAGCATCAAATACAAAGGAAAAAGAGTTCTCTTTCAATTGATATCAATAACTCTACCTAAAATGTAGCCTACCTGGTGGACCGAACCTAATTTAAAGACACCTTGGCAGTTGGAAGACGAGAAAAGCTGGCCGAGCAAGGCCGCAGCTCGGGCAAAATTCGGAATTAACTAATTCCTACCACAAAAGCATGTAGAAACAAGAACAAGAGAAATAAAAACAAGCAAAGTGAGGTGTTAATGCCAAGGGCAGCGAAACCTCCTAAAATAAAGGCCTAAACACAGGCGTGTACCGTACGTGATACGTTTAACACTGCTGCTTTTGTCTCTTTGGTATTATTACCATCATTAGTAGTAGTAGTATTAGTAGCAGTAGTAAATGGTAGTACATATAGCTATATTTTGATTGTTGGTTCGTTGGCGCAAAACACTGCACTCTGTGAACAAGTGAACTCAAGGAAATGAAATGATAAGATGAGAAAATGGTGGTGGGGGTGGGGCTGGGGGGGGGGGGCGGCCCTGACCCCCCTGCCCTATGTTTGACTTATATTTACTAATGCAATTTAAACAATATGGATGGGCCTGACAGTGACACAGGATAGGGTTAGGTATGAGATGACAGTGAAGCTAATGGAGAAAAACAGATGCATGACTTTCTGGAAGACCCGTACACTTATTCGCAGTTCACAAGTTACACGTACTTCATTAGTAGACCTATTCATTCATTCATTCATTCTCTCCTTTCTCAGTCTGGGCATTTACATGATCGTGCGGGCTTGCCCCCTCCCGAATAAGTTTAACCTCATAGATTTTTTTTTTTTTATTACCGATACTACGGTATGTACTGAAAGTTGGAAAGAGACACACACACACACACACACACACACACAGAGAGAGAGAGAGAGAGAGAGAGGGTGTGTCTGTGGAGATTATGAGGTAAGTAAACCGAAAAATGTAGGGACTTTTACTGGCAAATATAAGAGAAAGCACCTGTGAAAGAAACCACCCCTTTTAATTATTATGTATGTTACCAGATATGATCGTATTTTAAGACAAAACAATAAAGCCAACATGATGCTTAAGTCATAAGTACATAATTAATGATTGTTATAAAGCATTTTAAGAATTAGTTTTGCCTTGAAATTCACTTAAATCAGTGAATCAAGGGGCTCACATAAAAGCCAATTATCTCATCATCCGAAGCCCCCACATCCCATACACTACCATCTCCATACCCCCCTCCCAAATCTAAAATTCCTCCCGCCGTTCTGTTGCTTGTATGCGCCCCCCCCCCCACCTTTTTTTTTTCATTGTGTGTGTATGTGCCTGAAGAAGGTCGCATAGACTGAACGTGTGTCGTTCCTATTGTAGTCTTTACATTCAATTTTCTCCTGTGCGCCAATTAACTCTCGTAAAGGGCTTTGCAATTAATTGTTCTCCCTCACTGCCAAGATCCAAATTAATGCAAATTGAAGCAATAATATTTTATGTTCACCGTGTGTCTGACTGCTTGGTGTTTCTATAAGACAATAACTTAATTTTATTCCACTGAACAGTTTGTCATACGATCTCCAAGTATACGCCTGATGCAAGAGAGTGGCGCTGTTGCATTCACACTGCATAATGTGCGCAAGGTCATCAAAGAGCACATAGCACTTAACAGGCAAACAAGCTAGAATGCTAGAACAAGGAACCAACACAACAATAATATAATATTAGCCTCCCGTTTTCCGAGAAAACAGCCTGATATTTATTGACATGCATGTTTATTGGTCGATACGACACACGTGACTTGAATGTGGGTTAATGCTGGGCAACACTGATCCTGTTGTTGGGCTTGCGGATGCGAGATACATGTCTATACCGCCGGAGAGCTAGTGAGTAACATTTATTTTGCATTCCAGCTTGTGAGCCTGTTCTCATTTAATGTGTATTTTATCTGTCATGTGGGGAAAGGCCTGATAATAAAGCAGTCATGGAACTGGGGATAAGTCGTCAAAGTAACTTTCAAAATCAGAATGAATATTCATGTTTATTTTCACAGACAGAAGCACTAGCTAGGGCTCCTTTCAAACTCAAAGGGGTATTATTTGAACAGAGGAACTATGGACCCAAGTTGTTAATTATCTCATGAAATGTTGGCAAAATTTAAGGATTAAGGGGGGCAAACGACGAAATGGCCGTAAACACTTACTAGTGTTGGGTGAACTACGAGTGGCTAAGGTGGTTACTGCGTGGGTTCAATAGTAACTCCCTTAAGGTAGAATTAGTGGCACAATTATGATAAAAAATGAAAGAATAGTCACATTCCAAAAATTGCATGGGACTAAGTATGTACATTCCTCTAACTAATCTTGCTAATAGTTTAAGAAGAAGAGCTTAAATTTACTAGTAATCAAGCATTTTCTACACCCACCCGATTCTGAAAATGCCTGGCAACCAATGTGTTTATGCATGGTTACCATACTATATTTTCGTCAAAACATAATAAAATAACCCTAGAATGCGAATGAAAATAATCACGAAGCACTGCAGAAAGAAACAGCCATGGGATTAATAGTACCTCCATGGAAACAGCAAAGGGAACTCTCTCTGTTATTTCTATACAGCAGTCCACTTCATTTGTAAACAAACCAAGTTAGGGTGAAATTTTGGATTTGGAAGCAAACAATTGTATTTTCTGTGAATCCATCTCTCCTACTGACAAATAAGTGGACTGTACTCTCAAAAAACATAATGGGAAACGAAAAGAATGCAAAGAGAGCCAAGAGTAGACCTAGAAAACGCAAATTTGGTGGTAATCAACACACAAAAACGAAGTCAGATTCACCCCAAAATACACCACCTATTATCGATAGTGAACTTCTGTGCCCTTCTGGACAGAAAGTGAAGCCCCTATCATCCCTACATAGCCAAGATAATTCTTGCAAAGACAATGCATTTATTCTTATGGATACTGGTCTTTTGTTTGAGTTTTTATCAACCCATGTCAGATGTGAAGAATGCCAAGACTTCACTTTACGTTGCAAGCGTTCGACGGCGTCGCAGTGTGGATTCAGCCACGACATTGACTTATTTTGTTCAAATTGTGAGGCATACAAGACCAATTTCAAAACATCTGGTGATGTAACTGAAGGTGAAATACAACATAAGCATAAAGAAGTCAACATGAGGATGATTGCCTTCACCAGATCTATAGGTAAAGGCTACAATGCTCTTCAGAATTTTTCACTCTACTTGAACAGTCCACCACCAATGACGTACACAAGTTATCGGAATGCATTCAAAAAAATCCACCAAGCCACACAGGATGTAGCGATTGAAAGCATGAAGACAGCTGCAGAGGAAGTTAGATCTAGATCTAGTGAAGTGTCGATATCTGAACCTGTGGATTGTTCAGTGTCAATGGACGGGACGTGGCAAAAGCGCGGTCATGCAAGCCATCATGGTGTGGTGACCGCAATATCAGTAGACACTGGCAAGTGCCTTGATGCAGAGGTTTTGTCCAATATTTGCAAAGGATGTCAAAAATGGGAGCCAAAGAAAGGAACTGCAGAGTACGACGAGTGGAAAGTTGCACATAACTGTAAGGTAAATCATAGTGGGAGTGCGGGTGCTATGGAGGCAGTTGGAAGCGTTCGTATTTTCAGCCGCTCGGAGGACAGTCGGAATCTTCGGTACACCAAATATTTAGGTGATGGAGACTCTTCTTCGTACAAAAAAGTATTTGAATCAAAGCCGTACGTTAATAAAGAGGTCCAGAAGTTGGAGTGTGTTGGCCACGTTCAAAAGAGGTGTGGGACGAGGCTTCGGAAACTGAAAAATGAGAACAAAGGAGTAAAGCTGAATGATGGGAAAGGACTGGCTGGTGTGGGTCGATTGACAGACAAAAAAGTGGACACACTGCAAAATTATTATGGTCTTGCCATTCGAAGGAATGCTGGAAATCTGAACCAAATGATTTCGGATGTCCGTGCAATCCTACCTCATGTCGCGTCAACAGATGATAACCCAATGCATGAGAAATGCCCTGGTGGTGAAGACAGCTGGTGCAAATACAAACAAAATCCCCAAACATACAAACACAAGAATGGCCTTCCAGCTGCAGTTATAAAATTCATTGAGCCTATCTTTGAGGGTTTAGCAGATAAACAATTACTACAAAAATGTCTCCATGGGAGGACTCAAAATACAAATGAATGCCTCAACAAATTGATTTGGGATCGTTGCGCAAAGGAAATTTATGTGGAAAAAGATGTCATTGAGGAATCTACTTACAGTGCAGTGGCATACTTTAATGATGGCAGTAGTTCTATTTACAAAGTGTTGAAAAAGTTGGGCTTCGGCGGTGCTCATACCAGAGGACTATGCATGAAGAAGGATTTGAAACGGATCAACGTGTCTAAACTCAAATCATCACAACCAGCCATGCAGAGAAGGAAGAAGCTTAGAGCCATCAAAAAGGGCTTCATTGACAAGGCAGAGGCTGCTGAAGGAGATGTATATACACCAGGAGGCCACTGACTGGATTATTTGGATTTACTTGGGATAGCAGCTGATTTTTCACAAGAGAATGGTAAAAAATATTAGTTTTTGTCCGTTTTCCCGAAACTAGCTTTTTTCGCTTATCCAACATCTTTGGTGCATGATTACTAAAAAAGTTATGAAGTAATCTTCTTGAAATTTGGTGTGTGTATGGAGAATATCAATATGCAGGTCCTGTACCAGGATGGGGGGATTTCAGTAAGAACTTTAAGAGTTTATGACCTTAGTCCATATTAAATGAGGTCGTTAATTTCAAACTTTTCCACAGGCCAAAATTACAAAATTCAAATAAAATACAATTCTTATTGTAGACCCAAGATTTTGGTACATGACTTAAAACATTGTGTTAGCTCTCTTTATGCAAAGTTTCAAAGCAATTGCTTCATATTTGTGTGCACAAGGTTGCACCAAAGTTTATGCTATTTCAACAAACCGTCGGCCATCTTGGATGACCTAATTTGCATAATTTATTCAAAAAATATCATTAAAATATTTCTTCATCCATGTTGATGCTATATGCCAAGTTCCATAAGAATAGCTTCATAAATAATGATTTTAGCCCCATAGCCACTAATTCTACACAGGATTAACAAACACAGGGTTCTGCTGGCAATCTTATTTATTCAAAAAGCCTAACAAAGGTATCACTACCAAACAAAAAGGCATAGGAAGAAAGCCCAACCAGCCATAAGCCAAAGTCTCTCTGCTACTGGCGCAACTGGACTAGGCCATGTTTTGGGCGAGGCGCGCCACGGCAGGCCGCCGCCAATCTATTGTACTGCAAGGTCCACTTGTGCTTCCTATTGTTGCGGCGTCTTTGATGGAGTCTACTGACCACTCGAACTGGCATCATCTTTATGAGCCAGCGCGGACGTCCGAGAGGGCTATTACGTAGTCCAGTGTTGGACAAGTGAAAGGCTCGGACATTGAGTCCAGCCGAACAACATAACCGGTTAGGGTCCTAACACAATCGAATTTACAGTACGGTTAAAAGGGTGCACACAAAAGTCAATTAGGTATCCCAGTAAACTGCAGAAATTACTCTATGGTCCCCTCCAGCTATAATTGAATAAATTTGACCCAGGTTGGAATTATCGGGGATAACGTGCGTCTAACTCGTGGTTTACTTTAAATCCGAGATCCTCTTATTAATTATTTCAATAGGACATGTGCATCAAAGTACAACGAAATTAGTACCATTATAAAGTAGAAACTTGCTGCTAAAATTCTAACTGACTACTTATACCAGAAACCCGGTAATAGTTTTAATATAAATTTTCAAAGTGTCAGGACTAACAACATTGGACAAATTTGTGCGGGATACTTTCGTCCATTAATACGACGTATCTCCATTGATAACAAACGTTATCATGAGTACCTATTTTGTACCGATAGGGTATTGCCTACTCTCAACAATGAATTCGTGTTCCCGTCTTTCTGTCGGTGGATAACAACGAAGGAGCGAGTTGTAAGAACTCAAAGCCATGATATAAGAGTTGGAAGCCCGGTGGTCAACATTTCCAACTGACCAATCAAAATGCGCGCTTTCCACCGTGATGTGAATAACGGGTCCCGCGCTAGTATCACAAGGGAAATAATCCAATTAATGGTACTCGGCCAAGTGCCCATAAACTACTATGAGTGGCCGTCCCTCACTCACGCACTAGAGTTACCATGAAAGCACATATTAAAAATAGAAAATCGTTCATCCTCTCACACTAGGCTATAATTATGCCCATGCCTTCTGCATCCTCTCTTTTGCTGTGATTTCCATTAACATGAACTTTTCTCGTGACTTGTGTACCAGCCCACATTATTAATTGTAGGCCTATCCGCTCCTTTCTTTTTGCCCCATCAAATCTTTTCAACCTGCAACAACAATAACAACAACAACAAAAGTAACTTTTTATCACCTGACGCTCCTCAAAATTCTGGCGTGACCAGTGTGCGTGACTGTCAATGATCACGTGACCAACAAGAGCTAGGTTCCATCAACCCCAGTGGGGTACATTAAAGGCGTAGGTCTTACCCATGTCTCAGGTCCAACATTGCCATCAACCTGCATTACTGCGGATCCAGGAATGACTCATTGTAAAACCTAAGAAGGCGGGGGGGGGGGGGGGGAGTTTAAAATGTCCATTCCATGGACGGCTGGGGTGGTAAGATGAAAGCTAGAATAGAAAAGGGACCATCAATAATTGAAGGGGTCATTTCAACAGTGTGCCTATGTCACATTGAGTCACAAAAGAGAAAAAGGCCAAAAACCATTTCTTGGCATTTTGACTATTTTTATTCAAATAAAAAGAACAGTAAACATTGTTGGAGAAAGAGAAACCAATATTCAAACAGGCTATACTGTAGTAATGAAATGAAAGGGGGAAAAGCTTGATTTTATATTTCGTTTCTGCAATAAGATACCTGAGTCCTCGTATGGACTTAGGTACGTTATTGCATTTTATTAAGGTTGCCAGAAAACATGTTCAAAATAAAATTCAACCAATCTAAACTCATTAATGCAAGTTAAAAAGCAAACAACGTTCGTTACTTAAAATAATCTGATCCAAAACACAAAAAATCAGTCTGCCGGAATCTTTCCTTTGTTTTAAAGGGGAGAATATTATGGGATGGGCAATATCATGCCCAAGTCCAGTGAAATGAATGCAACAACGGTTCTAAGTCCCATACATCAAAAATACTAGTGAAAAGTAAGGCACAAAGTATATTTATACTGTTGGCTTGCTAGCTCCCATTTTTATCATTTCCAGACTCAGATTCAATGGTGAGTAAATCACACAGAATTTATTTTATACATAGTCATCACCCTCATCCTCCTCATCTACATTCCTACCGCGGAGTGGCAAGTTTTCAAAAACTGCTCTTTGTTCGTGGCCAATGAGACCCTTTTTAATGAGAGCCTCCAGGTCTTGCTTCTTGGCAGGTTTAATTCCCACAGGAGCAGTATACTTTTTTGGGACGTTTGCACTAATGTTGGCATTTCTTTTCAAGAACTTGGCTTTTTTCCAGGGTTCAAAACTGTTATGAGTGTAACGACACCAGATCTCATCAATGTGTCTTTTCTCAACCTCAGCATCCATTTCCTCATTCATTTCACAACTGGAACCATAGGAAAACCACATAATGTCTTTGAATTTTAGTTGTTGTCCATCCGTACACTTGATGGTTGCTTTGATATTTTGATCTGCAAAAAGTTTGTAATTGAGGAAATCACTGTGCATTAGTTGAACAACCAGAAATGGACATAGGTGCAATATGACTCTGAGAGTGAAGCGACTTTTCAAGGTACACTCGCAAAATCAAAGCTACTGTCTTCAAACTGTTCTAGGACGATTTATCTCCACTTAATCTCTACGGTTATGACCAAATCTCATTTTTCGTCAAATGTGGACTAAGGCACAGTGTTGAAATGACCCCTTCAATTGTATCTGTGTTTTGGCAGTTCTTGACTCCCCCATCTCCACCCATCCCCACCCCATGCACGCACGCTTTTTTTTTTTTACGTTTAGCCTCAAGCACACACCCCCCTCCCCCGAACCCCCGCGTGCATGAGCGTATGACCATTAGAAAGGTGAATTTCCATGATAAAGCCTTGATGTTCAAAAACGTTGAGTAGCTAGACTAGAAGTATTTGATTGTCTCTTTTTTTTATGATATACATGTATATATATTCAATTTTTATACAATCCCACAATCTAGACCTATACCTTTGTTGAAAACTTAATGTAAATAAAACCTAACTATATTTTATTTTATCACCATTACTGAAAAGCGTTTGAACATGAAGATATCTGAGTACACGGTCATTTATTTTACGGATACAGTCATAGTGTATTACACATACAATGCAGAGCAGACTTAACACATTTGCACACTGGGCAGTTGCCCAGGGGGGGGGGGGACCAGAGGTTCAGGGGGTCCCATGCATGCAAATTTACATTGGTTTATGAAACGGGGAGAAAAATCCCGTGGATTAAAACTCCCTTTGCCCGGGGGCCGATAATGGTGTTAAGGCGGCCCCGATTACAACATTCAGTATCATACTCTCTGGCATAATTCCGGCCGTTTTCGACATCTCCCCCAACACACAGTGTCTTAAGCGGGTATTGCATTGTACAGTTAATACGGACAAATTTTGGCCTACAGTTGACCTGCGGCCGATCGTGAAAACCGTTTTGCTTCGTTTAGTAGTGTATATCTATGATTTGCTTTTACACGCAACGATAAAAATGAACGAGATCCGGATCACACGAGCACACATACATGCACATAAAACCGTCTACACAGTGGAAATCCCACCGTGGTGGCTAATACGTGACAGAACACTACTTGATCGCTTATAGCAATTTTTGTCATTTTGAAAAATAAAAGAAAAAGAAAACAACGTCATATATGGTCAGAAAACTGGCCTTTAAAAAGAAGGGTGCTCTCACACACAAATCTTTTGGTGGAATCTGATAGACGTTCACTTGGAACTGCATGCAGCAATGATTCAGTGTTCGACGGGATTCCCCTGGGAGTTTCTTGGTCTCTCACGAATAGGAGATGTTGAAAGCAGCCTACCATAATCTTGGTTCATAAACTTTGTCAGTTCCAGCACCTGACTATTTTGAATGCTCCTGTCTTTAAAGTTCTTTTCTGAATGCACTCCTGGGATTATTTATTTTCTTTGATACAGACTCCCTATTTGCCTGCTGATCAAACTGTTTACAAAATTCTACAAGTTTTCCAAATACTTTTTCTCTTGAAAATGTATTACTGTAGTCTTTTGACTTGATTTTCCGTTAACATTCCGCAGAACGATAGATTTCGATGAACTACGTGATTCTTTGCACCATGACACCACAATGTAAATTATATTTCAATCAAATGAAATAGCACAAAAATAGACCTATAAGGACAGCACAAATACAGCACTTCATTGTGCCAAGCGCGGTAAAAACAACATGACAAGGGCGATCACTGTCCACACATGAACAAAACACACATGGTGCAATCATGAAAAAAAAAACGACAATTTCTTTTCTCTAAAATACGGCAATGAAAAGACTCACTCGCGAGGCATTCAATTAATTTTGATACGCTGATTCCGAAATTGATATTATTTTTACGATAGGGTGTAATTTTCGATAAATTTGTAAACGGGTTTGTGTCGCCGGCGGGGAAAACTTCAAAGACACGTCACCCGTTATCTGAGAAGACTCGATCAGTGCTCGATGCTACCTACCATAGGATCAGAGACAGGAAATTCCCTCCCCCCCCCCCCCCCCCGAAAAAAACTCCAACCTGCCTGCACCGACCGGGGATCGAACCCGGTACCTTCGGCATGAGAGACGAGCACCTTGCCTCAGAGCAACGTGTCTTAAGCGGGTATTGCATGTACAGTTAATACGGACAAATTTTGGCCTACAGTTGATCTGCGGCCGATCGTGAAGACCGGTTTGCTTCGTTTAGTAGTGTATATCTATGATTTGCTTTTACACGCAACGATAAAAATGAACGAGCTCCCCCGACCTCTTTTGCCCAGGTTTTTTGCCTAGCTCGCACTTGTTCTTTCCCGCGTAGATCCGCTGGTTATGACATCGCGCCGACGTCGGCTTAATATAGGGAATTCATCTCTATGGTAATCCTACCAACTTTCTACAGAAATCCTATACTGTTAAATCAGCGTCGGATCGACGTAAGGATATTGGCTGGGATACGAGCACTAGGAGAAAACTAATTACATGTATCTCTATGTATGTGTGCCATGAATTTTTCCACGTTTGCCGATACAGGAAGAAAACAGTGGGGGAGGTGAATGAAGACTAACCACAGCAACATAATTATTTGAATAGAAAGTCGTCTTTGATCTTCCCAAAACAAAGTACCTTGGCATTCTTGTGCACCGATACATCAATGATTGGCACAAACGTGATCAGCGGAAGAACCGATATTATATATCAGTGATTGGCACACAAAGAGTTAAGCTTGGCAGGGTGTTGTTTTTTTGGGGGGGGGGGGGGGAGGGGGGTCTAAATTTAATAGAGCAGCGGGAGGGCCGGGGGATTTAGTAATAGAAATGATGACACTAGCCTATCAGAATACCAAAGGTATCCATTTTTTTAAGTACATGATAAATGCACGCTAAAGCATTTTCTGAAACAAAATGTTCTAATGTAGACTAACAGCACAAGTAACTGCATGGAGGCCTAAGTACGGCATTCGTTATCTTTGTAAAGCAGACAAGAACCATCATGATCTGTTTTCTCGAGAAAATATGCATGCAGAGAACGTACGTCATTGGTTTTCGCGGGAGACGGATAAAGTCGTGTATTTCTCTGGAAACACACTTGCGTAATAGCTCATAGTGGCAGGGCGCCCGTCTTGAATGCGAGAGGTTCCAAATAAATTGCGTTCTGTATCATCTGCTATTAAATTGTTACTTAATAAGATTAACGATATTATACAACTAATATAATATTAATATCATTTTTCTTAACATTTCTTTTTTTTTTTTTACTTTTCTTTTTTTTTTCTTCAAATTATTTCTGACCTTGTTCATGTATGGGTATTTTGTATATATTAGACTAGAGCTGGCACTTTGACCTAGTGGAAGGGCGTGTGACCTGAGTGTGAGAGATCGCCGGTTCGAATCCTGCTCTGGGTAGGGCGCCCAGCCTAGCCAATTTTTCTTGGTGTTTATAAGTATAATGCAGCCATAGTTATCATGCAGTGGCCTGACAGGGACTGTCAGGGGTAATACTAATAGAATTGTACAGTATAACCTCATTGTGCTGGAAATGGACCCCCCCCCCCCCCCCCCCCCCGAAAAAAGACAACTTTAAGTAATATTCTATAAATACTCCAAGTGACTCCAGCATACATATGTTTTCATTTCAATTTTTTTAGTTCTCCGAACAACAAAGGTGGATTGAATTACGAGCCAGGCAATTTGATTGCATTTACAGCCCAGCCAGCATTCCTACGTCAATTTGACGTAGCAGATTTGTATACGATTGGTAGGATTACAGTAGAGGTGGATTCCCTACATCAAACACATGTAGGCACGATGTCATAACCAGCAGATCTAAGTAGGAACATTATCAGCCCTGTGAGCAAACTTGACGTCAGTCCTGTACGTCGGATATCCGTAGGATTGTTGACTGGGATTAACAGACATGTGCATTTTTTTGCCTTTTTTAAATAAATGAGGCCTACCATTCTTGGAGATTTCCTCATTTGTTTAGTCTATTCCTTTATCTGTGTATCAGTTTTTACATATTTTCAAAACATTTTATTTTGCCTCAGCCTGATGTTTCAATAACTATTGTTTTATTCATTCGGCCACAGTAACATTTTCTGTGGCGATTGTCATTTTTGGAAATTGGCTCCAAACTGATTGCGAAAACAATAACTTTTACTTATATGAGAAGTTTGGCTAAATGCCCAAATAGTCTCTTCCTAATCAATGTTATACATGCCATTCATGACTTGTTGTCTATTACCCGACAGAAACACTCTCCGTGATGGACCTTTCTGAGAGATTGAAAATAGCAGGAGCTGTCAAAGAGAAGGGAAATGAATTGTTCTGTGTAAGTTTTATAAACAACAGCCAACACTTTGAAGACAATCTTTAAGCCAGCTAACTGGCCTGGCTTAAACCAACACCATTCAGTTCCACTGTATAGCAAAAAGAAAAAAAAAAACAAGAACAAACTTAAGAAATAAGAATGGTGTCGAATTTTGCCAAACACCTAAATACGAATACTCCAAACAGCGTGAACATTTCAGTTTGACAGATAGCAACCTAACCAGTGATGCTAACTAAGGCAATTTAAATAGTGACAAGTGAAAGACACGCCTCAGTTATACTAGAAATTTCATTTAATTTGTATTCCAAATGGGTTATTTCCTTAAATTTAGCCAAAGGTTTTTTCTTTAATGCTCATTATAAAACCAGAATCTTGATATATATTGCTTAATATGCTCAATAAACTAAGACTAGTTTAACAGTCAGATGAAAGTGTAGTCTCCACTTCAGAACTTGAACATTTAGATGTTTCGCCTAATGGCAAACTTATTACATGCATTCAGAAAGATACTATTACTTAGTGACACTACATGATGACTAAGAAACAACCATAAATGTTATCATGTCATACATATATCAAAACTAAATAACATAGTGATTTTTTTGTTTGCTGTGTTGAAATTCTTTTTTCAATGGTGAATCCATGTTGTGTACAGAGAGGGTTGCTGGAAGATGCACAAAGCTGTTACACAGAAGTTATCTCTCTTCTGGACTATGATGCAACATTAGCTGGAGATCAGAAGAAAGATGCAGATTCCCTTGTCCTAGCAGCACGTCTCAATTTGGCAGAATGTGCCCTGCGACTCGGAAAATACTGTGACGCACTGGATCATTGTAACATGGCTTTGAAGATGGATGACACAAGTGTAAAAGCCTATTACAGAAGAGCAAAGGTAAACTGACACACACAAATGCACAGTTACCCGACATCTACTTTAGTTTGATCTTTAAAAGGATTGTATGTTGCACTCGCTTTGTATACTGAAAATTTAAACTACTTTAAGGGGCACAATAGACAGATCTAATTAAAAATGTAACTCCTTTATGGATTTTATTGCTGTGTCTATTTCTCTCATTTTAGAGACATCTTGTATTAGTCTGGTTACCTAACATTGGTCTGAAATTTTAAAATAAAGACACATGTAAACACTACACTGCATGGCTTCCTGGAAAGACTTGTGCCTAAACCTCATATTTGATGTTTTGAATATTTTGAAGTTTTTGGACAACATCGAGGCACATCATGATATCAAGCCATGAGGCATTTGGTCACTATGGTTTTGGGGGGAAACATTTCATGAAAGTCAGAGTAACATTGATAACAACCAAATATTGCAGTTACAATGACAATAGATCTGTAATCGGCAGGCTTTGGAAAATCAGGAAAATTATGACGAAGCTGTCAAGGACTATGAATGTGTTTTGAAGTTGGAGCCAAGAAACAAAACAGCACAAACACAGTTAGAGAAATGTCAAAAACAGCTGGAGAGGCATGAAGTTAATACCCCGCTTTCCCAAGTGTCAGATGGAATGAAGACAAAGGATCAGATTCTGAGAGAAATAGGTATGTTCATGAAAATCAACATTTGTATTCTTATTTATCTTAGAAGGCAGTTGTCTTTTATTCATATGAAATTTTCTATAAACATATATTAATCTTTATTTGATGATTATAACTTTACTATAAAATGGCGAACAGAGAGCAGAAGATTAAAAAATACAAGCCAGTAAAACTTTTGTTCCATCCTTCACGTTTTTTTTGTGTGTGCATTTGTACCCTTCTTTTGATTCTTTCTTTAATCGGCATTTACTGGGTTATCATGCTCTTCTGTTTAATGAAAATACATTCATCTTCCTCTCTCAGCTCTTCCCTCCACACTTCATGCATTTGTAAAGGTGCAGGGCACAGTGGCTTCGCTTTCGCCTCCTTTTCCTCTCCAGTTTTTGAGGAGAGGGAAAGGAGGGAGTGGAGGCCGCAGAGTAGATTCTCTTTCTTCTACCCTCCTCACAATCTGTGCAGTCTTGGAAGCTGTACAGGTGATGCTTTAATTCTGGTTAAAAAGATCACAGCAAACTGACACGTCGATGGTGAGTACATAGGGTCCATAGAATTTTTTCCTCTCTGCGTTTATGTAATTGCGGTTGCAATAGTATGGGTCAGTCTTGTCATTGAGAGCATTTCATTTTTGTACAGCATTAATAAAAACTTCAGGGTCCATTTATTTTAAAAACAAAATATTGACTCTGAGTTGTCTGAGCATGTCACTGTGAGTAGAAATGTGTGTAAACACTGAAGTGACATGCTTGGTGAGAGAGAGGTGATTGAAATTTTAGTGCGGAGCTAATGAGCTCTCCTCACATTTTTTTGGTCAGTGGTCAAGGAAAGGTAGCGGGCCGAACAATATTTATACTGATTAAATTCTCCAATCATCAAAAAGTGGGGAAAGGAAATGAAAAGGAGGCAAAAGCCAAGCCACTGTGCCTGCAGCTAAAATGTGCTCACAGCTAACTGGCTGTGATAAACACATCAAAACTCTACTATTTACTCTGCTTTTACTTAAATAATTGTCTGGCTTTGTTTTTTGTACCAGAATATCATGAGATGGAAACAATGTCTGAATATGAAGGGGATATCCGTGATGACCTCTACCAAAATTGTACAAAAAATCCAGGCCATAAGCAGTTTCTCTCTGTGAAAGACTTCACTATCAACCACCTGCCTTCCTGTTACCAGGACCAAGAATTGTTCGATCTGCTTCAGCTTCAGATTAAGTTAACAGGTTTGATAAAGGTCAGAGGTAGCAGTCCGCACAGGCCCTCGCTCATTGGAGGCACTGACATACCTTATCCATTCTCTACCAAAAAAGACAGAAAGAGAATACGATATGGAAGTGGTATGTTGTTTTCCATAGCCAAACAGAAGGAAGGGGAACCCTGTCCATGTGTGACGTGCAAGAAATCAGCACATCCTAAAGAAGAATGGGCAGTGTTATATATCCAGACAGCCACCCATGTTGTCTTTGATGATATTGAGGCCAAAATCAGCAAAGTGTATTTCTGCTACGACACTGAGGATAGAAAGCTAGATTCATGTCCTCTGCTTAGTGGTAGTGATATGGTGGAAGTCACAAGTAATGAAAAATCAGACCATTGCACTGTGAAATACATATGCCACGATAAAAATTTGATCAGTGTACTGGATGAAGCATGGCAAGTGTATGCATGTCTGAGCATGAGAGTAAAAGAAAAATACAAAACTGGTGCAAGTTTTAATAGGACTGAGAATCTTCCTAACATGTTTTCACAGCTACTTGAGAAGTTAACTAAACTGCTGGCTCAGCAATTTCATCAGAAGGAGAAATTTGAAGCTATTTTCAATGGAAACATTGTTCATGAATTATTGAAATATCTAGCATTGCATGCACATGAAGAGGGGGATGAGATAGACGGACTAGGTCACATACTTTACAATAAGCTAAATGGTGGAGATAACTTCAAGCAGTTCCTGGCATATATCACAGGTGAATGTGAAGATTATCTTAACATACTGAAAAGGGTTGAGTGTGTAAAAGACAGCATTCAGGAATATTTGGCCACAGAGGAAGGAAAGCAAGAGTTATTGGACCTTTACTCTTTATACTTTTTCAGTGCTACATCTCTAGAAAGGGAGGTAGATCATGGGAAACATCTTCTTTGTGAAGATGAGAAAGACAGCACTGCGGAAAAAATGCTGTATGATCCAGCCCATCCATTTACATTTATTGTGTCCCATCCGCATGGGTGCAGCAAGAAAATCTCTCTAGGTGAAGTCACTGAGAGGGTGAGCAGTGAGTACGGATATTTTAGCCGTTACACTTACACAAATGCCACATGTCCTGGATCTAGTGGTGCCTCTGTGTTTATTCTCGGAAGAGGGGTTGGATTCACTGGGCATCCACATAGTCAGTTTGGCTCTTTTGATCTCCAAACCAAAACACAATTAAACGAGAGTAGCCTTGACAATGATGTCTAATTCTGTATCATTGCCAGGCTAACATTATGGCCAATCTCATGTTTCATACCCACATCATGCTAGATCAATTTTTTCCCCCCTGTTTTTGGGTCTGAAGGGATTTTTTTTTCAAAAAGATTTTACATAAAATGTATTTGAAAACCATTTATCCTAATTGCCTCCTGGCAAAGATTTTCTAACAGTCAAAAATAACATAGCTCCTAGATCAGACGTTAGGATTGCCAGATTAAAAAAGAACAACTATTACTGTTTTAAATGTATTTCATTTTTAGTCACAAATGGACAAATCCATCCAACCCCTCTCTCCCCTCGCCCCCCCCCCCCTATCTTTTTTTGCACCCCATCCGCATCCCGTATAATTTAGACCACATATATTCTTGCCAATTTCACATGAGTTAATTATACAACCAGGATGTTTGTTGAAGTGTGCTAGACAGGGTCCATGTTTTGTTATAGCTTTATCTAAATCGAGCCTTAATGATAACATTTAGCATGAAAAAAACTACAAAAACAGTCGCAGTCGTTTCCTCTAGGGAACACCTAGATTGGTTGCACTGAATGCAAATGTGAGAGGATGAACGATTTTTATTTTAAATACAGTAATGTGCTTTCATTGTAACGCTAGTGCGTGAGTAAGGTACGGCTACTCACTGAGGTTTATAGGCACTTGTCTGGTGCTGTTACTTGAATTACTTCCCTTGTGTACGGTGGCGCGGGACCCGTTATTAACATTGCTGTGAGGAAGCGCGCGTTTTGATTGATCAGTTGGAAATTGTGACCAGCGGGTATCTAGCTCCTGTATCATGTCTTAAACTTGCTTTTGTTTTATTCCTTTTAACCGTCAGAAAGATGGAAACTCGGGTTCATTTTTAAGAGTATGCAATACACTTCCCGTATTATATAGGTGCTCAGAGATAACGTTTGGAAATTATTTATTGTCATTCGAAGTAAGATGCCTTGTTACTTGCATTAGTTGCTGATGGTCCGCTAGCCTTATAATGTACACGATGTGTGTAGAGCATAGAAGCAGGAAGTACTTCCTATTTCTATGGTGTAGAGACGCGCAGTACAGTGTATTATGATTAATGCATTATTTTATAATAATTATGTTAGCATTAGGACAATGCGCAACTATACGTAAGTGCCCTGTTGTTATGCTAGATGTTGACGATGGCTCGCTGACCTCTATATTATTACCATTAATGCTTGTGTGCGCATGTAACACTGTCTTGTTGTGATAGGCCGCGAGGATTTCTTGACATACATGTATTGTGGGCGTCAGTAGTGTATTCTATGATTGTGGGTGATTCATCATAGTGAGCGGCACTACTCACTTGATTATATTACGGGTGCTTGTGTCAGGCCGCTTTACTACTAAGCACTATGCGATAGACTAGAGATCAGTGTAATTATACCACATGCTTAATGCTTGGGATGTGTTAGTTAGTACGGTCTCACATGGGTGAGCCCCAGAATTGTTATTTAATTTTTATTCAATTATGTCGCTATTAACACGTCCCAATGAGTTCTATATGTGGCGATCAATTAACATGTTTCAATGAGTTGCACATGTTACAATGAGTCCCACATTATAACAGCTGTAATGTTTCAGTGAGTTTCGTAAGATGTATGAAGGACAGAATGATGCCCCCCCCCCCCCCCCCGCGTATCGGATGGAAGGGGAGCAACCCCAGCACTATAGCCACTGAGCGTGTTAGCGATAATTTGAGTAGGATGACCTGCACCGGTGTGCAGTGTCTGTGTTAACAGAGCCCCTGTCACTAGTCAGTTGGTCACTGCTGGTCGCCGCTTTATGAAATGGCAACTCTAGATTTGTTGTGCCCGACCGAGTGTAGTACTAGTAGAACGATTGTGATTCTGCTCCTTCATTGTTTATGTCCATTCACACTCTAATACACATTACAAGCATTGTTACCAGAGACTCCTTGTATTTTAATTCTTACTTATACTTCATTATCCTTAGCATTTGTACCCTCCATGTAATTACTTATGTCATGTTGATGTTTTGAAAATTACTCACTCGATTCTGTCTATATAATTATGCTCACTATTGATTACTTGATTGATGTTGCAGTTATTCTAATCATATTTTGTCTTTTTTTTCTTTTGTTCCAGCTCATGGCTGGTTGAGTTTTTTTTGTTTTTTTTATAGTTCGTCTTTTTAAAAAATAAATAAGAAGATCCACGCAGAACCTGTTGTTTTTTTTTGTGTGTGTATGTGTGTATCCCTAAGAAAGACAAGGGCCCACTACACCTAAACCCACAATAGCCACTCGTTCGTCCTACACAAGGATGTCAAAAGTGTCAAAAACACTCAATGATAAAGGGAGATTATATTCAAAGTAACAGCTACTTTTTTTTTTTTTTTGAAATCGATTTCTCCCTTTGTAGTTTTAATGTCCCACTGCAAAGACAGTGATTTTGTGGAAGGGGAAGAGGAGAAACGGCCGTGGCGGCGATGGCCCGAATGCCAATTGTTCAAAGAACACCAGTTCAGATCGAAAAGAACTTACACAAGAAGTTAGCATCTTCCGAAAGAAACAAACAAAGCCGAATTTTGTAGCTGCTCTTCATGTGTGAATTTCATTAATTCCATCAGCGGTATAAAATAATGCTGTAACCTGGGGTTGGCCAAACTTGCTTAAATATGTTTTGAAATTGGGATCTCTTTCAACAATGATCATTCAGCTGGATGTTGAAAAGAAAGAGTACCGGTGTAACAGGCCAAAATATACCCCCCGCCCAGACTATACTACGGGTGTGCGAGTAACGATTCCGGAATTGAGTACTCGATTCTTAACTGCGGCGATTCCGGACTCGAGTCTCCAATCAAATACTCGATTCTGGACTCGATTCCAACAACCCGATTCCGGACTCGACTCCTCGGTAAAGGACTCGAGTCCCATACACAAATTGGGCAAAAAATTATACTGAAAGCACGTCAAATCACCACACCACCACCACAACCACACGTGCTGGGTGAGTACAGCAAGTGGAAACCGACGGCAACAGAACTGAAAGTGAAACTACTCTTAGAATTCCAAGAATTTACGGTGGTTTCGATTTCAAAAGAAACATTCAATACTAGCCTTAGCTCACACAAGTTGTTATAGTTTACAACAACAGCAACAACATCGCCACCATCATCACCACAACCAACCAATCAACAACAACAAACAACAAACAAATAAAAACAACAATAACAAACAAACAAAGAAACTAACAAACAAACAAACAACGACAATCAAAAGCATAATTATGTCCAAAATGGTGCATCTGGAATCAATTCCACTCGAGTCCCCTCGGAAATTCATGAACACCAAAAACAGCCCTCGAGCTCAGCTCGGAAAGGGATGACATCTTTTTTTGGTTCACGTTTCAACACTTGACCAAATATGGTTGCAACATTCTGCAATTTTCCAGGAAAAGGGTGCAGCCTGCACGAGCATATCAACTAACCGAATAAGGAAAAGAAAATTCTGTTTTTCGTGGAAATTTGAAATGCTTGTCTACAAATATGGGCACAATCTTGGATCCGATGGATCATGGGCAATCGAGACTGTATGTATAAATAACAGACAAAAGCCCCAAAATTATCATTCATCCACCAATCTTCGATTGCATAACTTCAGACTCCACATCGATCAAGCATGAGTTCCAGACAGAAGAGCAACGTGTGGACATATTTCGAAAAATGTCCTGCTGCCAAGAAAGTGAAATGCAAACTATGCAAGGCTGAACTTGCAGATTGCAATAACACTTCAAATATGCTGAAACACGTCAAAGCACGACATACCCAAGAAGCCATGTCGATGACAGCTGATGAGAGCCAAGAAGAGTCCACCACAACGAAAAGGCAGAAAATGGAGCAGCAGACCCTACACCAAGCGACCCAGCATTTGTTCAAATACAAGAAAGATGCACCTAGACAAAAACAACTGACAGAAAAGCTGATGCGCATGATTGTAAAGGACATGCAGCCCTTTTCTATGGTGGAAGATGAAGGCTTCAAGGATTTGCTGCATGCCTTGGACCCGAAATTTGACATCCCCTGTCGCACGACTATGTCTAGACATTACCTAAAAGAGTTGTATGCGAAGGAAGCTGAAGCCCTGAAAACAGACTTAGCAAAGGCCGAGTATATCGCTCTCACAACAGATGGGTGGACGTCCCGCCAGACTGTTTCATATTTAACAGTAACGTGCCACTACATTACAGGTAAATATACCTCATTTCACTATAATATCTTTTCGTCTTGTTTCTGTGTGTGGCTGTGTCTGTTTATGTCTGTCTGTCTGTCTCTTTTCTCTCTTTCTGTCTCTCTCTCTCTCTCTCTCTCTCTCTCTCTCTCTCTCTCTCTCTCTCTCTCTCTCTCTCTCTCTCTCTCTCTCTCTCTCTCTCTCTCTCTCTCTCTCTCTCTCTCTCTCTCTCTCTCTCTCTCTCTCTCTCATTTGCTCATATTTATACATTTTTTTAATGTTCTTTTTAGATGAATGGAAACTGAAATCTGCAACCCTGGACACCGTTCACATGAAACGAGAACACACAGCAGAGAACATTGCAGATGAAATCAAAGCCATATGTGTTTCCTGGGGCATCGAAAGCAAGATTGTGTCAGTTGTCACGGATGGAGCCTCTAACATGATAGCAGCAATCAGAACATTGGGTCAACACCAGATGCCCTGCTTTGCACACATGTTAAACCTTGTGGTGAAAGGAGCTTTGGACGAATCTGAACTGGCCCCTCTTCGTAGAAAAGTCCGGGAAATAGTCACCTATTTCCACCACAGCGTCAAAGCGTCCGACTGTCTTCGAGAAATACAAAGTGAATCTGGTCAACCGAACAAAAAACTCATAGCTGAAGTTGAAACACGATGGAATTCAACTTATGACATGCTTGAACGATATCACGAGCAGCACCAGGCTGTCACAAAAGCTTTGTGCTATGTGGGCAGACCAAGCCTTTGTATTGAAGACAGAGAAGTCCAGCAAACGAAGTCATCCCTAGAAATCCTGCGGCCATTTGAAGATGTCACGAGAGAGTTTTCGGCCGAAAAATACGTCTCCCTGTCGAAAGTTATAATCCTCTGCCAGGCCCTACGCAGAAAAATGACTGGACATGCTGCAACATCGCCACTAGCACAGAAACTTCTTGACAATCTGGACAGAAGATTTCGAGATGCCGAAACCCGATTTCACCTGGCAGCATCTGCTCTTCTCGACCCACGATTCAAGAAACTTGCATTTTCGTCTCCAGTGACTCTTGAAGCAACAAGCACAAGACTTGTGGCAGAAATGACTTCCATCATGCCTGACCCAGACCCAGAACAAGGCCCATCAACAGAGGCACAAGATGTTACATCAACTGACAACTTATGGTCGCACTTTGACGATCTTGTTGAATCCACAACAACCAAGAGAACACAAACCGTCAACACCGAAATTGAAAAACGAAGATACTTCGAAGATGAAAACATCCCCAGAAACAGCGATCCATTGGAATACTGGAGAAAATCCGAAAACATATTCCCCAGACTTTCGAAACTTGCCAAGAAATATATGTGCATTCCAGCATCCTCCGTCCCATCAGAGAGATTGTTTTCTGCTGCCGGAGAACTGGTATCCAGCAGGAGATCAAGATTGACAGCAGAAAATGTAAATATGTTGTTGTTTCTAAACAGTAATATGTTGTAAAAAATAAAAGAAAAAAAAAAGAAAGAAAAAAAAAAAACAAAACAACAAACAATTAAAAAAGAAGAAAAAAAAACTTTAAAAAAGAAAGAAAAAAGAAAAAAAACCCAACAACTTTCAATTGCTGACTATTAAGAACCTATGATGATCCAAAGCAAACTTCATGTATGAAGTGCATTCTCTGAGGTTCACAGTTATAAATTTTAGGTATGCATTTTATTTTCAGTGTACCACCACCACCAACACCAACAACAACAACAGCAGCAACAGCAACAACAACAACAAATACAACAACAGCAGCAGTGGTGAAACAGCAGTGGCAACAACAACAACAACAGCATTAGCAGCAGTAACAACAAGGTTAAAACAGTAATTGCAGCAGCAGTGCATTATTATCACCACTACCACCACCACCAACAGCTACAGCAACAACAGTACTGAAGTTAAAACAATAGCAACACCAACATTTGCCATGCAAAAAAAATTGAATAACAAGTTCTCGTTAGTATAATTACTCGAGTAATTACTCGATTCCTGGCACCTTGGGAATCGAGTACTTACTTGAGTAATTACTCGACTCCTTTTGTTATTACTCGATTCCGGAATCGAGTCCGAAATTTTTGGATTCGCACACCCTTAGACTATACCCGGGGTTAAATTGGCCTAGCCCAGAATACCGGGGTATATTCTGGGCTAGGCCAGTTTATACCCCGGGGTTACTTTGGGCTAGGCCAGACTATACCCCCCCCCCCCCCCAGTCCAGATTATGTATAGCCCCTACTTTTTAAAAAAAAAACAAGTCAAGACCACAGTTTATTTCAGCCTGTTCTTTATCACTGTCATCAGAAATCATATCAATTCATACTTGAACACATTCTTGACACCCATAAATCATAGTACAATTTAGAGGAAATAATAATAACAGTTTATTTCAGCCTTAGTTTAAATTGGTGTACATACATACATTCTTGGCTCCTGTTAATCATGATACATTTTAGAGGAAACAAACATGCATTAAAATGCACTGATATACAAAAGGGTTGAGTATCCATTCAAACTGATATGATTAGACTTCAGCAGTAATTTCATTCGTGTTTGTTATTATTATTATTATTATTATTATTATTATTATTATAATATTTTGATAATTGGTTGACCATGGATAAAACATGCACTGTATTTTTTGTTACAATGATGCAGAGAGAAAAGGCCGGAATACAACACACATAGAAAAAAATAATAAAAACAATAACCCAACTGACAGATGGTGCAATTCCATCATCCACTTCAAATAAAACTAAATAGGCACTACATTTTTTTCGCCTGGTGAACTCCAACTGTCCAGATCCACTTGAAACTTTACAGAATGCTAGCCAGTAATATACAATAATAACAATAAGAACACGAACTCAACTTATTTACTCTTGAAAATAAAGAGAAATATCAATATCAGAATCATCATCACCATTTTGGAATAATGTAAAGATATAAGAGGGAGTGTAAAAACGGCAGTGTAGGCCTACAACTCATTCTAGAATCTATAAGCAGCAGTATGTGTGTATCAACTACTTATATAAAATGTGTTAAATCTTTTCAACTATTCCAGTAGAACTGGACAGAAAGGTTTAGTGAAATAGCCTTGACAGTTGTGTAGACCGACAGAGTAAGTCCACTGAGACAAAAGTAGTGTATTGGAAAAAGTAATTAGATCGATGGATCATGTTGCATTAACAGTATTTCTTGTTAGTAAATATTCTTTGATAGCTTATTTGTAGAAAAATATACATTTCGTGTACCTTATGGTTTAAGACACTGGATTAGTTTGCAAGGCATTTGAAAGATTGAACTTACGTATTATAGTGAATAAAGGTTTGCCACTCGCAAGTGAAGAAAAATTAAAAAAAAAAAAAGACCTTGTCCGTCTTTACCTTCCTAAGCTTGACACGTCCCTTGCCAGAGGATTTAACAACTGTGTATTCGCACTCTGTCAGGCCAGAGTTTCTGCTATTGTATGACAGTACACAATACAGCCTGCTACTGTCACCCCCACTGTCTTGTGGGTCATCTCGGGAGAGAGGAAGACTAGGGGAAGGTAACCCTGAATACAAATACCACACTGCCTTGTGTGTTGCTATGATAGCAAAGGCTATGGGAGTAAACCCAGACAGAAAATCAGGAGTGGAGACCCGAAGGTGGTTGTCAGGGAGAACTGCATCAAACTGGCTTCCAGCATCTCCTGCAGCCGGACTAGTTCCAAATGTATTGACCTGGTCTCTCCCTTGGGTTTAACTAGAATGGCAGAGAGAGGGGTGGTGCCTCTGGGCAAAGCACCATCTCTTAAAAATAGCCCAGGCAAGGCAGCAAAACGAGGAGGCGTTTGCTCGGGCTTGGCAAGCGTCTGTCTCTCCTCTATAAGCCCACCCATTTCCGATTTGGAGAGGACACTCCAGCCATCCGTTACGGATGGGCACAACACGGGAGGTGGCAGTTACCGGTGATAAGCTCAATCCATTTGGCGTACGGATGAGCGCCAGGGGTCCCCTCTGTCGGTGGGAGCGGCTTTTCAGCTGCATTGATCAACTACCGCCCGCCGTAACCTGGGCAGCCCCCAGGCAGTTGGGTGTTGTTCCGCCACGTCAGCCTGTTTCATAAGGTGGTTGGAGCTAGACCAAAAGTCAAAAAGCTGACGTAAAGTGTGCACCTGGCAAAAACAGAAAAATACTAAAACTTGGTACCTGGAACGTCAGAACAATGCGCCCAGGCTTGCAACAGCAAGATCACACTAATATTGACTCCATCAGGAAATCCCAAATTATTGATCGAGAACTTCAGCTACTAAACATCGACATCGCTGCCCTTCAAGAAACTCGACTTCCCGACTCCGGGTCAGTCAAAGAAGAAAACTACACCTTCTTCTGGCAGGGCCTTAGCAGCGAACAGCCGAGAATCCACGGCGTGGGCTTCGCCGTAAAAAACTCCCTTATCAATTCGATCGCAACTCCAATTGGAGTGTCAGAACGCATCATGACACTCAGACTGAACACCCGGTCTGGTTTTACCAACATTATCTGTGTCTATGCCCCAACACTTACCTCCTCTGACGAAACCAAAGACATTTTCTACGAGGCATTGCAGAGGACTCTCCACAACATCCCTCTCACCGAAGGCCTGCTAATTCTGGGTGACTTTAACGCTCGAGTGGGAGCAGATCACTCCGCATGGCCAAATTGCATTGGGCACTTCGGCATTGGCAACATCAACGAAAACGGGCAGCGCCTTCTGGAGCTATGCTCCGTAAACTCATTATGTGTTACAAACACGTACTTTGACCTTAAGAGATGCCAAAGAACATCATGGCGCCATCCCAGGTCTGGCCATTGGCATCAATTAGATCTTATTCTCTCAAGGAGGAAGAGTTTGGGCTGTATAAAAATAACTCGTTCCCTCCACAGTGCTGACTGTGACACCGACCATGCACTGGTAGTCAGCAAAATCAAAATTTCGGCCAAGAAAATATACAGATCAAAAGCCCCTTCAATCCCTAAGATCAATGTAACAGCAATCAGAGATGAATCAAATAGAAAGTCATTTGAAAAGTTATTTGCTGAAAGCATGGATAATGTCACCCAATGTGACTCGGTAGATGAAACATGGAACACTCTCAGTTCAAAAATTCATGACTGTGCCATCAAGTCTTTTGGACAGCATAAAGTTTCAAACAACGACTGGGTAGCCCAGAACAGCGAAATTCTCCTACCTCTCATTGAGCAAAAGAAATCTGCTTTCAATGAGTATAACAAAAATTGCAATCAGAGTACAAAAACTTGTTTGAAAAATGCAAAAGCTAAACTTCAGCTGGAGGTAAGACGTTGCGCCAACAAATACTGGACAGACTTGTGTAACAGCATACAAGAGGCAAATGAAAAGGGAGATATGAAAACCGCCTTTAGTCAGATGAAAGTAGCTCTTGGGCCAATCATCACCAAAAGCGCCCCACTTAAGTCTGTAAATGGTGAACCCATCACAGATAAAAATGAACAACTGAATAGGTGGGTAGAGCATTACTCTCTGTTGTATTCAACTGAGAAAAATATTCCACCAGATTTTGAGGAACACCTCCAAAAACTGCCAATAATGGCCGAACTTGACGCTGAACCTTCCTTAGTCGAGCTTTCCAACGCAATCGACCACCTGTCTGCTGGAAAAGCCACAGGAAGTGACAACATTCCTGCAGAGGTATTAAAAGACCTAAAAGGCCCACTATTACCACACCTGTATGTCACAAATCCCAGACTGGGAGATGTAATAGTTATGACAGGATGACAATCACGAACAAACAAGTTTAACACTTAACAAAACAACCCATCAGACTCACACATTTATTATACATAAATTATACAGATAATAGCGCAATTACATACATTATATTATTGAACTTCACTGCCGTACAACGGCCTTACTCTCACATGCACTCTTCCTCGGATCCACGATCCGGTAGTTACTTCCTAAAGGCACTTCGGCCTCAGCCTCTCCCCTCAGGGTCTTAATAGCACATTAATAATTTACTGGCGCCGCAGTCTCTCAATATCACCTTCCTATTGTCATACAACTTATCAGTTCACTCGCCCATCATCATGGCAATAATATAGTATCTCATTCACTCTCATATCTACGTCCCTGTCCGTGGCCCGACTGCCACGACTTTATGTGCCTCTACTGTCCTGCACCGACAGTCTCACTTCTGGCCTATGTATGGCCTCCGGCCCTATGCTGGCCTATCACTTGTGCTCATCGAGGTGGCTCTTCGGCCCGTCCCCGACACCAGTCATTACTGGAAAGACTCTCTCACTAGTCTTCTCGACTGCTCCCTTTATGTCCGCCCGATGGGCTCTTATTCACAGGTCCGCTCCGTAGGGCCTTCTAACTTGCAGTGATAGTTATACAGCGCTTTCGCCTCCTTCAGACCCCCCCACTACTCACAACAGCACGCTTAACTTGCTTGCCTACCGTGAGCCCTTCTTACTCTACACCCGCTCTGTAGCAATCCCCTTAATTGCACTCACTCCACTCGTGACATCATCCCCCACCCCAAAAAAATTAATGCAATTAATTTCAAATCGCATCAAGATGACTGTCAACGAGTGAGCGTGAGCAATACCTACACTAAAAAAACTGACCTAGCAGTTCCCCTAGTATATAAAATACCGGAATCAGGGGAAAATATGGGGATCAATATGGCCTGCAATATGCATATATGTGTCACATCATGAATAGCTAACTAACCACAATACTTAATACAGAATCAAAAGCCAATCAACCTATCAAGCATTCTTCATATCATATTTATAATGTCAATATTTTAAAGTCGACTCATTCACACAGATCCTGTCAATGTTCCTGTCCTCCGATGTATAAGCTCCTGAAATCTTCCCCTAGGCTCGACTAAGGTAGTCGGCGACATGATTGCTGGTTCCTGGAATTGGTTGAATAACGAAGGTATACGGCTGCAAAGCCAATGCCCATCTAGACAAGCGTGGGCTGGACGAACGATTCTTCGACAAAAATGTCAGTGGCTTGTGGTCTGTCTGGATACAAAATTCTCGTCCCATGAGATAACATCCTAGTTTCTGGACGGACCAGACAATGGCAAGACACTCACGCTCTATCACAGAATACTTTCTTTCTCTCTGCAATAACTTCCTACTGACATAACATACAGGATGGAGACATTCGTTCTTCTCCTGTAGAAGACAAGCGCCGACACCAGAGTCCGACGCATCCGTTCTGAGGATAAAATTAGATCGAAAATCGGGTAATATCAGAATGGGTGACGATGATAATGCTGTCACCAAATTATCAAATGATGTCTGACATTCAGACGTCCACTGGACCTTATCGGGTTGTCCCTTCTTAGTAAGGTCAGTAAGAGAAGATGACAAGGAGGAAAAATTTGGAATGAACTTTCTGTAATAATTTAAAATTCCCACTAAGCTTCTGACTTGTTTCTTTGTTTTAGGGATTTGCAACCCTACCAACTTGTCAATTTTTGTTACTTCAGGTCTCTGAACACCTCTACCCACAATATGTCCTAAGAATATTATCTCTGGACATGCCAAATCCATCTTTGCGGGTTTAGCAGTTAACCCAAAATGACGTAATCGTTGAAAAATTACTGTTAGTGTCTGAATATGCTCAGACCATGTCGACGTATGGCATGCTATATCGTCAAAGAATGACACGACATTAGGTATGTCCTTCAACACTAGTATGAGAATACCGATACTCTGGTCTCTCATGAAACCTCTGCAGCATATCAACGTGGAAAACCTTTACTGATCCCTCAATGTGGATAGCGTAATCTACCTTTGAAACAACTCGCTCAATAACATAAGGGCCTTTCCATGTCATCAATAATTTATTATGGTCCGTAGGTAACAACAATAGGACCTTGTCTCCTGGCTTAAAAATTCTCAATTTGGAACCTCTATCTTTATAGTCTTTTGCTCTTTTCGAAGCGATACTAGAAGCTTCTTCTGCTATAGTGCGCTCTGAAGATAATCTTTCTCTTAAATCAACAAGGTCTATCGAAACCTTTTTAAACGGTTCCGAAACCGTGGGGATCTTTTGAAGAGGAGCCTGGGGTGTACGACCCTTATGCGTCGTCTTTTGGCACGCACTGCACGTCTTACAATATAACCGCACATCTCTATGTATCGATGGCCAATAAAAATCTTTTAGAACTCTCTCCTTGGTTCTAGCACTTCCCATATGACCCGCTAATGGAACATCATGGGCCAGACGCAATACTGTAGCAATCAACGACCGTGGCACGACGACCTGCTTTTGAACGGAAGCCACTGTGACGTACATACGGAACAGAATGCCCCCCTGGACAAAAAAAGAAGATGACCCATTTTTATATTTCCTCGTTTTCTCGGTTCGCGCTTCCCCAAAACATGGGTTTAATGATGGATCCTCCCTTTGTAATCTCGCCAAGCGCACTGGCGTGATATCTAGGTTGACCGCTGGCGTCGCCAAAGGTCTAATCTTATCTTTATCAGCTACCCGTCGACGTGTTTCGACCGCGGCGCAAAAGTCAATACCTTTTGATTGCGACCATGCTTGCACGTTCTCATCGGAAGGGGAAACCACCCGTGATACATTCCCAATGATGAGCTGGGCGCCTGGAAAACAACCAACGACTGCCTCGACTTCCCCGCTAAGGAAAGGTGTATCTATCACTATTCTTGCCATGGGTAATTTCTCAATGGCCCCCGAAAATTGGATGCACGGGACAGTCTCACCTGTAAGCTGTGAATCCCGAATGCAATCCCTATGCACTCCCACAACGGTAGATCCTGTATCTCGTAAAACCGAGACCGGTTCGTCCCCAACAAACCCCGGATAAACCCTAAGACCACCTCCTGTATGACATGAATTTATGACGGGGATCTTTCTCCCACAAGGTAAAACACCGGAAGATAATAACTTCTCACAACTGGGACACTTAGAATACTGTCCGCCTCCGTTGTCCGATGTAACACACGCAGCCGCATGATGAAATTTATTTGGGGAACATGGACTGGAGCTACTGTCCACGTTCGCCGCTATACTACCTGCAGGGCAGTTCACGCTGATGTGATCTGCTCTTCCGCAGTTCCAACACTTCGCGGCCCTACACTCGCGTGAAAAGTGACCCACGCGTCCGCAAGTCCAACACTCCGCTCCCTGTGCTGTACTAGGCCTGGGTCCCCGTGACCCATCGCGACCGGAACTAGAGTCCCTATGCCGTCGGTCATCGGCAAAGGTCACAGTTCGCCCCCGGCCATTACCGCGACCTAGCCCTCCTGCACGGTCAAACTTACCGGATCCATATGCCGGTGATTGGTGATAGCCCCTACGCTGCCCCTGGGCTTGCCCGCTATAGGCACCACGCTGACGCGACCTGTCCCTAAGTCCTGCCGGCGACCCCTCGACAACGGCGACGTACCCAGCATCTTGGACGTACGCCCTGGCGACTGGTTTGGACGGATGTGCCGTACGGTATGCCTCCGCCAACTTAGACGCCTCCTGCACCGTCGCGGGTTCGTTCTCTTTCAGGAAAGCCACCAGATCTTTGTGGCACGACGCGTACAGCTGGTCACGGATCATTAAGTCTTTCAGTTTAGCAAAATCCGCGCCCACATGCGCCAAGTCTACCCAGTTCGCGAAATACTCCGTTAGTCTCGCGACGAAGGCAGCAAAGTCCTCCCTGGTATCTGCACGTGCCCGCCTAAACTGCTCCCGGAAATATTCCTCGGTACGCGCAAATCGGCGAAGCAGCAAAGCCTTCAGCTTATCGTAATCTTGCACGTCTTCGCGCTGTAGCTCTTTAAAGTAGGTTAACGCTCGCCCCTGCAATAGAGACGCCAGGTACGTGGCCCATAATTCCTTATTTTCCCCCCATTGCAATTGTGCGTTCAGTTCGAACCTGTAAAGGAAGGCATCTATGTCGTCCTTCCGGTCGTCGAACGTAGGGAGCTTAATCCTAACGCCACCCTTATTGTGTACCTGCCGCTCAACCGTTTCCGTTGGCGTATTCTTTTTGCTTTCTAATTCCGCAATCTTTACTTGCGCCTCTATCTCCTTTAACTTTAACTGAGCCTGTTTCTCCTGTTGCTGATGCAACTCCTTTAACTTAAACTCCCTTTCCTGTTGCTGAGCCTCTAACTCCTTTAACTTAAACTCCCTCTCCTGCTCCTGAGCCTTATCCTTAGCCTCTCTTTCCTGTTGCTTAAACTCCCTTTCCTGTTCCTTATCCTTAGCCTCTCTTTCTTGTTGCTGAGCCTTAGCCTCTCTTTCCTCTTCTCTCTGTCGCTCTTGAGCCTCTTTTTCTCGCTCTCTATCCTTAGCACGCTCATCGCGCAAATCCGCCTGCTGTTCTTTAATCCAGCCGCGTAGCTCCTCTCCCTCCAGGCCAAGTTCCTTACCCAACTTCATTAGTTGTTGGAGTTCCGCCATTTCACAGATTTATGGTTATGGTATATATTTAAAAAAAAACGGCTAACCTGTCGGTATGATAACTAACGACACGACCAGAGACCTGAGATCACACCAGATATAACAATACCCAATTGTCCCAAATACAATTCAGAAATTTACCTTTACAGCACACTAATTCTATATCTATAAAATGTATAGCACTATTAATTATAAAAGAAACTAGAAACGACAAGAATGAAGAAATACAGTAGAAGGACCACAAGTACGTCAAGGACAACGAACCAGACTAGGACAAAGACCTAAAAAAGAAAATATAATGGAAAAAAGAATGCAACCTAACTACGCCGATTACACTACATGGTACGAACAAGAACAGAGTCTGAAAAAAAAGAACGTATCTATAGATAGGTAGAAAGAGGGACAAGAGAATACGTCTTCCTGCGGAACAGAGAAGATATCGACGCTACAACTAAACACTAACAAAGCCCTACAGAATGTTCACCGTGATGAACGAAGTTCCAAGTTTATCACACCTTTTTTTTTAAAGGATAAACTAGGTTCAACACAGCAAACGAAAACAGCAAAAACAGAGAAAAAGACAGATTAAAGGAACAGCCCCCGATCCAGGGTACAAAATTTCAGTTTCACTTAACTTCGAATTTTGAGTTTAACTCCTCCCCTTAATCGGAGCTCTGGCCGCTTGACTCCTCAGGCTGGCACACACACTCTGCAGAAATTTAAGTACACATTAATACATATTCATCAAAATACATGCATCAATACATATTATTATTCATAACCATACATAAATCATACCATCATGACATTTCCATTCATCCCACGAACAAAGACAACAGCACGAATTCCTAGCACAACAGAAAAACAACTAGATATAATGAATACACAATGTCAAAATGACCACAGGTAAACAGGACGAGCCCCCAGTGTCACAACGGACGAGCCCCCAGTGTCACAAATCCCAGACTGGGAGATGTAATAGTTATGACAGGATGACAATCACGAACAAACAAGTTTAACACTTAACAAAACAACCCATCAGACTCACACATTTATTATACATAAATTATACAGATAATAGCGCAATTACATACATTATATTATTGAACTTCACTGCCGTACAACGGCCTTACTCTCACATGCACTCTTCCTCGGATCCACGATCCGGTAGTTACTTCCTAAAGGCACTTCGGCCTCAGCCTCTCCCCTCAGGGTCTTAATAGCACATTAATAATTTACTGGCGCCGCAGTCTCTCAATATCACCTTCCTATTGTCATACAACTTATCAGTTCACTCGCCCATCATCATGGCAATAATATAGTATCTCATTCACTCTCATATCTACGTCCCTGTCCGTGGCCCGACTGCCACGACTTTATGTGCCTCTACTGTCCTGCACCGACAGTCTCACTTCTGGCCTATGTATGGCCTCCGGCCCTATGCTGGCCTATCACTTGTGCTCATCGAGGTGGCTCTTCGGCCCGTCCCCGACACCAGTCATTACTGGAAAGACTCTCTCACTAGTCTTCTCGACTGCTCCCTTTATGTCCGCCCGATGGGCTCTTATTCACAGGTCCGCTCCGTAGGGCCTTCTAACTTGCAGTGATAGTTATACAGCGCTTTCGCCTCCTTCAGACCCCCCCACTACTCACAACAGCACGCTTAACTTGCTTGCCTACCGTGAGCCCTTCTTACTCTACACCCGCTCTGTAGCAATCCCCTTAATTGCACTCACTCCACTCGTGACACTGTATAATCTGTTACTGCAGTGTTGGAAAGAAGGCGTGATACCACATGATATGAGAGACGCCAAAATTGTCACACTTTACAAGAACAAAGGAGACAAAGGCGACTGCAACAACTATCGAGGCATATCCCACCTCAGCATTACTGGAAAGGCTTTTGCTCGCGTCATCCTCTGCCGCCTTCAACAACTGGCGGAAAAAGTCTTACCAGAAACACAATGTGGCTTTCGAAGCAAACGATCAACTATTGACATGATATTTGCACTTCGGCAAATCCAAGAAAAATGTAAAGAACAAAACAGGCCGCTTATAACATGCTTTGTGGACCTAACAAAGGCTTTCGACACCGTAAGCCGATCTGGCCTGTATGCAGTCCTTAAATCCATAGGCTGTCCACCAACATTGCTAAAACTTATTGCATCCTTCCACACTGACATGAGGGCATGTGTCAACTTTGAGGGCTGCACATCCAATTCATTTGCTGTAAACAGCGGTGTGAAGCAGGGATGTGTTCTTGCTCCTACCTTATTTGGTATATATTTTGCAGCCCTACTCAAGAATGCCTTTGGTCAATGTTCAGGTGGAGTACTTATTAACACCAGAGTGGACGGCTCCATTTTTAATGTTGCCAGACTAAAAGCAAAATCTCGTACAGAGCATATTATGTTACAAGAGCTCCTCTTCGCAGATGATGCTGCAATCGTGGCCCACGATGAAACCACGCTCCAGGCTCTCATCAATAGCCTTGCCAAAGCCTGTGACAAATTCATGCTAAAGATCAGTGTCTCAAAAACTGTAGTTTTGACACAAGGCTTGAGAAACCCCAACCCAATCATGCTGAATGGCTCTCCTCTGGAGCAAGTGGGAAAATTCTGCTACCTAGGCTCAACCATCAGTGGTAGCACAGACACAACAACTGAAATAAATGCCAGAATAGGAAAGGCGGCCACAGCTTTTGGCAAACTCTCAAAAAGGGTGTGGAACAATAGCAAGCTTACCATCAAAACAAAGGTACTCGTGTACCAAACTTGCGTCCTAAGCACCCTGCTGTATGGCTCAGAGACATGGACCACCTACTCCAAACATGAAAGATCCCTCAACTCCTTCCACCTGCGCTGCCTACGCAAAATTCTCAAGATCAAGTGGCAAGACAGGATCTCAAATATCGAAGTTCTGAGCCGAGCCAACATTCCATCAACTCAGGCTCTCCTAGGCAAAAAAAGACTGCGGTGGCTTGGACATCTCCACCGTATGGAAAATGATCGCATCCCCAGACAAATTCTCTACGGGGAACTTGCTACTGGCAACCGACCCAGAGGTAGGCCACATCTGCGATTCAAAGACACTTGCAAGGTCACGATGAAAGCATTCAACATCGACCCCAAAGAATGGGAGAACCTTGCAAATGATCGAAGCAGATGGAGACAAAAATTGCGCAGTGGCACGCTCGCAATAGACTTCAAGGCAAAAGAAACATACCTGACAAAACGACAGAGGCGGAATGAAAACACTCGCCAAAGTGAACCCAAAAGACTGACCTGCAATCACTGCCATCGCACTCTCGGGTCAAACATTGGTAGAATAAGCCACGAGAGAAGCTGTCAGTCAAAGTGAAAGTGAATATTCTAGCTGCTAAGACCGTCTGTAAAGACGCTAAAGGCCATATATTCGCACACAAAAATACTCTAAAATAACTTCATTTTTATGAGTGTGTTAATTATTTCATCCATCACGAGTAAGTGTAAGTCAGTGCCGAACAAACAATACTGTGCAAATTTTACTCATGGGCAACCAACTGCAAAAACAATCACAACATGACAACGAACTGAGTGAAATGAGGGTTAAAGTTGAATCATATCAGTTTGAATGGATATTCACCCCATAGCATATCAATACATAATAATGTATGTTTTTTCCTCTGAATTGTATTATGATTTACGGAAGTCAAGACTGTATGTATGTATGTATGTATGTATTACTATGGTGCCCGTTGACAGTGACAAAAAAATGAATTAAACTATGATTGAAATAAACTGTGGTGTTTAGGCCAAACTATATTCCACCAGTCCAGATTATACTCCTATATTCAGGCAAAATATTCAAGGATACAACATTAAGTTTTAAAAATTTTATTTCACCCGCAAGTGACATGCCTTTATTCACATGCATTAATAATAATACATAACTGCAATCCTTCAAAGGCCCTGCAAACTAATCCAGTGCCTTAAACCATGAGCTACATGAAA
The DNA here is from genome assembly GCA_963931925.1 of Onchidella celtica. Taxonomy (NCBI): domain Eukaryota; kingdom Metazoa; phylum Mollusca; class Gastropoda; order Systellommatophora; family Onchidiidae; genus Onchidella; species Onchidella celtica. The sequence goes on along the minus strand of OZ007573.1, from coordinate 28,998,449 downwards.
TGTATACCTTTCTACAAATACGCTATCAAAGAATTTACTAACAAGAAATATTAACGCAACATGATCCATCGAATTTTTTGCCGAAACATACTGTAATTACTTTCTACAGTGCACTGCTGTCTCAGTGGATTTAATCTCTCAGTTTTCACGACTATCAAAGCTACTTTACTAAATAAACTTTCTGTCCAGTTCTACTTGAATAGTTGAAAAGATTTAACACATTTTTTACATATAATACATGTAGTTGGTACACACACTTTGCTGCTTATAGATTCTAGAATTATGTGCAGGTCATTTTCACATTCCCTCTTATCTTTATAATATTCCAAGATGATGATGATGATGATTCTGATATTGATTATATTCTCTTTATTTTCAAGAGTAAATAAGATGATTTCGTGTTCTTATTTCTATTACTGTATATTACTGGTTAGCATTTCGTAACGTCTCAAGTGGATCAGGACAGGATAAGTTCATGATGTGAAACAATTTTAGTATGTATTTAGTTTCGTGTGAAGTATTTAATGTCTGCTGGATGGTGGAATTGCACCATCTGTCAGTTGGGTTATTTTAAAAATGTTGTTGTTGTTTTCTCTGTGTGTTCTTTCCCGACCTTTTCTCTCTGCATTATTGTAACTTTATATGTAGATCTAATTGTTCTGACATATCAAGCAAACTTCTGATTTTCAAAAATTAATATAAAATTCAGATGACTTTACACTTATGGGACTTAAGATTATTTCATACCTTGCCACTAAGTATATGTTATTGGTGCCAGAGAAAAAAAAATGCAATATACGTTTAACTCATGGACAACTAATTATAAGAAAAAACAATAATAATACCAACGGACACAAGTAAAATTAGTGTTAAAGTCTAATCATATCAATTTGAATGGATTTTCAAACCTTTTGTGTATCAATGCTTCTTACTACATGTTTATTTTCACTTAAATGTATCATAATTTACAAGAGTCAAGAATATATGCTTTAATATGATACCTGATGACAGTGATACTGAACAATTCAAACTAAAGTTGAAATAAACTGTGGACTTGACTTGTTTTTTTAAAAAAGTGTAGGGGGTATAATCTGGACTGGGGGGGGGGGGTATAGTCTGGCCTAGCCCAAAGTAAACCCCGGGGTATAAACTGGCCTAGCCCACATGGGCTGGGCCAGTTTAACCCCGGGTATAGTCTGGCGGGGGTATAATCTGGCCTGCTACACCGGTAGCAAATTTTGTTCAAGAGTATCGGCCGAGACACAGAGTACCGAGACGGAACATTCCTTCCTTCACGACATGTCCACAACTTGCGCGTATAAACACGGTTAGCACAACTTACAGGGGTTTGTGGTACTGGTCCTTTTCGTTCAGTTGTGAAGGGTTGTGGTGCGAATTGTTGAGATGGATGATACGCGCCCAAGTGGACGGACGGAATTTGGCGAATTGAACCGTCTCAGCAGCGTGGATACTGTTACAAATCAGCTGAAAATCAATTTGTTCGTGTCAAATACTCTAACACTGTTCTATTATGGTGCACATTATTAGTCAGTCTTTCTAAGTTTTGTCTTCATTCAGTGCTGTTCTTTTTCCTCATGACAGATACAATTAACAGCCAGGATGAAGTATGCAATGAGATATATATATAAGAAAATACAAATCGCAGGTGGTGGGTCACAATAGCTGAATCAAAATGGAAAATCTGTCTGTCTGTCCCTCATCGTGTGTCTGTGTGTCGCCCTTTCCTCTCTTTCTCTCTCTCTAATGCGCCTCAAAACACAATAACAAAAATAATGCAGCCGGCGTAGGAGATGAATGGCAGCGAAACGCAAATTTTAAAGAAAAAAATATATTAATGAACTTTTTCTCTTTTCTAATTAATTGGCAATCATGAGTTAAAAGCATACAGTTGAGATGGGTCACAGAAGGGTTATGTCACATATAAAGCAAAACCTGTGGGAGAAAGGGGGGGGGGGGGCTATTATTAACAGAAAGACGAAAAAAACTGGGGGCCAACAGCCTTCGACAAAACCAAAGAACTTTCCAGAAAGAGAGTGAGAGAGAGAGAAGTGGGTTTATAAAAATTTGCGAAGTTCCACAGTGCAAGGCGAGTCACGAGAAAACTGAATCGCTCGCCATTAAGCCCCTCCCTTCCTCTCCCCCCCCCCCTTTCTAGTTCTACTTTGCCCGACAGAGAGAAAGAAAGAGGGAGAGAGAGAGGAGTGGGCTTATTTGTGAAAGGTATGCCACGAGAAAACTGAACTGCTCACCACCAAGCAGCCTACCCCCTCCCTCCCTTTCTACATGCCCAAAGACATGCTCGTGCGTTTTATCAGATCACTTTGTTTAATGTGTTGCACAGAATCTCTACAGCTCAAGGCCACCATTCTGAATGTTTTAAGGGGAATAAAAAGGTCCATCTACTCGTTATGTTTCACAACTTCAGACTTCAGAAGTCAGGTGTGTTGCTCATGTGGAGTTTACTCTAAGCAAAAGTGATGTTGTGTTCCAAACAATGAAGGATTACCTTATCTGCAGTGTTAAATAAGCAACAAGTACTTTGAAACCTTTCGTTACGAGGTGAAGTCCATGATGATCTACGACTGACTTTATTGTACACGGTGAGGAGGTGATTATTCCGTTAGCTGATTGTTTGACTGCCAGTTTGTCGATGGTAATACAGTGTCAACCGTGTAATAGTAACTAGATCTACTAGTACTACTGTACAATAAATAATTAAATAAATAAGTAAACAAATAAATAAATAATCAGATAAATATAGTGCTCATGGGGTGTGGTGGCTTGTTGTACTCTAATAATGTTTAAATTTGGTTACTTGATCTTTTTCTTTCTCGTTCTCTCGCTCGCTCTCTCTTTCTCTCTTTCTCCTCATATCTCCCCCGTCTCTCTGTACCTCCACTTTAAATATTTTCATACAGCATGCCGAAGTGTTGACTACCGTGAATTTCATCCTGGACCTTCCCCTCTTCCACATAAAGCCCTCAATACTTTTCAAGCGTAGTTCAGATTGTTTCGTTAGTTTAGTTTTGATTTGGATGCAACTAATAGTTTCAAAATAATGTGAAGATAACGTTCTGAAACGAAAGTGACGGAGGTACTGTGTCGAACCTTCCATATGACTGAAATGGCACTAATACTGATGACAGGTGTTGGATTTAGAGACAAGCTAGGCACTGTTGACTCTGCCTACGTATAACTTTATGCTTGTATGTGTTTCTCCAGGTAATTATTGTTTTTTTTGTTTTTTTTATCTAAAGCATGAACATACTAAATTTTGTTGGAGTCTTGACTATAAAATACATAAATTTCTCTGTTTCATACCCAGAAAGGAATTAGGATTCAATTATTTCCAGAAAACATATTAAAGATAGTTTTACTTGATGAAATTGGATATAACACAGATGCGATGATTTCTTTCTTTTTTTTTTCTAGTCGAAAGGGGTGAGGGAGCGGGGCAGTAGGATTACTAAAATGAAAGAAAAGTGAAACAAGGTGTTATTTATTGTTCCAGTATCCACTCCATTTATTCACTCCGCACTTTTGGAGTCATGATTGAGATAGACAGTTAATCAGCATTGGGGTTGGCACATTCACTATAAATCATACAATGCTAGAACAGGATCTAGGAAAAAAGCAGAAAGGTGAGGATGTGGGGCAGACTTGGGAGTTGAACCCACAAGAGGAAGTTCTGGAAACAGAGAACGTAACAATTCAACCAACTGTGATCTGGAGTGACCCAGCCAGCATCCTTATGTCAGTCTAACATAGATTTGTGTAGAATTTCCATAGTGTTGGCAGGACTACCGAGGACAGATTCCCTTCAGCAAACCTACTGTATGTTGTGCGATGGTGTGAGTGACAGATCTACATAGGAACAATGTCATGCCTATGTGCAAACTTGGGCAGATTCCTACATCAGACCAATGTCAGTATGACATCGTAAGCAGCAGATCTACATAGGAACAATGTCATGCCTATGTGCAAACTTGGGCAGATTTCTTACATCAGACTAATGTCAGTTCAATGTTGTGAGCAACGGATTTACATAGGAACAATGTCATTGCTATTATATGCACTCTTGATGTCAATCCTATGTGTCAGATTTCTAGAGGGTTACTAGGTGGGGAGGGGCCACTGGGATTAATATGAAATAATTAAAACTTTGACCAAAATTGTTTGTTAGCAAATTGCGCTGCAGGGAATAAGATTAACAAAAACAAACCATAAGAAATGGTTTTATCCTCACCAAGTATAAGGAATTGTCCATAGGTCAGGGATGGGAAATCTCCAGAAATTTCCTGATTTCTGAGTTTTTAAATATGTTAATTTTTCTTCATAAACACTGTTTTGTGTGTGGTCCAGCTGAAATACTCTGCCTATATTACATGTATAATATTTGTGCATGTTGTGGCTGGTAATAATGCATTACATTAAAAGTTCAGTTGAACCTTAAAAATATAATTCTTGGTAAAGCTTCCTTTGTCCTAGCGTGTCCGGTGAACCACGTGTGTGATAAATGTATAGTTTGGACAGGTGTTGTGTAGTAAGGCGATCTTTGTTTACAAATGCGCAGTACAGTATGGCATATAACCCCAGGAAGTGCTCTGTCCAGACGAGGAATGCTGGCCCCTAGGGAAAGAGTTAAAAAATAATGTTTACCATTTTTCAGATTTTATAAACTTAATGATATTGTGTTGGGAATGTTGTTGGCCTGGTGATTGCTAAAAAGTGTCCCATCCAGTATTATATCAAGAGAATTATTTTCAACAGTAAATATTGGTTTACTTGTACAAGAGGGCTAGTTAATTCCTCCATAGGCGTAATTAATGTTTGCCATTTCAATCTTTTATTCATATATATATGAGATCAAATGTACACAAAAAATGAAATGGGATCATCTCACATTATTATTTTCTAGCTTTGGCAGTAAGTCCTGAGAATGGATAGATTAAGATCAGACAATGTTATATATCGGTACTATCATCAATACCAGGATGACAGGCAGGATCAAAGATAAAGAGAATCAAAGCAATTTGTATGATATGAACCAGCACCTAATTATGATCTGCATATCTTCTAGAAAATCCCGTGATATCTTTCGGATGCTGTAAGTATTGGGCTCTGTTTAAAAAAAAAATGGGAAAGGCTCTGGTGGAAGTGTGAACTGCAATATTACTTGTCAATGATAATTACAAATGCATGAATCAAAATGCTGTTTCTTCTTATCTCTTTCTGCAACACTTGATGTCTTCATCATGAATGGCACAGACATGATCTGAAATTGTAGTTTCTTCCAAAAGTGATAATGCCACTGGATGTTAACAAACAAAAGCAGCAACTCATGCCACATTTATGGTAAGTGCAATTACTATTTAATGAAACCCTTACATTAATATCAACCCTCGCAGTGATACAGAAATCTGCTCTAGGTTGTACCTTGGTTGATAGGCCTGCACAAGCACCAGGAAAACCCCGCAACTTAAGCACTAAAAATAGAAGACTGTGTCACAAACCATGATATTGTTGGTTTACCCGGAGAACTGGTAATGCAAACTTGGGGTCTTATCATTGGCGGCCAAGGCAGATGCAACCAAGGTATCATGGGCTTAGCAAATTGGGCCCAGGCAGAGAGGACCATGATAATTTTTTATATTGTACTAGACTTATCAATAGTGGCTAGAGAGAAAAAACCAGGACATTGTCACTTCTGGTCCAAATACTGCGAGGGTTAAGTACAATAACTTTGCTTTTCACCTTCTTTCCTTCACATTTTTCTTTCTTTCTTTCTTTTTTTTTTTTCATTTTCCCTCACATCCCGCTTCCTCCTTTCATATCACACCACTACAAGTGCAAGTGTAAACAGCAAGTTACAGAACAGAGATGCATCGTCCACTGACAGTTACCTAAACAGATGGTTCAGTGATGAAAGGTTAGAGCAGAGATTAAACCCTAGCCCTAAAACTAACCATAAATCTATGTCTGACCCTAATCTGTCTAGCAATCCCACAGGCTTTCAGCAAGTTTGCTCATATGAATAACATCGCCTCCAGCATCCCGACGTCATTCCAGTGTAGATGGCTGATCAAATCACACAAATAATATATCAGTTTGGAGGTAACTAAATAAAAAATGCAAGCGAGGAAAGAAAAACATTGTAAAAGATTAGTATGAAATTTTTGTTAGAAGAAATTATGTGATAATGTTACATTCACACCAGACTAATCTCTATCACCATTTTCTTTACTCTCGGCATCTGAAGCTGACTTCAATAGCTCTAAATCACAATTCAAGTCTTTTTCCCAGCGGTCATCAAGCAAATTCGTGCATATTCAGCCAATGATCGCGTAAAACGCTGGGAAGTCACGACGTTTTCAACACACTTCTTATTTGAAGACTCGAGGTCAACGTGTTGTTCATCAAATATCACGTCGGTTTCAGTTCGGAGTTCCCCTCTAGGATAAAAATTTTGGGAGGAGTACCGTAGGAGTTAAAAAACTTTAGTTTCACACCTATTTTATGTCCTGTGTTTTAATCGTCAAGCCTGGCATGAATGGTGAACTATCAAAATATCCACCTAGAGGACTAACTTGCCAGGTGGGCAGCACCCCCTTGGGACCCCATGTAAACGGATGCTCCTAAAGTCGCGTCCTTGTAGCATACTTCTTGTGTAATTCAAATGGAACTCCTCCCCAAATTTCTTATTAGTTTTCTCATGACCACCATTAAAGTATTGCATGCAATCAGGTCAATCTCTTTGGCCGTTGCAAATTTATGCGGCAACCATTGGCAGCTGTCACTGGGGTGGGATGAGTTAATCTTTTCACATTAACATGCACCTTTCGGGTGTTTTTACAACCCATCAATGCGCCGATCGCCCTCCCCAAGTGTAGCCGTTTGCACACCCTTTTGCAGTGCCCCCCACCACCTAAGATAATGGAAAGTTTCATAGGACATACTGTTTTTGCTTGTTGTGTTTGTAAATATATGTATGATTGTCATTATTTTTCTGTGAATAAGCTTTCCAATGAAACCAAATATACTCTAGCTTTATCAGAAGATTTTATATGAATTTTTAAAAACACCGCCAAAATAGTGCTTACAAACGTAATAGCCACTGTAAAGAAGGAAAGTACATGTACAGTGTGCATACGAGAGCTGTGATCCCCATGATGTGAAAAGGTTAAGATGAGCAAATTTGTATATTGCTAACCGCTCGTCTTCCAACAAGAAACCATGCACAATCTGTCTTTCTCCCGATTGCAGGAATGTTACTCCGTCTACATGACACCATCAAGGCATAATATAAATGAGGTTTCCTCCGAACATGGAGTGCTGAAAGCAATTCTCTGCTATCAATCAATTTGTAATGGAACAGTTCTTCTGTCAATTTTGTTGCTGTGTGACAGGCAGTTTAGCCATGACACCGACGACATGTAATTTAGAAATTCAGGGATTTTTAGTGTTAAGGGTGGTGAGTCATCTTAGAAATGGATGTGTCTATTTGGTATCGAATTTACAATCGTAGTGACTCTCTTACAATAACAGAGCTGTTATGAAATCATTGTAATATTTTATTTCAGCTCGTAAACCAGAGTAAAAAAAAAAACGTATGATACAAGTGCAAGTAAAACGTTTCACATTTACGAGGATTTCATAAAAGAATGTATTCAATCCGTTGTGACATTCACTTTAAGGTGAATATACAATGGTATCGATTCCTACTTCTGCTTCCGATTTGTAGATAAAAGTCAAGAAGAGGTCAGGGGCAAAGGGCGATAATCATGTGATGGGGGCATAGTCTTTTTGAGAATGCAAAATTATGAAGCTATGCCATATCAAGAGACATTTATCTTTAAAAATATTAATAAGCATAAACGTTTGAATTAAAACAAGATGATTTTAATAGTCTTAATCAGGGGATAGATTTAATAACTGAGTTTATGCATAATCAGGTCAAACCCATAATGGCAGACAATGTATGGATTCTGTGTCATATAAGAAAAGCCCGCCATATTTATAGTACAGAACAGCCACTTGTGGGAAACCTGGGTGGCGACTGGCTCCTGTTCCATGTAGCGTTGAGGTCGCAGGGCGACCAAGGTACTCGCACGGTTAGTCACGCCCAACTAACCTGTAATATAGCCTAGGATCTGGCGAGTTTCCTCCCTTCAGACGCTGCTGAGGGACTGAGTGCTGGGGTGGAGTTTGGTCGGGGGTAGGCCGGACAAAACATACGGATTAGAACCTACTTCCTTAGGTCTTAAGGGGCAACTGGTACTTTAGGGTATTAGACTTAGGATCGTCCATGTCATGGGAAAAGTGCTCTCGCAACCACATATTCAAACGGCACACCTAGTGTAGCTAAGTAGGGTAATGTGTGCTGGAGTCCTCGTGCCACTTTTTTATATTTTTTAAAAAGTTTAATTCTTCTGAATTCTATTCAGTGACAATAACACAATAGTTGGAATATTTTTAAAGTGAGCATTCCTCTTTACACAAGTTCGTGAAAGAAGAGTAGGGGGGAAGAGTAGTTTTAGAGATTATTTTGGGATTTCCATTGTGAAACGTCTGCTTTTGTTTATTGACCTATTCGTGTTCGCTGTGGCTTTCGTTGTATGATAGATGACTGAAAATGTCCACAGAGTTACTCACTGCAACGGCAGAGGAGCGTCCTGTGCCTTCGATTTTTACAAGAGTATGAATGCAACTGTCACTAAACAGCCATTCTCTCTCCCTCTCTCCTTCTCTAACGTCGTCTTTCTCCTTCTCCTTCTCACTGTCCTCTGTTTTTAAGTTGTGATTAACCACCAGTATAAGACGTGGGGTTTCACTAGTATTATATTTTTCAGATATTTTTTTCTTAACTAAGTAGAGGTTTCAAGACTCTCATGACATATAAAATGTGTATCATAAAAGCCACTCTATCCCTCTGGCCTCACCCCCCCCCTTTTTTTTTTTGGTTGCTTGTTTGTTGATGGTATCTGATTTTTCTAGCGATTGATATGAACCATTTTTGTGCACTTGTCTAAAATATATTGTGAAAGATTTGATGAAATGCTTCATTTACTAAATTTGTGTTATCACTGCAGTTACAATTCCTACATATAGTTTATAGCTGCTGCTGCTCTCTCTCTCTCTCTCTCTCTCTCTCTCTCTCTCTCTCTCTCTCTCTCCTCTCTCTCTCTCTCTCTCTCTCTCTCTCTCTCTCTCTCTCTCTCTCTCTCTCTCTCTCTCTCTCTCTCTCTCTCTCTCTCTCTCTCTCTCTCTCTCTCTCTCTCTCTCCCTCTCTCTCTCTCTCCCTCCCCCTCTCCCTCCCCCTCCCTCCTTCTCCCTCTCCCTCTCTCTCTCTCTCTCTCTCTCTCTCCCTCTCCCTCTCCCTCTCCCTCTCTCTCTCTCTCCCTCTCTCTCTCTCTCTCTGTCTCTCTCTCCCTCTCTGTGTGTGTGTGTGTATGTCTCTTCTTCTTCTTCTCTCTCCCTCCCTGTCCAGATATGTTTGCCTGTCTTTCCATCCGCCACTTTCCTTGTTTGACGGTTCCTGATACTAGATCTACATGTATCTCCGAAATTAGCTAACTCGCTTTGTAATATTGGAGGCTAATATAACAAAACATGCAAATAACTTCCATTAGAGTCCCTCGATCAAAATATCAACTACAAAATACGTACATTGCAAACATAATTATAGCCCTATGTAATATTGGAGCTTGAGAGTGAACATGCATCTTGGGGTACTTACAACTGTCTCAAATTTTGATGTTAAATTTATGTGTACAATTTTGGGACAATATTCAATCGTTATTATTATGTATAAAATACGATTTTTTTTTTTTAGCTACAAGAAGGAGACTCATTTTCATCTAGGAGCGGTAGAATTAAAAAGTAAGATCGAAATTTCATTTTTTGCAGTGTCAAAAGTCTACTTCGCCACATGGTACATTTCAGCATGAAATAATAAAAAAGTTCTAGTCTTGGCATCGATTCGAAGTGCTGTTAGATCTGCAGCTAAGCAATGAGTACTGTACAAATATTTTTGCAAGATTTATCTTGCTCTGGTCGGCTAATCAAATATCAGTTCCAGTGATCGCTGCGCACTTAAGACCTTATTCCAGAATCATCGATACAGCAATACTTAGTAATTGCTACATACAACTTTTTCTTTTTGCCAATGTTTGACTTAGTAATTGCATGTAATGTAATTAATTTACCACGGAAGGCGTTAAAGTAGAATAGGGCGAACACGAAAAATCACTTCCGGTGGTCTTTGGTGTGGTTGTGAACCACAACAGTCACGAGATATTTACGAAGTCACTGTGCTTCCCAATCTGATTCATTTAACTTCCGCAGCTGGCAACTGGTTGAGGTCATCTCGGGGTCCACTCGCAGCTGACCTGGGACTTCTTGTGTTTCATTTCGCCAAAAACATGAAGAATTGGACATTTTTCTTGCTGTTTTGTTACTTGGCCTGTCAGTGCCAAGCGCAGGTAAACTAACTACTAAGACTATCGTATTATCTATGTACTAGACTGATCTAGATTCTAGATCTAGATCTAGAAAGGCGCCAGTTCCAAGTTAGATTCTCGTGGATTTCGGATATCAAGGATTCGTGTATCAAGGCAATCAAGCGACGTTTTTCTTCAATTCAGAGCTAGAGTCAATCCACATAGATAATTAGGCCTACAACTTTAGAAACAGGCCCTACATAGGACCTAAGTGTTAATTTCTGCATCCATGACGTGGAATTCCTCCCTGGAATTCTCTTTGGTATTCATTCCCATGCCTATTCAGAGAGTAAATGTACCTCATTGCAAACATCCCAGCTTTGCGAACACAGGTCTATTTTTAGTTTTGGAAAGCTCACTTGCTGTTTTCATGTGGTGAAGCAGACGATAATTATATGACTGCTCAAGTCTATTGGAAAATGCTGTCCTTTAGTGCAAGTATCTAGTATAGATTGTGGAATGAGAAAAGAGATAGGTGTTTGCAAATCTGGGGTATTCGCAATGAGGTACATTTACCGACAGATCTAACTCTAGATCTAGATCAGTCTTGATTTCTTTAGTTTAAGGTGTAGGGCCAGGATCTAGATTTAGATCACTGTTTTTCCATTTTCTCCTTCATGTTTGTGTTACAGAATGTGACAGTAACTTGCGAGACTGGTAAATACCCACCTGATCCAAAGTGAGTTAAATATTAATATCTCTCTCTCTCTTCCTATGACTCTCACTCTCTCTCACTGTTCGCCGCGGCTTGTCTCTCTGCACCCTGCCCCTTTTCAATTTCACCCTGCTGAGAAAATGGGAACATTCTCGGTAATGAGTAACTGCGTTGAAACTAAAGTAACAGAAAAAGTCAAGAGCTCATAAAAATAATAGTGTGTATTTTGTGATTAAATTTTCTGTAAAGCTTGAAAATTAATTCAGATAACTGAAAGGTGTTGAATTCAAACCTGATCAAGATAAAATTTTCTCTAATCCTACGCAGATAAATAGCAAGTCTTATTTTGAGAAGTCGAATTATACATAGATAGGCAATCAGTAGTGTCTTGGGACCTTGTGTGAAACTCATAAGCTTTTGTTTTTTTATGGCACAAAACAGTTGTCAGTTTTAATCCTCATTTGGACCACCATTAGTGTCACGAGCAGAGTTAGGGTCTTGGGGATGTTACGACTGCACGAGAGGCAGCTAACTCACACTCGGACACAACCACACAAGAAAAGTACTAAATAACTAGAGCGTATATATGTCAGGCCGGTCAGGCCATAGTTTACATAAATATTAATAACAAAACAAAAGACAATAGAGGTATATATTCAAACCAAAAACTCTAATTAATAACTTAACCAATGATATTCATGTAGCTATGGAGGTACTGCAATCAATAGTAAATAGGTATATTATACGAAACTGGATATCAATTTAAAGTGACAGTTGAGTCGCCACTGGCCAGTCGCCAGGCAAACTCTCCATAAATCATATGGGCTTAAATGTTAGGAGAGCCCAGTACGTTCAAAGCCTACAGAAGCACTCTTCGGCTTGTAGGTAATTTAAGCAGTTGCCAAAAGACTATATTTTATGCACAATCACTATTCAATTCATCAACAATGTGCTATATTATTCCAATCATACTATGGCAATAGATCTATCATACAGGACACTCGTGGTCGAGTGCCAGCTGGGGTTTCCTTAGTCTTCCTATGAGGCTGTAGTTCTCTCTCTATCTCCGATCTCTATTATACTTGAATAAATAAAATATATTACCATTGCTCACGCCTACTGGGAGGCGCGAACATCAAAATAGCGCAGCGTGGGCTTTCAAAGGTCAGCCCACTCAGACCTTTCTTTCTAGAGCTCAGTCAGTCCGTTAGCAAGGACTTCTTGTCTTCAAAGCACACAGTTCAGGTACTGGTCGACCGGAGATACTTCACGAAACGATGCTTCTCTCGTCTGTATTCACCTAATCTGAACGTTACACGATGTTATATACTATCTAACTACCCAGCGTGCTAGTCCGCTGGCCCAATTAGTTCAGCTATCTCATAGGTCGAAACCTCCCACCATTTTAATTGTAGTAATACGTCTGCACTATTCTACCAGCCAGTTAACGTGCAAAACTTGTCTAGTCATGCTTAACAATGTCAACTGTCCCACCTTGTTTCACCCCTACTCCATTACTTATTAATCACGAACATTAAAGCCGACAAGCGTGACTCTAGCAGTTTAACTTTACATTTATTTACTCACCAACTATAATTTGGCGAGGACCGTTCAAGGCCACCAGCCAATTTCTCATGGCCCTGGTAAACAACAACAACAACTCACTCTCTGCGTGAGTTTTAACAACATCCGAATCATGACATATCCCCCACCCCAGTTAAAATTTGGAATTTTAACGATATAAATGATTATCGTAAGGTCAAGGCATGAGTCGAGAAATTGCTCGAAAGGTTAACTTAACTAAGAATACTAGGTAATAACTAAGACTAGTACTAAAGTTAAAAAAAAACCTACAGGACGGGTATCATTGATGGACAAAACTTCATGAAAATCTTAAGGCTCCGTCCAAAAGTATATATCTCTCTGAGGATTAAATCTTACCTCTAAATACGTAGACATTAACAATCATAACTCTAAAATTTTAGAGTACAACACTGATCCTGTGCGAATGTCATCAGGAATGCATACATACAATGAATAATACTCAAGAAAAGATAACTATAGTAGCATCGATGGCATTAGTGGATCTGGACTCCTGGTCTGCCATGACTTCTCGTCCTCGACCCTGGGCAACAACGTCTGGTGTGGCCAAAATACGGGTCGACGTCAGTAAAATAGCTGTTGGAACAAAGGAAAGCACAGGGGTAGGTGAAAAGTGTTCACAATGGGTGAACAATATGTGATACCATCCCTCGGTCTCTGAATGAGGTGCTAATCAGTATCCAACGCCAATACATATGACAGACTAAAATACAACAAGATTAAGGTAACCGTGATAATAGGTCGGCATGGACATTATCTCCACCAGGAATGGCCTTTATAATGAAGCGGTATTCCTGAAGGGCCAGACTCCATCTGGTCAAACGAGCGTTCTTGGCTCGGTTCGATTTTAAAAATAACAACGGTTTATGGTCTGTCTCGATGACGAATTCTGTCATAAGTAGGTAGCGGGAAAACGCGTCTACGGCGTATACAATCGCCAGGCATTCTCGCTCTATAATAGCGTATCTCTGCTCTCTCGGAAGTAATTTCCGGCTAGCGTACATACAAGGGCGCAATAAGCCATCTCTTTCCTGAAGCAAAACAGCTCCAATTCCTTGGTCCGACGCGTCAGTTCGGACGGTGAAGGTGCGCCTAATATTCGGTAGTATAAGCAGCGGCGAACTGGAGAACAGTTGCTGCACTGTCGCGAGCGCGGTGGCGCACTGCGTATTCCAGGTAATTTTGTTGGGTCTGTCTTTTCTTGTAAGATCGGATAACGGGGCCGTAAGGGCCGAAAAATTAGGAACAAATTTCCGATAATAGCTTAAGAAGCCTAACAGGCTACGAACCTGCTTCTTAGTATGAGGAGCCTGGAGTTTTAAAATCTTACTTATCTTACTGTCGTCCGGTGTTTGGACGCCTTTGGCGATAGTATGTCCCAGAAAGTTAATCTGCGTATAACCCAGGAAGACTTTGCTAGGCTTAGCTGTAAGCCCGGCATCTCGAAGTTTACTAAGCACTTGACGAAGTGCTTCTAAGTGGCCTTTCCAATCCGTATGGAAAGCGCAAATGTCGTCAAAGTAGCTTAGGACGCATGGTGTCTGCTGCAATAGGATGTTCATCATCCTCGCAAATGTCGCTGGTGCCGTTACGAGACCGAATGGCATGAATCTCCATTGCATGAGACCCATAGGGGTCTGAAACGCTGTGTACTGTTTACTGGCCTCTTCCATTGGGATTTGCCAGTAGCCTTTAGCCAAATCTATTTTCGAAAACACGGACGACTCGGCCAATCGCGCAAATAGATCTTCCTGATTCGGGATAGGTTCAGCATCGTAAATGGTTAGAGCGTTAAGCTTCCTGTAATCGATACAAAATCTAACGGAACCGTCTGTTTTCTTTACTAGTACAATCGGCGAGCAGTAAGGGCTCGTCGAGCGCTCAATGACTCCTAAGCTGAGCATCTTTTCCACCTCGGACTGTATGGTGTCGTGCGCTTGCAGCGGGCGCGGGTAGGGTTTGACAAACACGGGTACGTCCGACTGCAACCGGATGACGTGTTGAACTAAGGATGTTTTACCCGGCAAATCAGTGAATACTGGCGAAAACTCCCGAACAAGATTCATGATGTCGTGTGTCTTACTTTGATCCAGCTCTGGATTGATATTAACGGAAGTCGCGTCCTCTGTGGCTTGCAAGGATAGGAGCGATCTTGTCATAGATAATGGCTCCCGGTCGTTGTCATCGATAGTGACCATCGCTGCGTTTGCTTGGGCCACAACATGGCATGAATGATCGTGATGAGTTTGATCATCGGTAAGATACTTTTTCAACAAATTAATATGGTACACCTTATCGTTACCACGTATGGTAATGAGATAATTAACTCTCGAGAGTCGCTTTTTAACTAGAAAGGGGCCTTTCCAAGTGAGGAGTAGCTTGTTATTCGTTTCTGGCAACAGCACCAATGCCCGATCTCCGACTGACAGGGTTCTTAACCGACTACCCTGATCGCGATATCCTATAAATGACCTGGTCCGTACGCATGCAAATTGTCGAGCCAGGTCGCATGCATTAACTATTCTATGTCGGAGATCGACTATGTACTGATACGCGGATCGCGTATCAGGAACGTCGGTATCAGAACCGGCGTATAAATCGCGTAAAATGGCCATCGGGCCACGTGGTTTTCGACCGTATAACAGTTCAAACGGGGAAAAACACGTTGTCGCATTTGGGAGTTCCCTATATGCGAACAAGATGGCCGGAAGTCGACGGTCCCAGTCACCCGGTCTATCGGCGGAAACGCGTGCCAGCATAGTTTTCATGGTGGCATTCCAGCGCTCGCAACAGCCATTGGACTGTGGATGGTATGGCGACGTAAGTTTCTGCCTAATGCCCGTGAGTTCCAATACTTTCCTGAAAAGGTCAGAGGTGAATTGCGGACCTCTATCGGATAATAATTCGGACGGGAATCCGACACGTGTGAATATGGTCACCAATGCCTCGGCGACGTGATCGGCCGATATTTCCTTTAAAGGGACAGCCTCAGGCCAACGGGTGGCATAATCGATTACTGATAGAACAAACCGATGGCCTCTATCCGACTTCGGTAATGGCCCGACGATGTCGACGGCAACTCGCTGAAATGGAGTGGAAACCGGCGGCATCTCTTGTATAGGCGCCCGCGAAGTTTTTCCTTTGGGGGTTCTTTTCTGGCATGTATCGCACCGCGACACATAACTATTTATGTCCCCGTAAACCCCGGGCCAAAAAAACTGAGACAGGACTTGTAACAGGGCGACAGACAGGCAAGGTATAGCTAGCGTGGGAAGATAGCTAACGGCGGGGAGACAGAGTTATTGTAGGCCAGAGGGGGAAAGTAGCCGATGCAACTGAAGCGCTTTGACACCCGAAAAGGGTAGTGTTTACTTGACCGCCGTACTTGTCGATCAGATCACCTGGGAATTGCTTGGGGGGTAGAGCTGTTTCAATAGTATTTGACGTGGAGTCGACGGGGGTGGCTATTAGGATAACTAATGTACACTCGGTGAGCGTCTTGGGACGCTACCTGACTGGGTATAAATCCCCGAACGCTCCTTCCAACTTCCCTGTTACAATCGGGAAAATCGACTTAAGTGGGGGCGATTGTAACAGGGCGACAGACAGGCAAGGTATAGCTAGCGTGGGAAGATAGCTAACGGCGGGGAGACAGAGTTATTGTAGGCCAGAGGGGGAAAGTAGCCGATGCAACTGAAGCGCTTTGACACCCGAAAAGGGTAGTGTTTACTTGACCGCCGTACTTGTCGATCAGATCACCTGGGAATTGCTTGGGGGGTAGAGCTGTTTCAATAGTATTTGACGTGGAGTCGACGGGGGTGGCTATTAGGATAACTAATGTACACTCGGTGAGCGTCTTGGGACGCTACCTGACTGGGTATAAATCCCCGAACGCTCCTTCCAACTTCAGACCGCTGAGAGCACTCACCAGCTTCGTGCCGAAGAGGAGACCGCAACCGCAACTGTAACTTTGTACTAGTCTTGTGAGTGGGGAAGGTCAGGGAACCCGCAAACATCCTTTGTCAGAGCGTGGTATCTTTGGTATCTTGTCGGCATTTGGGCTGTTGCTGAGTGGTAAGTTAATTGTACGATGTATGTGTATTTTACTTAATGTTCATGATTGTAGAACCTAAATCTAGTGGGTTTACTTTGGTATAACTACTGCCTCTGAGAGAGTCACGGAAACGCCGTTATATATATGTTACGAAACCTTATAGGATGGGGTCCGTTAGAGAGAGCGTTATTCTTCGTGGGGAACGTGTAAATATCATTAAAACTGTATTGATCGTTTATTCTATTGCCTATATGGGAGCCTATGGAGTATGGGAGCTGCAGCCTGACTTATAACAGTGTCAGCGGTTAAAATTGTTAATGATGAATATCCGTCATGGAGTAAGTATGGAAGTCATGCCTTCCAGCAGTAGATTAGGAAGTTACGATTGTTTTTCTACAGAGGAGGAAGAACAACACCTTCTTGGCTTCTCAACTTCTTGTACTTTGATTAACGACATCGTGGCTTCTTGGCTTCCCGACCTATTGGTACCTGCCGATACCTGTTGATCTAACTGCGCAGTCAAGCCAGGGTAGAGAGGAAGAACCAGTGCCCAGATAGCGCCATACACCCCTAAAGGAGAGGTTTCCTTATGCTGAATGTTCCCATGTGTTTTATAAAATGTGCTAGAAATTGAATATTACGAAGCCATTTAATTAGCATGTACTGATTTGCATCAACTTCATTCCATCGAAATTCACATGAAATTGTATGACCTGTGTTCCTATTATTATTGAATGAATTAATAATTATTGTATATATGTAAGCAATACAGATATCGTTTGTTATAACTCATAGAAGAGAGATAGTCGATTATTTAGTGTGTTTGTGCCGTGCCCATCACGGCTGGTGTCAGAAGAAAGTTAGTGAGAGAAAGTGGAAACATCACAGGACTCTCGATTTTGTTCTCGCTTTGCCTTGGTGGCCTGCCAATGGCGTGTCGTGCGCGAGGCGGATGATGTCTCGGCGAAATGATCTCGGTATGACCAATTGCAAAATAGTTTCGCGCTTTCCCCGAAAAACGCGATATAGGAGGTCGTCTTTAAGGCAGAACCTGGATGTATCCGGGTTGTCCGGATCAATCTTAGCAAAGAGGGGCTTTAGTGATGGATCTGTGCGCTGTTCGTTACGAAAAATCTCGGGGGTTACATCCAAATCGACGACAGGCGATCGTAATGTGTCGTCACTCTGGCGACGCGATTGTTGTCTTGTCGTGACACACGCAATGTCGTTATCATCCCAAATCCCGAGTTCGCAATCGGAGACGTCCTTTAAGTGGGGAATATTCCCAATGATTAGGTCGGCGACCGGATTTGGTAGCACGCAGGCCGTGACAACACCAGTTATAAACGGTGTGTCAACATATATTTCCGCCAAACGAAAATTTTCAACTGAACCACCAAAAGTAATGCATGTCGCATCGCGATCCAGGAGTTGTGCAGGACGGACCAGCGATTCACGTACACCGACGGTCGTACAGCCTGAATCTCGCAATACGGATGCTCGTATGGCGTTTACTCGTCCCTCATACAATGTCAGCGCGCCTCGCTCGTGGAGGGCGGACATCACTGGAATAACTTTATCTACGGTTTCGGCATTCCTAGTTCTGTAACCGCGGTTTTCGGTGAATGCTACAGAGCATGCATTTGCCGCATCTAATCTAACTCTGCATTGTCGCGCAATGTGGCCTCCGGCGCCACATCTATAACAGTAGACTGGATTATCATCCCTTCGAGGTGTACCTCGATAAGAAGGAAATGTGGGCGCTTGATAGTAGTTGTTACGCGGTCCTCCGGTAGGGAAAGGACGTGTATATCGGGGTTCCCAGTCCCGAGAAAATTTATGGGGATTCGGTTGCCTCCTGCTAACCCGCGGCTCGGACCGTGGACGAACCTGCGGCGACTGTCGAAAGGGCTGTCTTGATTGTCTCGACGGTACCGGTGTCTTAGTAGCAGCGCCGGCGTAACACGGTTCGTTTACTTTAGCTTTAGCTAACGATCGATTAGGGTGAGCTGCAGCATACCGTTCCGCTATCGATGTTATCTCGACGGTAGTTTTGGGGGCTTGTTCCTTAAAATGCGCCACCAGGTCCGTGTGGCAGGACATATATATTTGGTCTTTAATTATCAAATCATATAGTTTCTTGTAGTTTCCCTCTTCCACACCGGCCAACTCAGTCCAACGGCTGAGTAGGTGGCGGAGGCGGTCCACGTAAGTAGAGAAATTCTCAGATGCCTCCGGCTTGCAATCGCGGAAACGCTTATGAAATCCATCTTCCGTATGTTGGAAACGCTTTAATAGCGCGGTCTTTAGAATGTCATAGTCCCTAGCGTCATCAATAGTGAGGCTATGGAAAACTTCCAACGCTCTCCCTGTCAAAAGATTGGCGAGGCATGACGTGTACTCACTACGCTGCCATCCCGCGCAAACGGCATGGAGTTCGAAGCGGTGTAGGTAGGAATCAATACGATCAACCTTATCATTAAAGGTTGGCAATTTAGGCTTCGTTTTATTATTGGAAGTAACTTTCGGAGCCCCGGTAGGTTGGGCTTGCTTCGCTTCTAACTGTTTCAAAGCGAGCTCGTACTCTCTTTGAGCCTGTTTTTCCGCGCGTTCCGCGGCTCTATCTTCTCGTTCCGCGGCTTTTTCTTCTCGTAATCTCTCCGCGGCCTTTTCTTCTCGTTCTTCTTTCAGTTTCTGGTCTACCCAAGAAGCACGCTGAGCTTCCGGTATGCCAAATGATTGGGCCAGTTCCAAATATTTCTGTAGTTCGGCCATGATATCGGTCGATAATACGATATAATAATGTCCTAATCGAGGACAGCTCCTGAAAAATCTCCAACTTTATTCTCCCTTGAAGCAATTTATCAATTGCACTCTGCGGGTGCTCGTTCCTGCAGTATGAACGAAATTAACGAAATCAACAACAAACTGTACGTCTTAGTCAACCAAGTAGTGGTTGAGCTATCTCAGCGATCACTTAACTCCACTTATTTCTCCTAATCCTCAAGCAGTCAGTCTACTGCTTCCGTGATTGGTCGTTACTAACGATACCAATGTAATATTCCCAGTGTATTTTCCGTACACTCCTAGCAGCGTTCCCTCTGCTATAAATCGGAATAAATCAATATTCACGATATGAACTTCCTTGGCTATACCAGCCTAACAACTCTAATATCCAGATTATCTCTCAACGTGCCCTAGACACGTGATTTATCCCAGGCAATAATATAGCAAGTATGAATACAAAATATAATAATGCAACACTATAATGGAAAAGAATTACATGGAGAGTAAGACGAGACTAACAGAAAGAACAAACGACAACAGACCTGACTAACCTGAAACTATCTACAAAAAGGTAAGAAAAAGAACAGGAGAGACGTCTTCCTAAAATACGAGGAAGATAGAACGCTAACAATCTATACGAATAACAGGTCCCTACAGAACTATTCAAGGCAAAGCGTATCTCCTATCCGTTTTAAACGCCATCTAGATCTGCTAGTCTGGCAAAAAGAGGTATGCTAAGTCTCGATCCCTTCCAACCACCCACCTATCTAATCTAACACAAAAGAAAAAAATAATGCCTGTCAAAAGTAGGGGAGCTGGAACGACGAACCCCTCAAACGAAGACAAATACAGATGGTTCACTTAACTGGGCAAAATGGACTGGCTCTTTCCTTTGGTCCACAGCGCTGGTCTTGTCTTTTCCTGATGCTAGCTGTCAGTCCCTCGTAGTGGTCCCAGGATCAATGACGAGAGGACATGCCAGACATGTGGGGGAGAAACAAAAACAAAAATCAGCAGTATACAAAACTATAAACTACAAAAATTACATAAATAACAGTGGAGTCTTAGAGTGGTAGACCTGCAGCTGTTGACGGGGTCCTCTTCCGATGATAGTAGTGTTCTCTAGATGTCAGAAGGTGACGGGTCCTCTTCAGATGTCAGTGGGGTCCCCTCCAGATGTCACGAGCAGAGTTAGGGTCTTGGGGATGTTACGACTGCACGAGAGGCAGCTAACTCACACTCGGACACAACCACACAAGAAAAGTACTAAATAACTAGAGCGTATATATGTCAGGCCGGTCAGGCCATAGTTTACATAAATATTAATAACAAAACAAAAGACAATAGAGGTATATATTCAAACCAAAAACTCTAATTAATAACTTAACCAATGATATTCATGTAGCTATGGAGGTACTGCAATCAATAGTAAATAGGTATATTATACGAAACTGGATATCAATTTAAAGTGACAGTTGAGTCGCCACTGGCCAGTCGCCAGGCAAACTCTCCATAAATCATATGGGCTTAAATGTTAGGAGAGCCCAGTACGTTCAAAGCCTACAGAAGCACTCTTCGGCTTGTAGGTAATTTAAGCAGTTGCCAAAAGACTATATTTTATGCACAATCACTATTCAATTCATCAACAATGTGCTATATTATTCCAATCATACTATGGCAATAGATCTATCATACAGGACACTCGTGGTCGAGTGCCAGCTGGGGTTTCCTTAGTCTTCCTATGAGGCTGTAGTTCTCTCTCTATCTCCGATCTCTATTATACTTGAATAAATAAAATATATTACCATTGCTCACGCCTACTGGGAGGCGCGAACATCAAAATAGCGCAGCGTGGGCTTTCAAAGGTCAGCCCACTCAGACCTTTCTTTCTAGAGCTCAGTCAGTCCGTTAGCAAGGACTTCTTGTCTTCAAAGCACACAGTTCAGGTACTGGTCGACCGGAGATACTTCACGAAACGATGCTTCTCTCGTCTGTATTCACCTAATCTGAACGTTACACGATGTTATATACTATCTAACTACCCAGCGTGCTAGTCCGCTGGCCCAATTAGTTCAGCTATCTCATAGGTCGAAACCTCCCACCATTTTAATTGTAGTAATACGTCTGCACTATTCTACCAGCCAGTTAACGTGCAAAACTTGTCTAGTCATGCTTAACAATGTCAACTGTCCCACCTTGTTTCACCCCTACTCCATTACTTATTAATCACGAACATTAAAGCCGACAAGCGTGACTCTAGCAGTTTAACTTTACATTTATTTACTCACCAACTATAATTTGGCGAGGACCGTTCAAGGCCACCAGCCAATTTCTCATGGCCCTGGTAAACAACAACAACAACTCACTCTCTGCGTGAGTTTTAACAACATCCGAATCATGACATATCCCCCACCCCAGTTAAAATTTGGAATTTTAACGATATAAATGATTATCGTAAGGTCAAGGCATGAGTCGAGAAATTGCTCGAAAGGTTAACTTAACTAAGAATACTAGGTAATAACTAAGACTAGTACTAAAGTTAAAAAAAAACCTACAGGACGGGTATCATTGATGGACAAAACTTCATGAAAATCTTAAGGCTCCGTCCAAAAGTATATATCTCTCTGAGGATTAAATCTTACCTCTAAATACGTAGACATTAACAATCATAACTCTAAAATTTTAGAGTACAACACTGATCCTGTGCGAATGTCATCAGGAATGCATACATACAATGAATAATACTCAAGAAAAGATAACTATAGTAGCATCGATGGCATTAGTGGATCTGGACTCCTGGTCTGCCATGACTTCTCGTCCTCGACCCTGGGCAACAACGTCTGGTGTGGCCAAAATACGGGTCGACGTCAGTAAAATAGCTGTTGGAACAAAGGAAAGCACAGGGGTAGGTGAAAAGTGTTCACAATGGGTGAACAATATGTGATACCATCCCTCGGTCTCTGAATGAGGTGCTAATCAGTATCCAACGCCAATACATATGACAGACTAAAATACAACAAGATTAAGGTAACCGTGATAATAGGTCGGCATGGACATTATCTCCACCAGGAATGGCCTTTATAATGAAGCGGTATTCCTGAAGGGCCAGACTCCATCTGGTCAAACGAGCGTTCTTGGCTCGGTTCGATTTTAAAAATAACAACGGTTTATGGTCTGTCTCGATGACGAATTCTGTCATAAGTAGGTAGCGGGAAAACGCGTCTACGGCGTATACAATCGCCAGGCATTCTCGCTCTATAATAGCGTATCTCTGCTCTCTCGGAAGTAATTTCCGGCTAGCGTACATACAAGGGCGCAATAAGCCATCTCTTTCCTGAAGCAAAACAGCTCCAATTCCTTGGTCCGACGCGTCAGTTCGGACGGTGAAGGTGCGCCTAATATTCGGTAGTATAAGCAGCGGCGAACTGGAGAACAGTTGCTGCACTGTCGCGAGCGCGGTGGCGCACTGCGTATTCCAGGTAATTTTGTTGGGTCTGTCTTTTCTTGTAAGATCGGATAACGGGGCCGTAAGGGCCGAAAAATTAGGAACAAATTTCCGATAATAGCTTAAGAAGCCTAACAGGCTACGAACCTGCTTCTTAGTATGAGGAGCCTGGAGTTTTAAAATCTTACTTATCTTACTGTCGTCCGGTGTTTGGACGCCTTTGGCGATAGTATGTCCCAGAAAGTTAATCTGCGTATAACCCAGGAAGACTTTGCTAGGCTTAGCTGTAAGCCCGGCATCTCGAAGTTTACTAAGCACTTGACGAAGTGCTTCTAAGTGGCCTTTCCAATCCGTATGGAAAGCGCAAATGTCGTCAAAGTAGCTTAGGACGCATGGTGTCTGCTGCAATAGGATGTTCATCATCCTCGCAAATGTCGCTGGTGCCGTTACGAGACCGAATGGCATGAATCTCCATTGCATGAGACCCATAGGGGTCTGAAACGCTGTGTACTGTTTACTGGCCTCTTCCATTGGGATTTGCCAGTAGCCTTTAGCCAAATCTATTTTCGAAAACACGGACGACTCGGCCAATCGCGCAAATAGATCTTCCTGATTCGGGATAGGTTCAGCATCGTAAATGGTTAGAGCGTTAAGCTTCCTGTAATCGATACAAAATCTAACGGAACCGTCTGTTTTCTTTACTAGTACAATCGGCGAGCAGTAAGGGCTCGTCGAGCGCTCAATGACTCCTAAGCTGAGCATCTTTTCCACCTCGGACTGTATGGTGTCGTGCGCTTGCAGCGGGCGCGGGTAGGGTTTGACAAACACGGGTACGTCCGACTGCAACCGGATGACGTGTTGAACTAAGGATGTTTTACCCGGCAAATCAGTGAATACTGGCGAAAACTCCCGAACAAGATTCATGATGTCGTGTGTCTTACTTTGATCCAGCTCTGGATTGATATTAACGGAAGTCGCGTCCTCTGTGGCTTGCAAGGATAGGAGCGATCTTGTCATAGATAATGGCTCCCGGTCGTTGTCATCGATAGTGACCATCGCTGCGTTTGCTTGGGCCACAACATGGCATGAATGATCGTGATGAGTTTGATCATCGGTAAGATACTTTTTCAACAAATTAATATGGTACACCTTATCGTTACCACGTATGGTAATGAGATAATTAACTCTCGAGAGTCGCTTTTTAACTAGAAAGGGGCCTTTCCAAGTGAGGAGTAGCTTGTTATTCGTTTCTGGCAACAGCACCAATGCCCGATCTCCGACTGACAGGGTTCTTAACCGACTACCCTGATCGCGATATCCTATAAATGACCTGGTCCGTACGCATGCAAATTGTCGAGCCAGGTCGCATGCATTAACTATTCTATGTCGGAGATCGACTATGTACTGATACGCGGATCGCGTATCAGGAACGTCGGTATCAGAACCGGCGTATAAATCGCGTAAAATGGCCATCGGGCCACGTGGTTTTCGACCGTATAACAGTTCAAACGGGGAAAAACACGTTGTCGCATTTGGGAGTTCCCTATATGCGAACAAGATGGCCGGAAGTCGACGGTCCCAGTCACCCGGTCTATCGGCGGAAACGCGTGCCAGCATAGTTTTCATGGTGGCATTCCAGCGCTCGCAACAGCCATTGGACTGTGGATGGTATGGCGACGTAAGTTTCTGCCTAATGCCCGTGAGTTCCAATACTTTCCTGAAAAGGTCAGAGGTGAATTGCGGACCTCTATCGGATAATAATTCGGACGGGAATCCGACACGTGTGAATATGGTCACCAATGCCTCGGCGACGTGATCGGCCGATATTTCCTTTAAAGGGACAGCCTCAGGCCAACGGGTGGCATAATCGATTACTGATAGAACAAACCGATGGCCTCTATCCGACTTCGGTAATGGCCCGACGATGTCGACGGCAACTCGCTGAAATGGAGTGGAAACCGGCGGCATCTCTTGTATAGGCGCCCGCGAAGTTTTTCCTTTGGGGGTTCTTTTCTGGCATGTATCGCACCGCGACACATAACTATTTATGTCCCCGTAAACCCCGGGCCAAAAAAACTGAGACAGGACTCTCGATTTTGTTCTCGCTTTGCCTTGGTGGCCTGCCAATGGCGTGTCGTGCGCGAGGCGGATGATGTCTCGGCGAAATGATCTCGGTATGACCAATTGCAAAATAGTTTCGCGCTTTCCCCGAAAAACGCGATATAGGAGGTCGTCTTTAAGGCAGAACCTGGATGTATCCGGGTTGTCCGGATCAATCTTAGCAAAGAGGGGCTTTAGTGATGGATCTGTGCGCTGTTCGTTACGAAAAATCTCGGGGGTTACATCCAAATCGACGACAGGCGATCGTAATGTGTCGTCACTCTGGCGACGCGATTGTTGTCTTGTCGTGACACACGCAATGTCGTTATCATCCCAAATCCCGAGTTCGCAATCGGAGACGTCCTTTAAGTGGGGAATATTCCCAATGATTAGGTCGGCGACCGGATTTGGTAGCACGCAGGCCGTGACAACACCAGTTATAAACGGTGTGTCAACATATATTTCCGCCAAACGAAAATTTTCAACTGAACCACCAAAAGTAATGCATGTCGCATCGCGATCCAGGAGTTGTGCAGGACGGACCAGCGATTCACGTACACCGACGGTCGTACAGCCTGAATCTCGCAATACGGATGCTCGTATGGCGTTTACTCGTCCCTCATACAATGTCAGCGCGCCTCGCTCGTGGAGGGCGGACATCACTGGAATAACTTTATCTACGGTTTCGGCATTCCTAGTTCTGTAACCGCGGTTTTCGGTGAATGCTACAGAGCATGCATTTGCCGCATCTAATCTAACTCTGCATTGTCGCGCAATGTGGCCTCCGGCGCCACATCTATAACAGTAGACTGGATTATCATCCCTTCGAGGTGTACCTCGATAAGAAGGAAATGTGGGCGCTTGATAGTAGTTGTTACGCGGTCCTCCGGTAGGGAAAGGACGTGTATATCGGGGTTCCCAGTCCCGAGAAAATTTATGGGGATTCGGTTGCCTCCTGCTAACCCGCGGCTCGGACCGTGGACGAACCTGCGGCGACTGTCGAAAGGGCTGTCTTGATTGTCTCGACGGTACCGGTGTCTTAGTAGCAGCGCCGGCGTAACACGGTTCGTTTACTTTAGCTTTAGCTAACGATCGATTAGGGTGAGCTGCAGCATACCGTTCCGCTATCGATGTTATCTCGACGGTAGTTTTGGGGGCTTGTTCCTTAAAATGCGCCACCAGGTCCGTGTGGCAGGACATATATATTTGGTCTTTAATTATCAAATCATATAGTTTCTTGTAGTTTCCCTCTTCCACACCGGCCAACTCAGTCCAACGGCTGAGTAGGTGGCGGAGGCGGTCCACGTAAGTAGAGAAATTCTCAGATGCCTCCGGCTTGCAATCGCGGAAACGCTTATGAAATCCATCTTCCGTATGTTGGAAACGCTTTAATAGCGCGGTCTTTAGAATGTCATAGTCCCTAGCGTCATCAATAGTGAGGCTATGGAAAACTTCCAACGCTCTCCCTGTCAAAAGATTGGCGAGGCATGACGTGTACTCACTACGCTGCCATCCCGCGCAAACGGCATGGAGTTCGAAGCGGTGTAGGTAGGAATCAATACGATCAACCTTATCATTAAAGGTTGGCAATTTAGGCTTCGTTTTATTATTGGAAGTAACTTTCGGAGCCCCGGTAGGTTGGGCTTGCTTCGCTTCTAACTGTTTCAAAGCGAGCTCGTACTCTCTTTGAGCCTGTTTTTCCGCGCGTTCCGCGGCTCTATCTTCTCGTTCCGCGGCTTTTTCTTCTCGTAATCTCTCCGCGGCCTTTTCTTCTCGTTCTTCTTTCAGTTTCTGGTCTACCCAAGAAGCACGCTGAGCTTCCGGTATGCCAAATGATTGGGCCAGTTCCAAATATTTCTGTAGTTCGGCCATGATATCGGTCGATAATACGATATAATAATGTCCTAATCGAGGACAGCTCCTGAAAAATCTCCAACTTTATTCTCCCTTGAAGCAATTTATCAATTGCACTCTGCGGGTGCTCGTTCCTGCAGTATGAACGAAATTAACGAAATCAACAACAAACTGTACGTCTTAGTCAACCAAGTAGTGGTTGAGCTATCTCAGCGATCACTTAACTCCACTTATTTCTCCTAATCCTCAAGCAGTCAGTCTACTGCTTCCGTGATTGGTCGTTACTAACGATACCAATGTAATATTCCCAGTGTATTTTCCGTACACTCCTAGCAGCGTTCCCTCTGCTATAAATCGGAATAAATCAATATTCACGATATGAACTTCCTTGGCTATACCAGCCTAACAACTCTAATATCCAGATTATCTCTCAACGTGCCCTAGACACGTGATTTATCCCAGGCAATAATATAGCAAGTATGAATACAAAATATAATAATGCAACACTATAATGGAAAAGAATTACATGGAGAG
This sequence comes from Onchidella celtica, assembly GCA_963931925.1. NCBI lineage: Eukaryota > Metazoa > Mollusca > Gastropoda > Systellommatophora > Onchidiidae > Onchidella > Onchidella celtica. The sequence goes on along the minus strand of OZ007573.1, from coordinate 28,970,898 downwards.
TAAGACGAGACTAACAGAAAGAACAAACGACAACAGACCTGACTAACCTGAAACTATCTACAAAAAGGTAAGAAAAAGAACAGGAGAGACGTCTTCCTAAAATACGAGGAAGATAGAACGCTAACAATCTATACGAATAACAGGTCCCTACAGAACTATTCAAGGCAAAGCGTATCTCCTATCCGTTTTAAACGCCATCTAGATCTGCTAGTCTGGCAAAAAGAGGTATGCTAAGTCTCGATCCCTTCCAACCACCCACCTATCTAATCTAACACAAAAGAAAAAAATAATGCCTGTCAAAAGTAGGGGAGCTGGAACGACGAACCCCTCAAACGAAGACAAATACAGATGGTTCACTTAACTGGGCAAAATGGACTGGCTCTTTCCTTTGGTCCACAGCGCTGGTCTTGTCTTTTCCTGATGCTAGCTGTCAGTCCCTCGTAGTGGTCCCAGGATCAATGACGAGAGGACATGCCAGACATGTGGGGGAGAAACAAAAACAAAAATCAGCAGTATACAAAACTATAAACTACAAAAATTACATAAATAACAGTGGAGTCTTAGAGTGGTAGACCTGCAGCTGTTGACGGGGTCCTCTTCCGATGATAGTAGTGTTCTCTAGATGTCAGAAGGTGACGGGTCCTCTTCAGATGTCAGTGGGGTCCCCTCCAGATGTCACGAGCAGAGTTAGGGTCTTGGGGATGTTACGACTGCACGAGAGGCAGCTAACTCACACTCGGACACAACCACACAAGAAAAGTACTAAATAACTAGAGCGTATATATGTCAGGCCGGTCAGGCCATAGTTTACATAAATATTAATAACAAAACAAAAGACAATAGAGGTATATATTCAAACCAAAAACTCTAATTAATAACTTAACCAATGATATTCATGTAGCTATGGAGGTACTGCAATCAATAGTAAATAGGTATATTATACGAAACTGGATATCAATTTAAAGTGACAGTTGAGTCGCCACTGGCCAGTCGCCAGGCAAACTCTCCATAAATCATATGGGCTTAAATGTTAGGAGAGCCCAGTACGTTCAAAGCCTACAGAAGCACTCTTCGGCTTGTAGGTAATTTAAGCAGTTGCCAAAAGACTATATTTTATGCACAATCACTATTCAATTCATCAACAATGTGCTATATTATTCCAATCATACTATGGCAATAGATCTATCATACAGGACACTCGTGGTCGAGTGCCAGCTGGGGTTTCCTTAGTCTTCCTATGAGGCTGTAGTTCTCTCTCTATCTCCGATCTCTATTATACTTGAATAAATAAAATATATTACCATTGCTCACGCCTACTGGGAGGCGCGAACATCAAAATAGCGCAGCGTGGGCTTTCAAAGGTCAGCCCACTCAGACCTTTCTTTCTAGAGCTCAGTCAGTCCGTTAGCAAGGACTTCTTGTCTTCAAAGCACACAGTTCAGGTACTGGTCGACCGGAGATACTTCACGAAACGATGCTTCTCTCGTCTGTATTCACCTAATCTGAACGTTACACGATGTTATATACTATCTAACTACCCAGCGTGCTAGTCCGCTGGCCCAATTAGTTCAGCTATCTCATAGGTCGAAACCTCCCACCATTTTAATTGTAGTAATACGTCTGCACTATTCTACCAGCCAGTTAACGTGCAAAACTTGTCTAGTCATGCTTAACAATGTCAACTGTCCCACCTTGTTTCACCCCTACTCCATTACTTATTAATCACGAACATTAAAGCCGACAAGCGTGACTCTAGCAGTTTAACTTTACATTTATTTACTCACCAACTATAATTTGGCGAGGACCGTTCAAGGCCACCAGCCAATTTCTCATGGCCCTGGTAAACAACAACAACAACTCACTCTCTGCGTGAGTTTTAACAACATCCGAATCATGACAATTAGGCAGAAAAAATACATTTGATTTAAAATAATTACTGTAAACTGTAAAGAAGATAAGCCACACACAGGGAAGATATTTTGCATGAAGATGCAAACTTTGATAACCTATGAAAGGATGCAAAGAAATTACTTGGAACATGAGATCATTAACTTATATAATTAACTGAAGAAAAAAAATGAAAATGAATCGTCTTTGAGTGATTTTATGTGATTTCAGTATTGAAGTGTGTCTGGTTATGATGCAGTTGAAATTATTGGAAATTGTCAGCAAGTGTAGCCAAAGGACAATATTAGAAAGAGTTTTAAGCTCTGTATGTGAATTTTAACATGAAAACATAGGTTACTTTAGGAAGAGATTGTCTCTGATATCAAACATATCCTGGGTTCCCACTGTTTCACATAGTATTCACTATCATTTCTGATTTCACTAAGACATTATCGTGATATTGCCATGTTTCTGATAACAGGATGTCCAGCTGCCCCTGAATAACATGGGTCCACATGATAAATTGTCCTTGAATGATAGTCATCTCAAGTGTTGTGGACTTTGAACAGCAGCTTATGTGAATCAATGATTTAATTTCCATGTTCAAGTTCAGCAAACATCGCTCATGTTTGTATCCATAGGTGTTTATGTTAATTTGGATGGACAGAAGATGATGCATAATCAGTGCTTACTGGAGTATTGCAGGGAAATTGAAATGAGATTGAAGGGGATGTTTAAAACAAACAAAAAAGTCCCAGAAAAACCAACTTTGAGTGGACTAAAGAGAAACACTTGAGATTCAATTACACTTGGCAAGCAGACAAAAATCAAATTGATTTCCTGGTCTTAAGCTGAAGATTGTTCCCCTGTGAATATGAATAAGACCTGTGGGACAAATTTTGCAAAAGAAATTGGCTGTATACTGAATGCATGCATTTCGGGTTGTTGATTGTTTTTAGAGGAGGCAGACCTCCTGTTGTCAATAAAATGTTTCAGTGTGATGAACTCATGCCCATGTAATACTTAAAAAGAAAGAAAAAGTAAAGAATTGGGTTTGGTTGGTAATTACTTTCAGATATTCTGCCGTTATTTTGATTTGTTATGCAAAAAAAATGTTAAAAAGTGATGAATTTTAATTACTGAACTCTTTTTGTGATTCAGAACCAAAGTCGACACATATGTAATCAATCTTGATCTGCCTCCTGAAAAGAGATGGTTGGAACTTTCAAAGGCCAAAGGGCCTGAGGTGAGTTGAGTTGAACTGCTGTCAGCTGGGGAGGCTAGTGAGATGGTGTTTACTGCAACCTCCAAAATGATTATTGTTGAAATTTGCTGTAGTGTTAATCCTTTGTGAAACTCAGCATCCTTTATACAGAAGGAAATATTGGTCTGTGGGAAATATCATATGATAGATTACCGAGACATTGTGTCATGAATATTTTATCACTCGTATCTTCTGAAAGTCCCAAATAACTGTTAGTGATTGCAGGTCAAAGGTAAGCAATTGTTTTGCATGGAATATGATAATTCAGTGAAATTAACCCTCACCCTGCGCGGGGCGGCAATAGTCGGTATTGACTTGCAAGCGCTCACGCCGCACGGGCGGCAAAAGTCGCCCAGGTCAAGCTGACCGCGCCACACGCAAGCCCTATTTTCAGGCGTCGGGTCACTGACCTTTTTGAGAAGTAACCACTGTGTTATTGTTCACTGTATCTCTTCTAAATCAAAGACATTGTGACATGGACATGTTAACCAGTGAACCACTGGTCGAAATCACAAAGACTAAGCTTTCAAAGGCTCTCCCCAACTTTCAAAAGATGTAACATCGACATGCGAACTGTTGCTCAACAAATTTGCAATATTATCTCATTTTCTCACAAGCTGACCACCATCTGGAGTTGTCTGTATCTAAGAACCAATCAGAAACAAGCTCTGAAATAATCTTTGCCCCAAATGCCCACATTGGTTTATTAGTATGTGTCAATCAGGATGAAACCATTTGTGTAGGGCTTGGGAGGGCGTGACTAGTTATCATGCTTGGTTCTCACGAAAACTACAGCTGTCAGTTTGGAATCATAAGTCAGATCATTGGTTAGAGACTGACAGACTAAGGTTTTGCTGGTTAATTCATTATCAAGTGTGATAAGGCATAGCAGCGAATGTTTTCATACCGATCAATAAAAACCGAACCACGTGGACAGCGTATGTGGTCATCGTCTAGCGGCACGGGTCAGTGACCCCAGATAAGATTCTCCGTGAGTAAGGTCACTGACGGGGCAGCGGGCTTTACGGGTAACGCGCAGGGTGAGTGTTAAGGCAAGGAAAATACATGAAATTGTTTATTTTCACTTTTTCAAATTTAAAGCCATTTTTAGCTAAAGAAATAGGCATAAGATTATTTTGCAGCTACGGCAGCAATTTGCCATTTAATTTATAATTATTTCAAGACCTTGATTTATTATTATTATTATTTTTTATATCCAGATGAAGTGCATGCTTTGCTATTATTTGTAATATGCACATTCCTGTATACTGGTTATTCTTAATCTTATTTATTTCTATCTCTGAATCAAGCAGTTAATACAACCTTTACTACCTTGTATTTTTCATTTTTAGATCAAGAAGCTTATAGATGGATTCAAGGAATTCATTGATGACTGGGGAAAAGCAGCTGAATATGTCATAAATTTTGTTGATGCAAAGGGTGTAAGTATCCCATCAGCCATCCTGGGTGTACAGTTTCATTGTATTAATATAGTTTTTAATGCCATAATTACAGTCCAACACCCCTTTTCTCTTTAGAACAACAGAACACAACTTTATTTTTTGAAGAACGAGAGATCTGATACCATTTCTCAGGCTAATGTACATTTAGAACTTTTGGCTACATATTTCAAATATTTTGAAAGGACAGTGTAATGGTTGTCTTTGAATGTAAGAAAAGTGACATTTTAGATTTTAAAAAAAGTGGTTATTTGTAATTTCTCAGAATGCAGTAATTCAGCAAGCATCTTAAAAACTATTTTATGCCCCCTTTTCCATAATCCTGGAGCTTTTAAAGCCTTCCAGTATGGGATGTCTCCATTGTGATTAAATTTGCACCTCCCAAAATTCATAATTTTGTATTTAAGAAATGAAGTTTCACTGCCATTTGTCAGTTTGTAATGTTTATGAGAACGTTTATTATTAGTGGATTGTTAGTTATTTTCTTGTGCGTTTTCCATTCAGGGAGCCCTTGATGCTACGCTGCCTTACCCTTTTGCTGGTGAGATCAAAGGTCTTGCTGATGGAACTGGCATAAATTTGGGTATGTGTGAAAGATCACAAATAGCATAATTTAGTGCAGCGGTTCTTAAACTTTTAAAATCTTTCCCCTTACATTCTTGTCCCATGGTCTTATGTCCCAAAAATAATTCAGCCAGTATTTTTTTTTTTTTTTTTTTTCAAAAACCATTTAATTCCCAGAATTTTGTTAGAACAAGTTTTGTGTATGAACTTTATTGGTGACATTTTTTGGTATTGCAGTTCAAGGGAATTAAGCTACAAAGCTGAACATGAAGAGAAATTATAATGTCCAGGCTGGAGGAAAAACACAAGCTACTCTGTACTTCCACAATACAAGTAGTGTGCATTGTTTAATTGCCTAGGTATCCCCCCCCCCCCCCCCCACGAAATCACAAAATTCACCCCTGGTTAAAAACCTTGATGTATTGCAAGATTCCCTTCTCAATAGCCTATTTGCTATGAAAAGGTAGAAAGTGGAGGCTCTGTAGTGGAATAAATTGCACAGGTGAAGTAAAAGCATTTATGGAGTTCCATAACAGAAACAGTACCAGTGAATATTTTCTTTACTGCATGTCATTTTAGGATTGGAATATGTTTTTCTAGTGCTTTATTGCATAAATGTTATAATGAGGAAGATCACTGTGTTCAAATGTAGATCATGTTGCTGTGCTGAAAATCTATAAGATTTGATAGGGTCTATTTTAGCCTTGCAGTCAAAATGCCCATAATAGGCCTTCTAAAACGAACTTGTGGCCAATTTCCTGGAAAATTTATTGTGACCATGTCACTCATGAAAAGGTAGTTGTGGTCAAATAGTTAAACCTAATCCTAGGGCTAAAAGGTTCTAAAAAACTTTTTATGCAAACAAAAGCTAATTTTGCAACAAGATGCAGATAATCACTCCAACTAGATTTTATGTTGTAAAAAGAAGGGGAAAATGCCTTGTTTATTCATTTCTCTATCTCATCCAGGTGAAATGCTGCTGTACAATCTCTTCTATGAGTTCTTCACAGTTTGCACATCCATTGTGGCTGAGGATTCAAGTGGTAAGGACAAACTTGTCATCTGTATGGAAAAATTTGTACCTATTTTTTTTTGGAAGCTTGGTTTTTATCCAGACATTATAAGATTTTTAACAGTTCAACAATTGTCATCCATCGCTTCAGTAAAACACAGTAAAACTCAATATTTTGTCAATATTTAAAACATGGGGAAGGTGGTATTTCTTTTGGTCAAATTTTTTCAGGGGCCCGTAACCTGTTGCCAGCGAGTGATGTAGAGTGCTCATATTCATTATTTGTTGGAATTGTCAGGTATGATTATAATGATAAATAATTCAGACACTGGTTTTGTCTGATGTCAAAGTTCTTTGCCAAAATTTCCTTTTTCTGCACAAAAAATTGATAAACATGGGGAAGAGGAAGTGGCTGGCTAAGGAAAATTTATGTCAACTGTACTTTGGTAAATAATGACTATGAAAGAAGAAGGGGTTGTACTCAACTCTTATGTGAATGGCACCTTGTTTTAAACTTAAAACATGTTAATATATATTAACAAAATTCCTTTTTTCTGTAGATGAAAACTATTAAAGAAATGGCTGTAGAGGATCATTTATGATGTCAGCTGTGTTTAACATGGATAAAAAACAATGACTGCCAGAGAACAAGCGATCCTGCTTAATGTTTATGTTGGTTGTTTTTTATTTAAAATACTTGAATAGTTTGTACAAAAATTTTGGTGCAAACAAACTTTTCTCTTAATTTGTTTCATCCCAGGAAAGATGTACCATGTGAGAAATTTGGACTTTGGACTTTTCTTGGGGTGAGTCTTGTTTATTAGAGGCCATAAGATTTCTTGATTATGAATACATTGTTGGCAAATTAAGTTTCTTTTGTTTGTTGTGGGGAAAGTTAAAGGTCATATTTATTTCTTGGGAGAAGCACAATGTTATTTGCCATGTACATTATTAGTGTGCAGTGTACTGTGTAACTGAAAATAATATATCAACTTCAGTTTATGTATTGTCAATGTCATGGAAGCAATTTTGTGATGTTTATAAAATGCCAGACTGACCCTTGAAAATTGCCATTCCAAAATATAACAGAATGCTTCTTCAGCATAGTAGGTTGAAGAGAAGGGAAGAAAGGGCTTTGACTTAATTTGACAGCTTGGACTGAACCTGATTTAAGTTTTCTAGGTCATGGTGCATGGATATATAATCTTTTGCTTTTGTTTCAGCTGGGACATTAAGAATAAAACATGGGCCATCACAGAGAAGCTTCGCCCTCTCATTGTCAACCTAGACTGGCAAAGAGGGGGCAAGACAGTCTTCAAATCTGTCAACTTTGCTGGTTACACTGGCATACTGACAGCTGTGAAACCAGTAAGTGTGACTGGAGACTTCTGAGTGTACTTTACAGTAAACAATACTTGATCTAAATTAGATGACCAAAAAGATAACCGTGAAAAGAAAAACCTCTCAACTTCATGGGTGCCAGACCTCCGGTATATACTGGATTTCCGGTTTCGCTACGTCTCCAAAGAAAAATTTCCAGTTTCGCAATGTGAAGAAAAAAAACCCCCTGGTGAAATCAAGACAAAAAAGTGCAAGCGTGCGTTCGAGATATCAGGCTAATTTGCGCCTATTTTTGCATTCACCGTGTCCAAAGGCGTATCGTCAGCATAGGGCTACTGTTGTGTTCTGGTTGATTAGCAGTTTTAGACCAAGCGCTTCACATGCATCAGCAGCTCTTCATTGCGCTGACAATAACGCGAACTTGAAAGTGAGCGAAGGGTCACAGGGTCACTAGACGACTATCGTGTGTTGCGCTGACTTCGTCTCGAGTGTCAGGCCTACACCAGAATTAATTCTTTAGACGCCTGCATTGGTAGATCTACGAACTTTTATTATCGATTGACGATGGGTGCTTTCATTTGGAATACCCAGTTGCTTGGTTCCGTGTGTACTATGAACGTGTTATGTGGACTGATTTGACGCGTTACTACTGTTACGCAAAAATCTAGATCTAGGTCGAGCATGGCTCTTAGCTTAGATCTGTACCGATACACGTTGTACGGCTGCTAATATAATAATCATTGTACTAGATCAACCCGATGACGGATGCTTTAGTGTACAAAGGTCTGAAGGGGCCCGCCTCAGATTGTTCAACTTTTTTAGTTTTCCGGCATCAGTATCATCAGCATAGCCAGATTTCACTCCATTCAGCCCATTAAACGGTACTTATAGTATACATCAAGCGTGAGTGAGGCCTATAGGTCTGACGCTTCTATTATAACCACGGAGGCCATCAGCAGTGTGAGTCAAGCAATAGCATACTGCCTAAGCTGTGTTTTCATGTGTACAGAACGAAAACGTCAAACCTCCATTAGGCACATGTACATGTTGTTCGGTTTCACTACTTGATGAGTTTTTTGTATTCTGTTGCCGTTTGTATGTCCCTACACGTGAAAACCCAGCTTAGCGGTGTTGAATTGAAAGGGAGACAACAGGATCTATTTTATTGGCTCAAGAGACACAACACATTAATAAACAGGCACAAAAGCCATGGTTACATGTTTTGTGCCTTGGGTGTTTGTGATAGGTTTCACAAACTTATTGGAGAAATCTTCCCACATTCAGATATAACTAGGAAATAATATTCATCTTGTAGAACAAAAACTGCTTTACTCGCACACATTTTACATGAACAAGGAAAGTTGTAGGTGTGCACAAATACATGATATACTTAGTAACCGTGGTACATTATTGTGACATGTGAAGTGTTTTTCTGATACATGAAGCCTACATGTATTTGAAAATTGCCTTTATACGGCATTGGTTTACGCGATTTAGGTGTTATTTAATTGGTAGGTCTGTTGTTTTATCACAGCATTGGTCGATGCCTGCGACTTCAGGTTTTGCTGATTTGGTCAAAGTGATTTTCAGGTTTCAGATGGCTCCGTTGCTGGCACCCATGCAACTTTGGAGTAACACTTTCAGAAAGCCAATCAGAACTGTTTTTCGATGTTGATAGGTACAGTAATGTTGTCAGAATTACTCATTTTGTAAATTATGTTGCAAAAATCTCAGTCAAAGTAAAAAATATTGAAAACTGCAGAATGGAACTAAAGTATGGAGTTGATCAGTAACATCTATGTGTACACATATAATTAAATGAAATATTGATAGGGAATGACATGGAGTGAGCCACAAAAATGGCAAAAAACATGGAATTCTATGAAGAAATGTAAGTCCCTGAGCCCTGATAGTATTTAAAGAACAGGTAAGCAATTAAAGCTGTCTTCGTTTAATTTTTGGAGTCTTGAATCTCAATGATGGAAATTGAAATATTATCATTGACAACCCATACTAATCATATCTTAATAAGTTACAATATGTGATGCCATTTAAGTGGAATTCAACTCCTAATCCAGCGTAATCTTAACAGAACATTTTTTCAGCAGTTACAATTTTCATTAGCTGTACTCATTAAGTTGTGTTTGTTACTCGGATACTAATTGAAATAGAGAAATTTTAAAGAATTTTCAATTCTCAGTGTAATGGCAGCAGCCTTCCTATACATTGTGGCATTCAGGAATGTTCTTGCCATCTGACCACACCTATTCAGTATCACTGTATCACTCTCAACCTTTCAAATCCCTTCATATGGACAATTCAGTTCAGATTTTCATTTACAACCTACATTACTTCCCCTTTCTACCATATCTTCAATCGAGGAATCAAAAACCAATGCACCAAGTGTAAAGTTCATACTTTTGAGAAAAAGTTGTTTGCTGTGGTTATTTGAAGTAAGTTAGGCCAATGTTAGTTTCATCTGTTTTTAACACTAAGTGTCTTGTAATTTTCAAAATTTGATAAGCAAAATGTAGTATTTGATTCTGCCTTTCCTTCTGAAGGACTACAGATTGCTAATTAATATTAGAAATTAAATTATATTAGATCAGTGGTTGGCAAATTTTGATTTTCAATTCCTCAGATTCATCATTCTCTTCATTTCAAATCCCTCCTATTTTAGGGTACAGATACAGTAGTCTCCGTCTAAAAGCCCGGTCAATTGGAGACAGACGGCTGTTCTTAGGCGGACCGGGCACGTAGGCGGATGCCAAGGGATGCAACCCATATTTGACCACCCTTGTCCATGTCTTATCGCCCTTGATTGCTCTGACCTGGGTCGTGACCTCAGGATGAAAATTAAGCGTTGGACATTTTTTTGCGAATGGCTAGTGAATTTCCTCGACACGGCATTGTGGTCAAAGTTACGACTTATGGCTAGTAGGATGCTCTTTTCTTACAGTGCTGTGTAACGAATGGAATGATTCAGACTGAACAATCAAGTTGTGAATCGCAGATGCCGATTTTAGACAACACGAGGCCCAGTGACATCCTATGTAATAACCACAATCAGCCCTAAGTACATATGCAGTGCAAACCAAGCGCATGGTCAATTACGTGTAAAATTCTGCCCCTTGAGTCAGACAACAAAAGATGTTAGGTGATGACTATGCTAATTTAGACTGGTCAGTCTAAGAGTGGCCTGCTTGCACACGAAAGAATGTAACTGGGCTCCATCCTTTGTACGGTTCGCCTCCCCCACCTTCCCTCCACCCTTTCCCTGTCACTGTACTGTGTGGCTTTGTTCTATCCTGCCTACTTGAAAGAGAATTTTGCGTTTAATATATGGGCATTTTACATAAAAGTTTGCTTGTCTCTTGGTCAAATGCCGGGTTCTTAGGCGGATTTTTCGTTTTAGAGCGGGTTCTTACGCATGTAAATTACAGTGAAAAAATTCGGTTTCGCGGCAACAGCGGATTCTAAGGCGGCGAGTTCTTAGACGGAGACTACTGTATTCTTTACACCCAGAGTTTATTGCTCCTTTCTGCTGTTACTTCAAAAATATTATTATGCAAACCAAGAACTATCCATATTGATAAGAAACACTTATGGATGTATGAATCATATTAATTTATGCATGGCCATCATGGAATTTTGTTTCCTTCCACAGAAACTGTTTACTCTCTCCATGGACGAACGTTTCAATATTGATGGTGGTTTTATTGGTAAGCATGTACATTTTGTCCCAATCACATTAGATGTAATATGAAAGATGACATCTTTTGTGTGTCCCTCAGAAATGAAATGCTAATATTTAAGAAAAGAAAAAGAACAGTGCAATGAGAAGTCTCAAACAGGTCTTTGCATTTTACATCTTTTGTACAAAACTTTTCTAACTGAATTATTTAACTCCCAGTACTTTGAAGTTTTAGCAGAGAGGTTTTCCATCAGTGAGATGTTTGGAGTGATCTTTTCTGTCCTATCCCATATTCTCTCTTATCTGTCCACATTCTTTGTTCCCTGAGGAAGAGATATTAAACATAATTACTTAACACAGTTTTTAAATGTCATGGCAGCCTTCTAAGACCTATAATGTGTTTGATCCTTTAATGAAGCCACAGATGTGAAGGACCTATTTTATACGAGAGGACATAAAGTGTTTGACTTAAAATGTATTCCCTATCATAAATACATTCTTAATTATGTGAAAAAATATTGAAATATTGTGATCCATTTAATCAAAACAAAAAAAGAAATCCCTTAAGCAGTTTGTGACATATATGTCAAAAAAAGAGTTGTGATCTGCAGTTGTCCATATATTCGTGTGGTTTCATGGTTTCGTGCAGTATTATTTAATATGCCGAAATTCCATGTGTTTACTCCTTGGTAATTTCCGCAGGTGTGTTGAAATGGTTGGCTGGTGACCATAATGAGACTTGGATGGGTTTCCTTACCAGAGATGTAATGGAAAATGCCACCAGTTTTGAGGAGGCTGAAAGCAAATTGGCAAATACAGTGATGTTAGCACCAGCATATTTTATTCTTGGAGGAACAAAATCTGGTCAAGTGAGTTATGGAAGTTTTAATCCGTGTCTGTTGCCTGATTGGATTCTGATCGACTTTGCAATGTGTATAATGTGTTTGCCAGTTTGCAAAACCCCATGTGAGAGCCTTGGCTAGCATTAATTAGTTCCTAAGGATCTTGATCCAGTTAAAATAGTGGAAAAATATTGAAACAAATTTGAAAAGAACTAAAGTTAATAAATGAATATGAATGAGTTTTTTAAGATGTTTTCTCAGTCCCTCCCTTTGTTTGATCTGGACCAAAACTTGTTTCCTACCCACAGTTGTAATGCTTTGTAGATGAATAGGTCTAATCTGTAGAATAAACACCATTTTGCTCTGCAGTAATTGTTAATAGTTCTTAAGTAAATGTGTGGTCATTGAAACCTTGAAGATACATTAAATCTCATCAAAGCTGGAGAAAGGAAGGTGGACCAGCAGCAATGACAGCTTGGTAGACATTTCATGTTCTCGTTTTCTCTTTGTCAAGTTTTAAAGAAATATTGTTTCATCTCACTTGACAAAGGTCTCCGGTTTTTTAAAATTAGTATGATTATTTTTTGTACAGTTTTCTTGTTGTTTGTTTCTAATAGGGGTCTTTGCAACATACAATTTTATCTCTTTTTGCCATATTTTAATCAAGACTGGGTGAAAATTGTTTTTATTATTTACTTATTAATTGTAGGTGGGGCAGTAACATTGTTCTTGTTGAAAGTATGCAAAAAATTAATACAAGTCGTCGTTAATGTCATAATTAAATGTGACACTACTTTGCTCAAATGAAATAAGTACAACTATGTCACGCAGGGTGCTGTAGTGACGAGGTCAAGAGAAAAGAACCTAGATACTTGGAAGATGGCCCAAGCTTCTGGCTGGTACATCCTGGAGACAAATTATGACCATTGGAAAGCACCATTTTTCCTGGATGACCGCAGGGGTCCTGCCCACCAGTGTATGGATAAATTAGGAAAAGGGGTAGGTTCAGTCATCAGGAAAGAAAAAAAAAAAAAGTGCTATTTTGGACTCTGTCCTAACGTAATGACTGAAATCAGACTTAGACCAAAATTGTATGATGTTCTTCTTTAGGAACAGCTAAACACATTGTTGGTCGGCTGTTGGAACCTCGTTAGAACTAAACTGAGGCTGTTTGTTAGGGGCCCGTAGTAGTTTACATTGTAAGCTATAGCTGAGCAGTGAACACAACTCAGTATTTTCTCTGTTCGGCTTTGTAATTAGGCTGCATTCCCCTGACAACAGCAGCAGCTTTTAGCTTTAACTCTTTCCCTATGGTAACTTTAGTGTGTGTGGATGGGAACTCTCAACACTATCCACTTTGAAATTTAGACACAGTTCAAAGATTATTTTCTTTCACTCAGTATAAACACAAGACATAATACATTAGAAAGAATCCGTGAACCAGGATGGGATTCAGTACTTTGAAAAATTGACTTAGATAATAGTGTTGGAAAATCGGTGTCCTTGAGCTGGATATTTGGCTTTCTGTCTGAATATTCGGCTTAGCGTAGCGCAGTGCATGAGTTAACGAGGTTCCAGCAGCTGACCAACGACATGTCATTGTGAGCTAAAGACAGGTGTGGTAATCTGTTCCTACACACATAGCCACAACACCTGACACAGTAAGATTAATATTTCACCCTGATTATCAGCTTTATTCACTTTTTCTCAAAAGTGATGACTCAACATTTGTGTAAATTATCTGACCATGATTGGAAGGTCAGTCTTATTTCTACCCATCTGAAGGATTTCTTTAGACTGCCTTGGGCACTAGTGTATGTGTGTATATCAGTTTTAAAGCATGGTAAAGCACACTGCATGGTAGGAACACAATGTGCACAGAGAAGACAAAAGAATTATTTTAAAGGGTCATAAAATGATGATCAAGGACCATGAATTAAAAAAATTAAACAAATTTTCAAATCCTTAGGGTAAATTTATGATTTGCTCAATAAAAAGGAAATGGTTGGCCATTGCAGAATGAAGTTTCAGCTTTTGAAGATGAAAGAAGAGGTGATTGGTGGAGTTATAAAAAATTTAGCTAATGTGAAACAAAATGACCATTGATCTTAGATTAAAATAAAAAAATAATTTTAAGAAAAGGGCATATCATTTTTCTTAGAATTCAAGATGTATCAGACCAGGCCAGTGTTCTGTGGTCACAGTCAAATGGAACAGCAGTTTCAAATTTTATATTTATTTCTCAAATTAACTCTTATGATGAAAGTATTTCCTTGAATGTCCTCAGAATGTCAGCTTTGCTGGACTCTTCAACATCCTCTCCTCTCAGCCAGTGCTCAATAAAGTAAGAGAATAAATTTGTTTTAAAAATGTATAATGAAACAGGTCGCTGCATCATACTTTTCAGAAAGAAACAGGATTTAACTTTTGTCACAGTGTGCATAGTGCTTAGCAATACAGTACAATCTGCTTATGGTAATATTAAACCACAGAGCTCTATAGACAGACTAGAGTAAAAAGTAGGTCCATTCAGTGTGCACTCTATGGTGTGTCAAGGCGAGACAAAAGGAGGGCAAGGTTATCACATGCACTCACAGTGTCTAGGCCTTTCCATTGTTTTAGCAAATACTGAATCATTAGCGGTGTTTGTTTTGACCACAAAGTCTGAAAAATGGTGCACACTTGGTGCCCTCTCTTTTCTGTTTATAGCTCTGTATATTAAACATAGTTTTCTCTAACTTGTCTTGAAAAAACTTAGAGTAAAACAGTATCTTAGTTGCAATTGTAGTTTTGCAGCACCTGTTTCTGTAGTTTCTTTCACACCTGGGAAGTTTATATGATATTTGAAGATGAGGTGGAACAGTTATAACATTGTGGCAGATAGAAGTAAATTTGTACAACACTTGATCAATCCTTTGCTGAAACGGAGATATATGAAAGTATTGGCTTTAGTGCAGAAAAACTTTGCCATACATGAAGTAGAAGATTAGATGAGCAAATTCTTGTTCATTTGGATGGCCATGGTAAGTTCTCACATCTGCCTCGTGAATCCTCAGCTGACAACCTACAGTGCCCTGATGCAAGTTGATTCCGGGGCCCTAGAGACCTACATTCAGACATGTGAAGATCCCTGTGCTCCATGGTAGACATGGCCTCTCTGTTTGGATCAAGATCAGGCAAAGATGGTGGGAAAGGCGTCTTTTGTCTACTATAGGGTGCCCAATACCGTCAATTCATATGAGGCATTTATGATTGGCTTTCACATGCGCTTATCTCAAATCTTACATCATTCATGACACAAAATGGACTTAAGAAAACGAAAAACTACAAAGTCATCTTGGTCATCATCATTTATATGAGACACTTCACCATCTGGAATTCTATTTTATGCATGATACAAAATGAAAGGTTGTTGGCATAATTTTTTCACTTGAATATTTTAAGTCACATTTCATCACCCCACTTCATGACGCCATTTCAAATTTGAGCTATTCTACCAGAAACAGGAATAGAGAATGTGTTATCCTGTCACTGTGTGTTTGAATTTAGTCATGATTTGTAAGACTGTCATTTTGGAGATCAATCCGTCGTGTTCATGCAGAAGAACTAGGTTTGGTAAAGGTAAGTACCAGTTGAAATGTGTGCTGAAGATATTGTATCATGCAGTTTTGTCTTCAGCAACAGCATATTGTCAGTGTAATTCTATAACCGTCTAAATGCTTTTCACACTTTACAGGAGAGCAAAATGTCTCATATTTGTGTGTGTGTGTATGTTAGTTTAGAATGATTTCCCTTGGCCACAGTGGTCCAATTCTTTATTAGGATGTGTACACAGCGCCGAATTCCACTCAAAAACAAGCCACTTAGTTCGGTCCCGGGCCACCCATAAAATCGCACGCTGACCGCATCTAATCGGGGGGTACGCTGAGGCCACACGCCGCGGGCTACGGCATCAGTTACAGACTAGCCGCTAGTGATGACACGGGCGTATTTACGACTTAATTAACTCTAATTTCTTCACTTATAACACCAAAAATGCCGCTAAAATACAAAAGCACAACTTCTCTTCTCTCAGTCTGTGAAAATCCGATGTCAGTGCGATGTCCCGTTTTCATGCTATTGTGTGTTTATAATATGCCCGAATTCACTAAAAATTGTTTTTTAAGTGGTGTATTTCTTGATTGATTGCTTCCAAACGGCTCAATAGATTGCCATGAACTTTGGTTTTTTGTGTTACAGACCTTTTCCCGTTTCATACCTGAAAATTTCTTGCTTGTCGGAACTCTCGTTGCTGGACAATATCAGTTTACATCCTGTTGCTGGTGTATTATTCTGCTGATGCGTTTCATTCTACATCAACTACACTGTGACCCATACATGCGGAAGACATTTTCTTCACTCAACAAACTTTGAAGAATTTGTGGAATGGAAAATGCGACAAAACGCAGAAACGACTCAAAAGGAAGACATCAGTGACGATTTAAATGACAGACATTTGAAGTTTATCCGTCGTACGTGCTCGTTAAGAATAACCGATAACACTTCAACTCTACTTCAGTAAAGAACGTGCGAGAGCTAGCAAGCCGAGGCGGAATGATTTGGTGTTCTTTTGATAGTCATAAAACAGTCAACCAGTGTAGTATGCATCAACGCTGTCTCATTTGAAGATTGTATGAAACGTTCAACGCCTAGAATTGCCTACCAACAGTCTCGACCTTGACATAAATTCAGTCAATAATACTACCGACGTAAGCACAATCACTAATGAAACAGCGGCCAGCGCAATCACATCATGTAGTCAAATTCATAATGTTGTACATAGTGCACACGGGGCGGAAGCATCGACTCCTGTAATTTAAACAGCAACAGAGACCTACATGACATTGCTCGGGAGGCATTTTCGAAATAAAGTCATTCCAAAGCAACATACATTAGAACATGACTGCATTTCATTCATAAAACAATATGGTTTTGGGCCTGCCTCTGCCGGGAGAGCAAGAGACAGCGATTAGTCAACAGCCACTAGCAAAGCGAGAAACGCGTTCAAGAAATCACTGATGTACAGAATGGAGAAACTCACGCAAGTTTTGATTTCACATATTCTTCAAATTGCGCCATCGCTGAGTACTGACCACGCCAGTCGCAAAACAACTTGAAAAATGCTGCCCATACTCATTATTGTGCTTAGGATAATACTTAAATCATGCTGTATTTGAAGAACAATGTATAATAAAATATACGGCTTGTTTTGGGATGTAAATATTGACACTACTGAGTACAGATGTAAAATAAATCATCTGTATGTGGATTACTATTCCACCGACAACGATGCCTTTTCGTCAGGGCATGAACACATGTCTTGTCCTCCATTTGACTGTAATTTTGGTGCCTTGTGTTGAGCACTTTTTTTGTTATGTAACTTTAAAGTGAGTAGGTAGTAGATCTTCTTCAGCAAAAATGTACAGTTTTTCCCTACTTGCCATTACAAAACTATAAAAGCTATCTTCTTCTACTTTTCACACTGCAAAATTCAAAGCCTTACGTCTCACGTGGGTCAAGATGGTTATTCTGACGGCCCTGGTTACAATGCAAGGTGATAAATCATAATAGTACCAATTTGATCTAATTCGCCCGCGCAAAGCGCTGCCCGTCGCAGGTGTAGTGGCTCGTCGCTGACCCTGGTCGCGATGACCCAGTAGGGCGCTCGGTGGCCAAACTAAACGACCGGGTTTTCGGCGCTGTGTGTAATACATGGTGTAGATTCCTTTTG
This sequence comes from Onchidella celtica, assembly GCA_963931925.1. Lineage (NCBI taxonomy): Eukaryota > Metazoa > Mollusca > Gastropoda > Systellommatophora > Onchidiidae > Onchidella > Onchidella celtica. Next base: position 28,953,064 of record OZ007573.1, on the reverse strand, counting down.
GAACTAGAAAGATTGGTCCACAAAAAGTGAAGTTAGACGGTTAGAGAATTACACTGATGATATGCTTAACTGCAGAATGAATCAAAAGTTTGGAAACTATTTTAAAGGGTAATTTAGTTTAGGGAGTGACTATTTGCATCACATGGCCAAACTGGTTTTTGTTTGGACGTTGAATTTTTGGGGAAATTTTAGTGTACGAGATATTATAGGGTTGGAGCTAAGATATGTTTTGCTAATTGACTAGAAAATTTTTGTGGGGGAGGGGTGCATGGCCAAAAAACAGGCCGTAAATTGGTAACAAATAATCAAAAATAGTATTGTGGGCATTTTGGCTACATGGCCCAAATAGTGTATTGATCCCTAAAAATACATATTAAGAGTTGGGGATTGAATATGTTAGTTTTCATGATAAGGAAGGGTAAAAAAATGAACCTGTGGGACTTTACAGTCTTTGCACAAACTGCATAAGAAGTTTTATCTGTTGATGAACAATTTATGATTATTACCAAATAGTTTCTCTTAACACATTTACTGGTACTTGACCAGCCACACATCAAACTTTGGTTTTGTTGAACAGTGGTGATGATGTTTATTGTAGCGGTTGCCGTGTGTTACAGCATGTTATAGATGGGAGTATGTCAATTTTAGTTGACCGCTCCTCTGCGAAACGCAACTGGCGCAACTGCAGTAGATGAAATACACACGGGATCCGTTGAACAGTGGAAGCGAGAACTGTATTACAAAAGATAATAAGCTATCCACAGAACTTGTAGGTCTTCAGCCACGGCTACCTCAGGGTACTAACTATGCTCCCTCACACATTTGCACTCCTCTCATATATATATATACACATTCTCATTGAGCTTTCCAGAACACACATGGCCACCTATTCCATTCTCCTTGGGTCTAGAAGGTTTGAATGACCTACAAATCAGCCAAAAAGATATTAACATGTCTTTGAGTAACATTCCCCCCAAGGTCAATCTTGCCCAAACCAAACTTTTGAAAAAGTTGTGGAACAAACTACATGCGAACGGTATAGGTCAAACCTAGGTCAGCGACCCTGTTAGTGAACAAAGTAATAAAGGGGACGGGGTGAGAGAAACTCACCGCTACGCATAACAATACAACGAGGGGTGAGGGGGGTGTTACACGCTACATTTATGTTACTGTCATGATTGTTGAAACAAGTGCATCTTTGTGATCACATTCCTATGTTTTAAATATTTTCGCAACAGTCTTTCTCTGTCATTTGAAATGTTATTTATATTTGTCTTGGACTTGATTTCCTATACAATGTGCAACTGTACATGCAATTTGGCTTTACCACATTTGATAATTGAGTATAAAATATCAGTGACCCCAGGAACCACTATGTCATTGTTTATCCCACAAGACAACATTATGATAACTTGTTTCCACGGGGGTTTTCTTCTTCGAAGACCTCTTGTGGTTGATCTTCCAAGAGTTTCGATTCTATTTTTTTCTCTTAAGTGCTCCATAATCAAGAGCTCTAGCTTTTGGTTTTTGCACCATATAGAGATGGTAGAGCACTTGTGGAAATAGACTTCTGAGTATGCAGAATTTCTGCAACCTTTGAGTATAGAATAAAGGTTTGTGGGCTGCATCCTGCTCATAAACTCACTTTTTTTTTTCATCAGTGGTTCACTAACCCTGAGCTTCTAACAGGGTCTCACAAAGACTGTAGCATGTTCATGTATAGCAGGTCAGTAATTACATTTCTGTACCTTGTGGTTGATATTTTCTGGCAGTTATTTCTTCATTGAAATTTTGGCCCTAGAATTCAACAATGAGATTAAATTGTCTTTAAATCAGGATGTCAGATTGCAGGCTTATAAATTACTATAAATGCAATACCTTCTTTGTATTAATGAAGTGTAATTTTTCAGGTGCTGTAGACTCATTTGATTTGCATGGATGTAAATGTTTTTTATGGTAATGTTATGAATCCAAGGATTGAATGTTAACCACGGCCATTCAAGATTTAAGTTTGCACAATCAAAGGATGACTCGTACGAATTATTTATATGAACTTTAATTTCTTGTTTGTGATGACTGTATGAACCGTTCCATGTCTACTATTATTTTGAACAAACAAAACCATGAGACATTATTTACACATATTGTGCAGTTTGTTTTCTTTTCTTTGTGCACAAAGTTTTCATACAGTTTTTGAACAATTTTTGAGAAATTATGCTAATCTGAAAAGTTAGTCAGTGTCAGGAATGGTTGATGCAGAATATGCTAGGAAAACATTTTTGCAAGTTGTGAAATAATCAACAAATTTTTTTAATGTGAGTGTTAGAAAATGAGGGTTATTTTTTTTCATTGATGAGGAAAATGTATTTCAGATGGATAGAATTACATGTAGCATAGACAACACTTAATTCTTTGTGCATTGATTTTACATAAAATTGATTTAATGCTAGTATTTTTCACATTTTTGGAAACAAAATATTGAAAGTGGGTAAATATTTCAATAATACAGTTTGTTATCATTATTTTAAATGTTTTAGATCTACCAAAGCTGCCTATTGATTTTTTTAAAAGTTACTGGTGGACATGATTGGCAGTAATCAATAGTGCCATCTGGTTATGATTAAAGAAATTGTAGAAATGATTAAAATGTTAATTTATTGCTTAAAATTTAACATGAGAAGAAGAAAATTTCACAAGAAAAAATATTATGAAAATACAGATTGAAAAATCAACAACCAAAGTTTTTGTAGAAGTTCAGATGGTATACATGGAGTGAAAAAGATGACATTTATGTCGACATAAGTGAAAAAGCTCGCATGTATACATGCTTTAAATTGGATTCATTTTTGTCGCAACTAATTGGAATTCCATTAGGGCTTTTTATTTTGAATTTGCTTCACTTGTGTAAATTATTTGTAAAATTTAATAGTAGCGCCACTAATTGCTTAGCAGAATTTTGAATGCTGTTGCAGGTTTTAGAAACCATCTACTTAGAAATGAAAATCATTGAGAGAATTTGACTCGTAATAGGGTGAAAGTGAATTGTAAAGTGTACCAAATGTCTTAAAATCTCTTTGCCTTTTCCATGCAATATGTATGATACATGTGCTGTGCCTTTGTTGATTTGCAATTATCATTTTGACATTTTGGGTGAAATAAAATAATTTTTTTATCTGCAATTTCCTCGTTATATTTTTTCATGATCCTAAGCATTTGTCTGTCTGATTTCAGTGCAGTTTATTTGCTTTGGACAGTTTAATACTGTCTTAGGAAAATCAAAATGTCCTAGGCTGATTAAGAAAGTCATCTGACTATCTCCAGTGGGCACAATGGATTGCTGACAATGAGACATAAAGAGGACAGACTTGTTTAACTCTTTCCGTACTTTTCACCGATACATCGGTTCCTCCGACTGACGCATTTGGACTAATTTCTGCTGAAGTGCAGTAATAGTGGCATCGGTTGTACCACAAACAACAAAAACACTGGGAAGCTAGATGGACACAGTATCGTTGAAATGCCCAGGGGTAACAAGGAGAGTACTTTTTGCCGATGTATCGGTCCCCCCGACTGACGCATTTGGACTAATTTGGGCTGAATTGCAGTATGGAAAGAGTTAATAATAAAGGGCTTGGTTCTCCTAGACCAGGGGTCAGCTACCAGCTGTTATTGTTTTCATCTATGGCACTATCCCTTTCTTAATTGCTGGTAAAATAATTGAGAAAATATACTACTTTGTAGTATACAGACTTGCATGCCTGTTACTGCTCAGTCTAAAATTGAATTCTATTGAAAATCTCCACTATGGCTCTTCTTCTCTGAAAGATTTCCGAGCCTTGTTCTATAAGAAACTTATTTTACATGTCTTCCGTCAATCATTGCAGTCATGTTTTGTTGTATATAACTGATTATTCTGTCAGAAGAAAACCAGATAAATGATGCTGAATTATACTGGATGAGTTAAAAGCTGAAGTTTGAATGTTGTTGATATTGTTTTACTATATGTCATGGGACAGTTGTACACTGACAAGTAGACCAAAGTACATGTGGATAAATCTGATAACACAGGACATACATGTGATATATAGTTCAGCATCATCACTTGGTGATGTGATTAGATATTAGACAGCTATATACCAGTCTGTGTTAGGCTGAATTTTCATGTGCCAGTGGTTTTGTGAGGAAGGAAGGATCAAGATGAGACGAGTCACTGCAATAGTTTTACTGGCATTGATTTGCCAGTGTTACTCACAGGTAGGTCAAAAATAGTCTAGAATCAAACAATTTTGTTTTAATTTTGTGGTTGAGCATGTATATTATCTGAGGGAGATGGGGAGGCGAGACTTTTTTGATAAGCTGTCTCCTGTCGTTGAGCTTAAATAACTTTTTTGTGCCAGTTTTTTAAAGTATATTTTTTATGTTGTAATTTCTGTCCACTATCTGACTAAAGATCATTTGTTTCTGGAAGATCTTCTTCAGATGATTGTAATTTGCTGAATTTTACTGCAATTCCTCGACAATTTGTTTTAAATGTTACATTGATTTGTTATATCAATATTCACAATAATTTATGTTGTGGAATATCAAACCTCTTCAGGTTATATATAGGTTATTGTGACTCCAAAAAAATTATTTGAGAAATCCTCCATAATGAATTAAAACACTGTAATTCAGAAATGAAAGTTAGCCACATTGCAAAATCAGGAGTCTTTCAATTTCAGTTTTAAGATGGGGGTTTTAACAATTGACACAATGTAAACTTCACAGTGTTCTTCATGAATCCTAATAACTGCAGATTTCAGTGAAAATAAATTTTCTTAACCATTTGAGTACTGGCTTCTCTGAATCTTATCCGTGCATAGTTTAATTTTTTTCAATTACGTTAAACAGTAAATATGAATCTAAATCATGATATTGAACTGTATTTCAAAATTACTAATGGTGGATGAAAACTGATGAAGTGATGGAGAGTTCATGACAGTATTGCATCAATACTGAAAAGGTTAGATGATGTTTTTAATGTATTTTTTGGAATATGACAGAAGTCTCTGAAAATGGTCTTGCATTGTGCTCCTTGTGCTCACGTCCTGTCATTTGTGTGACTGACTGATTGGGTTGGTGACTAAATAGACATCTGTATTATGCTGTATTTCAGAATGTGAATGTGACTTGTGAAAGCGGGAAGTATCCACCAGATCCAAAGTAGGTTTACTTCATTGTGTGAATGGCTTAGTTTTCATCTCTACTGCTGTGGACAGTACCATATTTGTGTAGCAGTATCCCAGCCAGCAGTCCTATGTCAATCTGACGTAGATTTCAGTAGGACTTGTGGGATTACCATAGGGGTGAGCTCCCTTCATCAAACCAGCGTAGGCATGATGTCATAACCAGCGGATCTACACAGGGATGATGTAATTCCTATGAAGAAACTTACGTCAATCCTACTCGTTGAATTGCCTTAGGACTGCTGGCTGGGTTATTTTCCATCTCTACTGGTGCGGGCGATACCATATTTGTGTTAGCGGACATATAGCTTACAGCAAACATTGCTGAGAGTTTTACCCTGTTTTGCATGATTTAGTGCATGCTGCTCTCCGTTGTCAGTCTAATTTTACTCTTGTAATAGAATGTCCATATGTTTTACTTCTTGAAGTCAGTCCGGTCAATCTCTGTCAACCATTCACCAGTTCTGTGTATGGGTGCCAGATGAATTATTTGGCCAGGGTTGTGATAGGGCGGACAGGAATTGAAATTTTTTTCCTTAACCTTCTCCCTGAATACTCTTCTTTTCATTGTGATTATTCCCTGCATGTGCACAATTTTTTACTGGTTTGAACATTCACAAAAATCTAATAAACCTACAATATGGCAGTAATATCCCAGCGGGCATCCGTATGTTAGTCCGACGTAGATTTGTATAGGATTTTTGTAGGGTTGGTAGGATCATCCTAGGGGCAGGTTCCTTATAATAATAATAATAATAATAATAATATATTGCATTTATATAGCGCCCAACCCCGTCGATGACAAGCTCTGGGCGCTTTAACAAACTCTTACACACACACACGCATACACAAAAGAAATTCAAAAATATTTACTATTGTTGCTGCCGAAAAACACCCAGCCTAGTTTGTCTGAAAGAAATGGGTCTTCAGATGGCATTTGAAAGAACCAATGTCATTAATTTCCCTGGTTGTCTTTGGAAGAGTGTTCCAGATGGTAGGGCCAAGAAATGAAAAGGACTTTTCTCCTACAGTGGACAGATTCATTTTAGGTACTTTCAATTTTGTAGTGTCAGATGATGATCTTAATTGACGAGATGGAACATAGTAATCAGTTAAATCAACTAGGTACGATGGAGCAGTATTATTGACACATTTGTGACAAATGGATGACAATTTGTACATTATTCTTTTCTCAACTGGCAGCCAGTGCAAACTCTGCAGAAGTGGCAGTGCTGAATCTCTTTTCTTTTTCTTCAAAACAAGTCTCGCTGCATTGTTTTGAGCAATTTGGAGTTTTCTAATATTTTTTTGTGAAATTCCAGCCAAAAGGGAGTTGCAATAGTCAAGCTTTGAAAGTACAAAAGAATTTACTAAAACAGCCGCAGTTTCAGTTGAAATAAGATGTCTGATTTTACCGATTTTCCAGATTTCCATGTATAGAATGCGAATGAGGTGACTAACCTGAGATGACATAGAAAGATTCGAATCAATGTAAACCCCTAGGTTTTTTACTTTTTTTGAAATTTCTATTGAATTAGTGCCAATTATCATCTCAGTTCTGTCCACTTCTTGCAGAACCCGCTCACGGCCTGTTGTTATAATAAACTGATGTTGTTGCGATGTCGTAACCAGGGGATCTACGTAGTAACGATGCCATTCCTATACTGTAAACTTCATGTCAATCCTATGTGGCGGGTTTCCGTTAGGTCACTGGCTGGGATCAGTGTACAGGGCCTTAAGAGTAGAAACTAGGAATATGATATTATGTACTATGAGTAGATGAAAGAATATTTTGTTATGTACAAGGAGGGTAATATAAGAATATAGTGTTATTCTAAGAATAAAAGAAGGAACATAATGTTATATTCTAGGAACGGAAGAAGGAATAAAACGTTATGTATGCAAATATACATTGCACTGCACAGTGTGTTATGCGAAACTTGACAAACTCAGGGTTTGAGTGGCGTGGCATGAAATGTTGGCTGAAGAGTCACTCAACTGTAGCGCGCAGCATCTTGATCAGGGGTGAAATTGGGTGCTCAGGCATTGCATTAGGTGATGTAAAAAGAATTGAGACATTTTCTAGCACTCATTCCTACATTATCATCATTCTGTCACAGAAAATGAAAACAATACAAGACAAAAACTCGTTTTTGCAATTAATAAATTTATTTCCAAATCGAAGTGCCTTTTAAGTCCTATTATTTTTTCACCAATACATACATATACAGTGCTTTTCCGCTTGACTTATCAATTGTATGAATGTAAGCAAAGTACTGTACAATTGCCAAAGAAATTGGGGTCAAAGCAAGGCTTGAAGCAAAGTCAAAATGTGACCTGTTGACTTTCTTGGTTTGGGCATAGTTAGAAAGTGACTCGCATTATTTGTTGGTTCAAACTGTTATGTAATATCACAGGTCTTCAGGGGTCACTTTATGAATGATAATTTTCAGTAGCAAAATTATACTTTTGTTATCTGCATGACCTTCACAAACACTTATCATTTTATCAGCATATCGGATCTAATTTGCTGATGTGGGATTTTTGTTAAAGATTATTGATAGTGAGATAATGAAACAGATGATGTTGGTTTGTTAAACAGTTTTATGTACAGTCTACATTAGCTGTTAGTGAAATTAAAATTTTTCTGCAGTACAGCCATGGTAAAGACTAAAAATTTTTACTATAAAAAAAAAACATCTTAAAAAGCCATAAGGGAAGGCTGGGTTCACGAACTGAAAGTTTTTATTACAGCACACCAAGTAGTTTATATGGCTTCCCAGCCAGTATCAATCCGACATCAATCTGATGTAGATCCGTTCAGGATCCATGTCGGAATGATGTTGTAACCAGCAGGTCTTTGTCAGAAGGATGTAACCAGCAGATGTACATCAAAGCGATACTTTAACCAGCGGTTTTGCGCTGGAATGATGTGCAATCAGCGGATCTGTGCTGGAATGATGTCGCTAATGATGGCGTAACCAGCGGATCTATGTCGGATCCATGTCGTAACCAGAGGATCTATGTCGGAACAGTGTCGTATTCAGTGGATCTATATCAGAATGATGTCATAACCAGGAGACCTATGTCAAAACGACGTCATAATCAATTATGGATCTATTTCGGAAGATCATTCCTCCTATGTGCAAACTTGAGGTCAACCCTTCATGTTGGATTGACATAGGGTTGGTGGCTAGATTATATTCAAATAATCGACAACAGAGTTGTAGATCACTATGAATTATAATGTTAAATGATTTATATGTACTTTAGCAACTGGTACAACATGGTCCAACAGAGTGCTTTACTTGATTATGAGAGGTACCAGGATTCAAATGCTAGTTTTCTGAAGAAATATTTACACCATGTATTTATACATGTATATGCCAGGGATATTCCCTATTCTTGTGGGTTTTTTTTGCATTGATTTGTTTATTTTGGAAGTATTATGCAGCTTTTTTATTGTTCACAGAACAAAGGTGGAAACATATGTCATAAATCTTGACCTTCCTCCGGAGCATAGATGGACTGAGCTAGTCAAGGCAAAGGCCACACAGGTATGAAGATAATCAAGTTTCACCTTTGGAATCCCAGATAAATTCCAGTTACATCTTTCATACCAGTCTGAGTTAGCACTACAAATATCTCTAGCCAATTTGTTTAATTTTTCAACATTGCAATGCCAGACCAAAAAGAATACGTTTTTCAGATGTGTATGTCACTCTGGCCATACAATTATCATCATGAAAACATGGCTAGGTGTATGCACACAGCTGCGGATAACCTTTTTTCACCAAATATTCAATGAACTTTGATCTTGAAACAATTTTATTTCTTCTATTGATTAAAGGACATGAGTTGCCATGGACTGAAATAATACTACTATTGTAATGATTATTTTTGGACAGTATAAAAGTGTTCTAGCTTATTTAATAGAAGTTTTAATTATACTTTTATATTACAGATCCAGGCTTTGATTGATGGCTTCAAAGATTTCATAGAGGACTGGGGTAAAGTAGGACAGTTTTTGGTGAACTACCTGGATGCTAAGGGAGTAAGTTATAGACTGATTGTGTGGGACTGTAAGTTGTTTCTAGGATATTTTGATAAATTTTCCCTCTTGTCATGCCTTGACTTACAGGGCTGAGTAAACTTTGATTAGCAAATAATAATAATAGCTTATATATGAGTCTATGAGTTGACGTGAAGGAAAACAACTCTTGAAAGAGAGGAAAGAGGATGGAAGCTTTATTTGCCTCAGCACATATAAACTACTCTATTTCTTGTTCTTGTTAAGCCTTGTCTGTCCACTACAGGATGTAGCCCTTTGCCAATGATCTCCTTTCTTCTCTGTTTTTTATTCGTCATGCCCATGCCCGTCTCCTTGTTTGCACAATATCATCTCTCCTTCATCCCTTGGGACATCCTCTTGTTCTCTTTCCTTTTCTAGGCCTCCATATAAATAGACTTGTTTTCTAGGAAATTCATACAAAAAGGAACAGATCGAGAGAGCATTCCTAATTTTATTTTATTTGATTTATAAGTTACATTTTATTATAGAGCTTCTAGTGCAAGTTTCTGTTATATGTTTCTAGTGTAGGGCTTTGTGATAACAGGTGGGATTTTTTTGGTGGCATTTTAACTTCATATTTTATCTGCAGGGAAATTTGGATGGCACATTGCCTTATCCATTTGCTGCTGAAATCCAGGGCATCTCAAACAGTACTGGCATCAACCTTGGTTTGTAATGTTATTTGCTCAATTTTATTTTCAGAATTATCCTATTGTGTTGAAGGCTGATTCATATTTTAGCAGCAAAATTCCCCAGTACTACAAAGCCTTCAAATTATATGTCTCCATAATTATGAATTTGCACACTGTAATGAGTTTTTGTTAATGTGTTGGGAAATGAGAGTAATTAAGATATCAAAAACTCGGAATGGATTAGTGGCATGATAACAGTTCATTGGAAAAGAATGTAAAAGATTTAATTTCGATGATTAATTCCTTGTTTTTCATAGGCTGGAATAAAAGTAATCCTGTGATATCCATTTTCATTTGTCCGTTGAAGAGTTTATCTGCTTCATGTGAAGTTAAAATAAAGGTATGCTGCCTTTTTCAGTGGGCTGACTGTTGCCAGAACATCAGGTCACATAAAGATGCCATTTCATTTAAGATTAGCTGTAGAAGCAGCCGCGATCTGTCTGTCTTGGGAAACAGTGGTAGACGCCTTAGTTTGGTCATGTCAATCATGTCAAGAGCAGCATGTGGTGTGGCTCTGCAGTCCAATCCTAGCATGGCAATCCCTTCCACAGACATCGCAAATGAACTTAAAAGTCAGATCCGAGGCCTGAGTATGCTGCCTCTGTTTCTGTTTCCTGTAAAGTCTCTTGGCTTCCTGCTGTTTGTTGTACTTCTTCCCGCCCAGTCTGATGTCCTTTCGGAGGTTGAGTATTCATAAATATATCGCAATCATTACCACTGGATCTTCTGTCTCTGACATTGTAACTTTCAACCCACCTGGTCTTGCCTATTATTTTTTTCAGGTTTTGATGTGAGGAGAATTTCAGGATTATAATTCTCTTCAAATTTCTTTTTTGTGGTTGTTTATTTCAGGGGAGACACTGCTGTACAATCTTTTCTATGAATTCTCTACCTTTTGCACATCCATTGTTGCTGAAGACTCTACAGGTAGGATTTGCCTCAGTGTTACAATTTCACAATTTAATCACATACCACATGGTGGTCGAAGCTCTAGCTATTACCGGAATTCTAAAATGGTAGTGAATAATTTTTTGCGATAAATATCAACATTTTTGCATTTATCTAATTGTTTCACAATTTTTTGATTGAGGCAGCATATCGAGGGTTATCAACCATTATATGTTATGTCCAATCTGATTCATTGCCATTAAATGCCTGTAGATATCCAAGACACAAGGTGTGTGACTTTGTTTCATAACCCAATAAAACTGTCCATGTAACCATGTTGAAGTTATTGCAATAATTTGAATTTTCAGTGAGGCTACAAATTTCAAACTGGCATTTCTCAGTTTGGACATTGTATTTGGACATTAAACATTCTGGTTGCCAACCCTCACTATGTGTCTGTCTGCTAAAAGGTGTATTATATAGACAATGAGCAGATGGGTCTAGAAACCTCTACGAAAATTAAGAGGCTAAAATTCAGTGAAAACTGTTTTTCTCTTATTTCACAGCTGAAGTCACCTAGCGAAATGTGAGCGTTTACTGTGATCATTTTCTGTGATACTGACTTAGTTATTATGTCCGTGCATTGATTCTTGGTAGACTTACCAGCTGTATTCAAGAATTGCAAAATAATGCAGATGCTTTGGTCAGACAGCAACAAAGATATTGAATAAAGTCATGTCTGACAACCAGGGACAAATACCAGATTTAGTTAAAAATATTCCTTCTGTAGGTGTCACGCTGAGCTTTGCAAACAACCCTAGCATTTGGTATTTTTTAACAGTTTTATTCATGGTGTGTTAAAATGCTGACCTTTTTTGTTTCAGGAAAACTTTATCATGCAAGAAATTTGGATTTTGGATCTTTCTTTGGGTGAGGTGTTCTCAAACTATTTTACAATGAATACTCGGTCTCTGGAGGTTACTTTTGTGCAAAACATACAAAATGTTCATGAAAGAGGTTCTTAAACTCCATAAAGACAAATACTTTTATCCCTGAAATGTATTTCATCCAGATAAGATATACAAAACATTCATTTAGAAATGATACAGAACTTACAGACTGCAGTATCCATTATATGGTTATGTGCTAAATTTGATGTCAAAATATTTCACATCCTGATACCCCCAGGAGAGGCCTTGAGGTTAGACCTCTTATCCAGGGTATAAGAGATCTCAAGTTCAAATTCTGTTTAGGTCAGAGTACTTTGAGCTATCTATATATTGGTAGTCTGGCTGGGTCCTTCCTTTTGCAGACATGTTTATATGCACTGTTCCTACTTTATTTTTATCTTGATAAAGACAAACTTTAATTCAAAATATAAATCATTTTTATGGCATTGAATTTCTATCCTGTTCTGTTCAGTTCTTGTTAGGCCTTGCCAGTTGGCTGCAGGATGTAGCCTTCTGCCGGTGATTTCCATTCTTCTCCATTTTCCATCCATCTTGTCCATGCCTGTCCACCTGCCTGCACAATACTATAGTCACCTTCTGTATTTACAAGTTTAGTTTTTACCGCAGTGCACAATTTATATCTCTTGTGAAATTGCTCTGAATATGATCTACTTTATAAAGTAACTTTATGCTGTTCATGGAAATATGTGAAGTTTGTTCATGTTTTCTCAGCTGGGATTCCAGAGTTGATACGTGGGTGATAGCTGAACGACTCCGACCTCTCATAGTCAACTTGGAGTGGCAGAGAGGGGGAAGAACTCTGTTCAAATCAGTCAACTTTGCTGGATACACTGGCATTTTAACAGCTGTGAAACCAGTAAGTTGTTGAAATTTGATATTTTGTGCACTGGCATGGTGATGGAGATGGCTATTTAGGAATGTTGATCTCCTTCATTATTTCAGGAGCATAAAAATTTACGTGTTTTCGTGCCTTTTTTCATGCTTTTTAAGTGCTTCCTTTATTTTAATATTGTGACAGCCACAGAATAGTTGAAAAATGTAATATGAAAAAAAGTCAACCAAACTCCAAATCTTGCAGTATAGAATGTATGTATCAGTATATTTTGCAAGTTAAAATTTCTACCTGCACAAGGGCGGATCATGCAGTGATTACATTCCTTCTAGGTTCAGTTAGGGCTACAGGGGATTTAAGCTAGGATTGGGGCAGAGTAGTAGGTTAGGATTTTTGTTAGATTTAGCAATTAGGGATCAGGATTAGCTCTATATGGTTTGCATTCTTTTTCTTGAATTTATCTGTGCATAATAATCAATTGATAAGGAGAAGTCTGTAAAACTTATGTGGGTACATTGTTTATTTACAGAAACTGTTCACCTTTTCCATGAATGCGAGGTCCAACCCGGAGGGAGGATACATGGGTGAGTCAGATATGAAGGTCTAAAAACATGAATTATATCGAGGGTTATCAACCGGAATGTGTTATGTGTAATTTTATCCATTGCTCTTATATGCCTGTAGATATCAAAGACACAAGGTGTATGACTTTATTCCATAACCTAATGAAACCATTCATTTAGTGACTGTGTTGGAAGTTATGGCAAGTATTTGAATTTTCACTAAGGCTACAAATTTCAAACTTGTGTTTTCTCAGTTTGACTATTTTGGACATAGAACTTCCAGGTTGCCAACCTTCGATATTTGTCAATACCATCCCATCAATTGATTTAAACTTATCAAACCACTGTCCTACTAGACCGCATCATCAGTCCACCAAACTCATGAGGATCCCTGGAGTCATAGAGAAATGAATAACAGTGATGGCATGGATTCCTTTTCATTATTTTGAGAGCAATATTCATTTTTGTTATCCTCTTTTATGAACTACTACCCATGATCTGTTTTAGAACCATGTTCTACAGGAAACATAAACTGCCCTTTGAATGTAGGAATATGCGTGTGCATTCATTCAGGGCTGTAAAATTTCTCGCCTTGAATTTCATGTTATCCCTGGTTCATGACCCCAGGCATATTGAAATGGCTGATGGGTGACCGCAATGAAACCTGGATGGGCTTCTTGACCCGCAGTGTGATGGAAAACGCCACCAGCTATGAGGAAGCTAAAACCAAACTTCAGAATAACGTCATGTTGGCTCCCGCCTACTTTATTCTTGGGGGCAATAGTTCTGGAGAGGTAAGTACAGGGGACCAAACTGTGAACTTTTGTTACTGAAAGTGATCTGTTTGCTTTTGCAGTTATCCTCCTTTACACTGTTCATTAGTTTGTTTATTAATTCGCAACCTTGATTCTTGTTTGTTCACTTTTTGGACAGTTGACAAATTCCACGTCAACATTAGCAGCTTTCTAATGCTAAATAATTAGAATGAAAAGGAATGCGAAACAGCTTGATAAGTGCCACAGCACATTTTAAACAAGTGTAAAAATGTGCATTTGTTATACCTCTCCTACATACTAAGGTCTCCAGTTTTCTCCATTCAGAAAATGGATAAAGAACAAACAAGAATTAAGGTTGCGAATTGTCTATATTGCTTCCTTCCCTCCATCTTTGACCTTATGTTTTCTGTGTTCCTTTCTTTCTTTCTATTCTCCCTCTCTCCTTCCCCACACTATTTTGTGTATTGTCCTCTTGGCATTCCTCTGTTACATTCTCACTTTCTTCCAAATGTGTTTTGTGTGGAAACAAAATGTCATTTCACATTTTAGCATAGCTTACAGTACAAATAGATATGATCTAACTCTGTTGGCATTACTATATTTTCCCTCATGGCTGTTTAATCTCTGTGATCACATAATTTATATAAATTAACTCTTTGATGTCCATTAACACATCAGCTGCTGCCCAGTGCTATCTGTTTTTGGAACAATTTCGAATACTTAAATTAATTTTACACCATTCAGAAATTTTGGACGTCTCGGCACCTGTGATCCACCTTTTCCTTTATCATTTTGATGGTTCATTTCCAGGGTTATGTCATCACAAGAGACCAAGACAAGACTAAAGATACCTGGAACATGAAAGATGCCTCGCAATGGTACATTCTTGAGACTAACTATGACCACTGGAAAGCTACATCTATCGTGGATAACCGCAGAGGTCCTGCTCATCAATGCATGGATAAAATGGGACAGTCGGTAAGTTTTTTTCGTCCGTATGTAAGACTACCAACTATTTTGCCTCTCACCATCCTCAGTGGACCAGCCATTTCAAAGGTTTTTTAAAAAATCATTTAACCTTTATTAAATGTGAGTGAGCCTCACTAACCTCAATGGAAGTCGCATTCAATGGTAAACCCAAACATTTGTTAGTCTAAGCTCAGGAGGCCAGGGGACATGAGATTAGGGTTCAAAGGGTTAAGAGATTCTGGTCAAGTTAGTCAGGCACTAAAATTGTGGGTAGTGAAATAATAGGCATTTGGAGTCACATCATGCCTGGTGTCAAGAATAATTTTTTAAAAAAATACTCGTAAAATGTGATCTGGAGGCTCATTTTTGTCTTGTCTAGGTCATTACTGGATTTTTGAAATTTCTTCTTAGGATGTTGGATTTTCTGGACTGTTCAATGTTCTTTCAACTCAACCAGTGCTAAACAAGGTAAGTCCATACATTGAATGACTGAGAAATTATGAATATTTGAAAAATAAAAAACCCAGAGAAAGAAATGTTTCACTGTTCACAGTTCATCTCCGGAAGAAAGGATAAAGAGAATGTGTTCGTTAAGATTGTATCAATCCTACATAAATCCTATGTGTAGGATTGGCGTCCAGTTTGCTCATACGAATGACGTATTTTCTACATAGATCTGCTGGTTACTACATTGTGCAGACTTTGGTTTGATGTCGGTAATCCGCCCCTAAGGTAATCCTGCCAACCTTACAGAAATCCTATACAAACTTGCATTGGACTGAGAAATCCTATACAAATTTGCGTTGAACTGACATAGGATGCCGGCAGGGTTGATCGTTATTTTTAAGTTACATACATGTCAAACAAATTCCAGGTTCATCAGAGAGTTAAGTCAGAATTAGGCAAATATGAAATATAATAGGTTGCAGGGTCGAATGCTGTATTAAATTTGCGTCGCTGATAATGAAATGATTTCATTCTTGTTTATTAGGCAACAACCTACACTGCATTGATGCAAGTAGATGCCGGAAGCCTTGAGACTTACATCCAGGACTGTAAGGACCCTTGTGCTCCATGGTAGACTTATTGTCACTGCCGGGTTTTGGAAGGAGATTCATACTGGTTTTGGAGCTCTTGTGAAATCTTAACCAATGATGCTGGGTTATTTTCTGTGAGTGCTTTTTGCCGTGAAAAATTAAAAATTAGATTCCAGTTAAGAATTTTGTCAAAGAGTGTAGAAATTTCAGCTGTACTGAATAAATGCATTAAAAAAATTTACTGGAAGAACTGTAATTTCTTGTTACCATCACCATACCAAAAAACACAAAAAAACAAAACATATTGAGGGCATTCAACCAGAATGTATTATGTCTAAATTTCATGCACTGCTTTTAAATGCCTGTAGATATCCAAGACCCAAAATATGTGATTTTATTTCATAACCCAAAATGTGAATGTTCATGTGCTATTGCAATTATTTGAGTTTTCACAAGTTAACACATTTGAAATTCATTTTTCTCAATTTGACTACCATGTATTTTGGACATAAAACATTCTGGTTGCCAGCCCTCGATATGTTTCATGAAAATATAAAAGATAACCCTGAATTGTAGGAAACATAGACCTGTATTGTTTCTTTACAAATCAGTAGATTATATAGTTCAGTAACAATAACAAGGAATGATGCACAAATAAAACTGTATATTTAGAAAAACTTCCACATTTTACAATGGACACAAAAACATATCTTCTTCCCTTATGCACAAAATTCACAACCTTTGGATTAATTTCACAAAAAACAGTTTGGAGGAACACTGAGCTGGTGTTGATGTTGGATATGAAAAATATCATTTCGCTGGCCCTGCATAAAGCAACTCTGCAAAGGAGTTTTTAGTGTTTTACCTAGAAGCAGTGAAAACAACTCAGTATTTTCTCCCTAACAACATCCCTAATTTCTTAAGGGGGTATTACACGTACAAAGCCCACATGACGAGCACTTTTCTCTGCCGGCATTAAAATTCCCATTTATAAAGTTATCGCAAATGGTGTCTGAGCATAAAAATGACATCAAATCCGGAATCGGCTATCAAAATGAACAAAAATACTGGTGTGTCACCAATTTTATTCCTGCATTATTTAATTTTTTCCCCACATATTTTTCACTGTGTGTTGTTGGGTTTGTCTTGACAATGATCACCCGTTGCTCTACTGGGAGTGGGTGTAGTGTGTAACATAAATTGCTAAATTATCATGCAGTTCTCTGCCACCCATTGTGTGTATTGATTGCCGTGTGTCTGCTATTCGCCCAAAACGTGTCTGCTTGTATGTGGACAGCCTGCACTTGGACCGTAACGTGTAATAGCAAACCTTGTCGTACGGTGGACTGCGGGCCGACTGTCGACTGAAACTGATCCGGTTTGACTGTACGTGTAATACCCTCTTTAGGAAAGGAGGAACCTGTTTTACTGAAATGTATTCCTGACTTTAACCCTCGCAGTGTTTTGGGCCATGATGATGTTTTTTCTCTCTCTGTCTGCTATTGATAAGACCATGATGTCATGGTCCTCGCTTCTCGGGCCTCATTTGCAAAGCCCACGACATCATCATTGTGTCTCCCTTGTCTGCCATAAGGCTATGAATTCATGTTACAACTTCCTCGGGGCCTAGTTGATAGACCACAATATCATGGTTTGTGACATGCTCTTCCATTTTTAGTGCTTTACATTGCGGGGTTTTCTAGGAGCTTGTGCAGGCCTATCAGCCGCAGTACAACCAGTGGCAGATTTCTGGATCACTGCGAGGATTGAATACACTTCGGTTAAATATATAAATATTTGAAATATTGTACCTTCATCAATGGAAAAAACAAAATCTTTCAAGGCGCTCCCAGATATACTAGCTATTATGGCAAGAAAGAGCATCTGCAGTTGCATGAATACAGCTGCCTAGTTTCATGACAGAGCCAGCAATTTTTACCTCTCAGATCAGGAAATGAGCACGTAATGAAAAAAAGGCTGAACTGCATGTAGGGCCCAGTGAGTTAGAGATCACATTTTCCTTAAGCATGATCTGACTGAAATACTGTAATTAAATACATGTGTAACTTTTGGGACATATGTTTCGACGTATTGCCAATTTATATTGTATTCTACATTCAATTCTCTTTTATTTGATATGTAACATACTTATCAAGACTTTTTTTCTGTAAGTGTTTTTCTGAACCATGCTGTTTTTACCCTTAACACTGACGTCTTACCCGAAATGTTTCGACTTGACAATTTGCAGCATGTGGGTTTTGTGCATGCAGTCAATATTTTTTAGAATGTATTACTGTTAGGTTTAGCTAATTTGCTACAAGTTTTTTCAACAGCCACGTGGCCACAATAAATTTTGGCCCCAGATTGGTAACAAACTATCTTGCCAGTCTGAAAGCCGCAAAGTGGGTATTACCATGCCGACGTGCTGTTACACCCAAACTGAAACCTTATCAGGCTAACAGCCTCTACCAGTGTTCAGAAAAGAGCCAATTCCATAGATGGTCCTCAGCCTGGGTGTCAGGGTGAGCCCTACATGCAGACAGTTTGAGTGAAAAAAAGGTAGCAAATTTTACTGTACACAATATTGACACAAAAAAATTATATGGATGACCCACATCATTACTAGACATTCATCTTTCATGCACTTCCAAGCATTTTCTATTTCCAATATGACTCACAGTCAATCACCAAGTTATCTTTCTTATTTGATTTCATTCAGATATGTTAAAAGTTGTTTTAACAAAACACCAAAATAGAATGACAAAAAAAACAACCTTTGCCCCATAACAAAAAACTTAAACAGCCTCTTTTTCTTTACTATCTGTTTAGGTTGTGTCAAAGTTTTTTTTATTTGCTTATGTACTTTAACTAAAGGCTTACTAATGCTCAGGAGATTGGCTGTAGTATAGTAGTATAATGTTGGTGGCAAAGTGCCGTTCATAGGAAAGTGGTCAGGTAGTCACAACGAAATTTCCAGTCACACTTTTCCATTGTACCCGATGAAAATGCATCTTTTTTACTGACTAAAAAAAAAAAAGGAAATTTTTATATGTAGAGACTTTTATATATAAAGACTTTTATTTTTTTATTCCGGTAACTTATGGTGAAAATTTGATCAGTCCACATAGTTTTCATAAGTTTTTGTCTGGTATACACAAAGTTTTAGGTGCTTACATGTACAACCTCTCTCTACATTGTGGTATGATATTATGCCAAACGCTTGTGCAATTACAGATTCAGGGTGTAGTGACACATGTTAAATGTAAAATAACTACAGCTACAGTTATTAATCAATAGAATGAGTGGTAAGGGTCATGCGGGTCAAATCATTCTTTATGTGGAATATTACAAAAGAAGTTACAGAAATATTCCAAACAATAGAGAGATCACTGTCCCTCTCTCATATTTATATTTTCCAACACTCACTGAAATGCTTTGAAGTTTGATAAGCCAACTTAAAAAAAAAATGAAACAAAACCGTAATAAAAAAAATGTATGGCCCTTGTTGGAAAATTTTTAGTAACTCCTTCATAATTCAATGTCTCCTCTGTTACACTCTTGTAAATCTATTTTTCTTTTTCTGCTGGAAAAAAAATAAATTTGAAAGCAACAAATAAATACCGGTTAAAAATCAGTTTTAAAATCTGTAACAAAGAGTGTCCCAAAAAACGACAACAACTCCAAATACAACAACAGCCTCTGCGTTTTTTCTTGACATCTTTCACACTAAATTTTTGAATAGAAAAAGAAAAAGACAAAGGCTCCAGATAATTTAAGTATGACAATAATTATAGGAAGGACAATGGTGGTATCGATAATATCACAAGGTAGGAGCACAGAATTAGGGGAGGTGGGTGGGCTGAGTAAAGACATTGATTAAATACATACACATGTAGGCCCTATGTGGAAGGGGCCGTTTAGTAATGAAGTTTCAATGGGAGAAGCACCAGTTCAGATAATACATGTACCTGGCAAGCCAAACGCTTGCGTAAAACTAAAGAAACAAAAAAGACACCGAAAGTCAATGCATTTTATGTACACATGAATGTTTGATGATATCATAAGGAATTATCGTAAGATGAAGTTCCAATCCCTCCTCGGTTTTTAATACTTTGGAATTAAAAGAAGACCACAGGGGAAAAAAAATCTTAGACACAAGAGCCATTTTCACCTTCATTCTTCCTAGATGTACACAGTTCACAAATCTCGTCTCTGCAAAACCAAAAACTTAAAGAAAGAGCTGCAATCACAAAATGTTGAACTCACCCTTTCAGTTGGAATGGAGAAGTAGTGGAGTTTCAAACTCTATCGATTTTCTCCTATTACATGTTTGTTTTTCAACTATATTATTATCCCTTTCTCTCTTGAAGCATTTAAAGCGAAAAAAAGTACAGCTGTATAATATACGACTTGTATTATAATCGAACCCAACGGCCTTATTCCATATATCTATTCCCGCACATCTCCTTTTACGTGGAATAGCGTCTAATTATCAACCAGAATAATGTGATGTCAAGTTTAATTCATTGCTCTTATCTTTCATGCCTGTAGATATCCAAGGTATGTGCATGCCCTTTTTTTCATAACCCAGTAAAACTATTCGTGTGACCGTGTTAAAATTATTGCAAGTAATTGAATTTTCATTAAGGTTGCAAGTTTCAAACTCGTTTTTCTTAATTTGACTGTTTTGGACATAAAACTTTCTGGTTGCCAAATCTCGACATGTAGGCCTAAATATCTTAAATTCTGCCAGATTCGTTGGAAATTCTCTGAACGTCTCTCACTGATGCACGAACAGTAACGAACATTGCGCCCAGTCCATGAAAAGACCAAAACAAAAAAGAAAATGTATATAAAAATGTTAATGAAATATTTGTCTTTTTTTTTTTTAAAGTCCGACTTTATAATTTCATCCTTCCAATGCCGGCGAAAACTTGGAGAGCCCAAAAAACATACGAGTAATGATTATTCCTGAAGTTTCTTTTCAAAGTGGTTATTACGCCCTGGAAAGCACTAGCCAATCAGATTTCCTTTAGTTCGCTCTTTCTTCACGATTAATTCTTTGTCAATGTACCGACGCCAATGGCCTGTTTTGTTTTGTTATAATTAGATCTATATACTTTTAGGAAAATGTAAGGATTTGGGTTTCGATAAACCCACTACCGGAAACACCCTAGCGCTGATCGATGTCAATCAAAAGTGAGCTCTCAGTCATCGATTTGTGGGCCTGATCAGAATATCCCATCACTAACCCTAAGTCAAGTTTGCTCAAAAGAATGACATATCATTCCTAAGTAGATCTGCTGGATACCATATTGCCTCGACATTGGTTTGATGTATAGAATCCGCCCCAACGATAATCTTACCAACCCTACGGAAACCATAGACAAGTCTACGTCGGACTGATGTAGGTTGCTGACAGGGATGAAATGTAGGGGTTAGACTGGCCACTCGGCGGGTGTACAATGTTTCTTTTCTATCTGCGGCTGCGTGTCCACGGTCCGGCTGTCGGTCAGTGTTTTTCCATCCTGTTGTTGACGTTGCCGTGCATAGAATGTTTTACTACACACACTGAAATATAATATGCACCGCGCCCATGTGGTCTAGAGCTTGCCAAATTGCTTAAGAAACTTTAGAGGAGTACGACTCTTAAGCTGCTGAGAGACAAGCAGACACGTAATTATATATTATTAATATAAATTAATAGACACTCATATATGAAAGAAAAAACAAAAACAAAATATTAATAGACCACAGCCCCCACCCCCCCCCCCCACCCCGTCCAAACCAAGCGCACACACATATACACAACGACACTTTGCAAGTGTACGGCAAAGACAGAGTGGAAAAGGAATAAGAGCTGGGAAAAAAGACCGCGATGTTTTACCCCCCCCCCCCCCCCCCAACCATACATATACTTTTTGTTTTTTCTTTTGCAGAAATTTCGCTGGGCATGTAGGGGTATCCTGTGCCTTAAATTCCGCCTCAATGGTGGAAATTGGAAACAAAAATAATAAAGTCCTTAATATAAGCTCACAAATCCCAACTCGATTCTGTTTCTAATAGTTCAAATTTCGAAACAGCCTTGTGCATTTGAGCTCACGTAAGCAGCTAATCAGAAAATCTCTCTGCGCCTGACGATTTGTGATGGATATCATTAAAAGGAATAACTTTATATCCCGTCCGCCACCCCACCCAGCAAGTAAAAAATCAAAATGCAAAAATCCCTGTCCCGAAAGAATGATAAAGCACTTACTCTGGCGAATTTCAGACATCGAGAAAAAGGGAAGTGACCTCAATAACAACATGGCGAGTAGAGACGCGAGTTATTGATCTTGAAACTTAGTACTTTTATAATACTGCTCTTTATTTTCTTTTCCTTCAGTTGGCTATTGTCCCGAAAGACTGATTTATCGTTTAGCTGTTTCGTCGTGATGGGAAATGCGGGAAATACAAACTATATGAAATCGCATTCGCAGTTTTTGAAATTTGAATTGCCATTGTGTAAATGGTAATTGAATATGCAGTTTTTATAATTAATTTAATACATGTATCCTCAAGGAAACTTGATGATGCGATCAAATGAAATTTAGGCCACATGTAACAGAGAAGTTCTTCCTTGCCATCCGCTCGTTTGAAACTGTTTGCTGGCGTAACAAATAGGATATAGGAAAGAAAGGCAAGGATATAGGAAAGAAAGGCAAGTTCGTTGGCAAAATGCACTGGATCGGGCTTCACAGCCCAAATTATACCTTTGCTGTAAATTGACGCAATGACAGATATACTTTAATACGCTGGATTATTATAGCACATGATTATATTACACGTACTTTTGCCATAAACTATTTCTGGGTACTTGTACGTGTGATTCCTCCAGATTACACTTAGCTTCGGCGTCCTGATGGGATCCTCACGCTCACAGAGGCATGTAAAATTGAGCACTTCTAAGCCTCTAGCACTAGACCCTGTGCAGTTAGGAGACAAAACATTCTTAAAATATTAGCTGGTCCCATTATAATACACAGTGCCCTTTAGCTGGGGTTCAGTGAAGTATTCAAGGGGCCTTTGATTTTAATGAGTCCATCTGCTGTAAAACAAACCTTTGACGTTTACATCCCAAAATGTAAAGGACAACGCGAAAAAAAGCAGAAGCGCAGACCACTAATGGACTTGCAAAAATCTCTCCTACCTTTAAACAGAGAAACAATATATTCCTGGTGAGCCTTGTTTTATCAGAAAATCACGTTTATAATTTACAGAAACATATACCTGTAGTTCAAACAGCATTTGGAAACACCACCACATACGGCTTTGGCTCACTTCATTTTAGTAAAGATACTAGACACGATAAGATGGTACAGCTGGGGCATTTTGTGTTGAAGACCCATGGCGAGCATGCTTTTTCTAGAGGCGCAAAGAAGGTGCTGTTCCATCTTATAGTATCCAGCATCTTTGCTCTCTTGGTACTTTTCCCTCACTTGCCCTGTAACGCCTGATTTTCGACACGGAGTCGACGATTGCATGCTGATCTGTATACATTTCAAGATAAGGGCTGTAACGTGGTATATGTAGCTTTATTACAACGTTGTCGTTCTTATCACGAAGGGTCCGTTAGGCCTCAAACTGCCTAATGGTCTGTGAAAGTTGTGGAGGGAGGCAATGTCCGACTATCTTCGTCACCGCGCTAGTTACCGGCCCTTTCCTCGTTCCGATAATTATTACCTCCCTTCCGTCTCTTCTCCCGGGCATGTCCAGCAACGTCAGCGTTTAATAACCTACACACGGTTTACTTTCCCAGGCAGTCCCCTCCCAGGCATGGAGATAATGACACTGATCACATTGATCGCCTCCAAAAACTGGACAGTCGATGAATATTTGTACTTATCTAGTCAAGACACAGCTGGGAAGAATTAACTATTCGTATATGCCAGGACTGTCAGCAGTCTGAAGCTTGAGAATCTTCGCTCAACTCTTCATGTAAAACAAGTGCATGTATTCCACGATCCCTTCCGTCTTGAGTACTGAAATATTTTCTTTCCATTTTAACCAGTTAAATGCTGTGCTATTTCATCGCGAGCAGTCTATTGCTTTCTTAGCCGCCAGCAGTTGGTCGGTCTTAAACTTACAGTGATAGTAACCATTCTATACCCCTGACAATCATTTCAGCAAAATTTATTACTAAAACAGAAATCTCACAACATTGCTCAACACCTTGCCCTGCTCCGACTTAAAATTAACAACTGTACAACCCTCAAATTGCATAAGATGCAGGTCTTCAGTAGTCCGTCGCTTTGAATTCATCCAGGCATTAAAAATTATAAAAGCGTCATTTCCATTTGATCGTTATCTTCCGCTTATGAAACAAACTACATTCAGGTATAACTGATTTTTTTTTTTTCAAAGAGAGTACTGAACGCGAATGCAGAATCTGGAGGTGCATGTTTCCTGTTCCCACCGTCTTTCCATGTAGTACAGCGTCGCAATTAATCTGGAACTTTTGAACTAATTTAAAATTTCATGGGTTACCGTGATAACAATAGTTTATTTCTTCCACTCTTACTGTACCAAAAACTGCATGTTGTTCTATGTTCTGAGACTTTTTTCCTCCTGATTAAATTACTCGGATTTATTCCGATGTTAAACAACATTTGATGCAAGCAGTCTGATATCCCAAATAGTATTATTATTGCTTTACAGTTACGTTATTATGAACTTTCCCGCCTGCCAGTTATTTATGTGTCTGAGTTACGGTATCTTTGAGCATGACGTGTTACAAGAACACAATCTACTGTTTTAAAGACGCAAACTCTCCCAACCCCCTCGGACCTTCAAAAAGTGCTTTGCCGAGCATTACCAGTGATCCTCATGACTACTGCAATGTAAACCAGTACAGGACCTTCGCATCTGTTCACACATAATGAGGAAAGACATATTATTAATATCATATAAATGACTAGCATGTATTTTAGTGTTCCGTAGCTCATGTAAATCATACAGTGATGAAATGCTCTTGAAATGTGTGGAACACGGGATTCAATATCCGGTGGGCGATTATAATGCTTTGCTTTGTATCTTGATTCCTGAAATGCATCGGGTACGAGTGTCAATAGCCCGTGGGCAGTTTGCCATGGCATCATGTAATAGACAATTCGCTACGTGCTTCGTTATCCTCTGTAGCAGCCTCCAAAGTGTCTGTTTGCCCACAGTACTCTACACGGTGTGAGTACGCAGTTCTCTGCGTCAGTTCTTTTTCCTACTTGTGCCACAAGCCGCCAGAGCAGTTTTCAAGTTTTGTTTTCAGCCGGCACCCCGTGCACGCCGACAGTTCAGCAAAGAAGTTTCATGTTCGTTTCTTCAGGAAGATACATGGGCGCCTTTTGTAATACACAACTGTTAAATTTCCGTGGGTTTGTTGGCCTGGCGTCATCTCTTTGAGTCATTCTGCGACAGCTGTTGTTGTTGCTGCAACTGTTGCTGTTGCTGCTGTTGTCGCGCAGTCTGCTGATGTTCGTCATGAAAGCACTTGACACATACGTAAGAACAGTACAAAATCATGGCCGTCACGATGACGATGCCGATGAGGATGTGGCAAATTACCAGCTGCCAAAATGTGAAATAGAACACAGTTTCGTCACACCAGTTTCTGGGTTCGTGCAGCGGAGCCTTGAAAGGCGGCTTCCAAATGCGTATCAACCAGTAATGGCCGAACACAAACCAGACAGACAGGAAGACGTTGAGCGCCATGTTGGTCATGCGCGTCATGGTAAGCAGATCGTCGTCGTCGTGGAGATCGATGACGTCATCTCGATGTCTTTTGATCTGTTTCCACAGCAAGAAGATCAGTTTGATAATGCCAAAACAGCCGCCCACGACCAGATAGATTGGAAGTTTGGGTTCTCGAGGGCATTCGTGTAGATAGTTCACCCCTGTGCAATACAGTACAGAATGCAGTATTAGTGGATCGAACCGTCAAATGAATGTAAATGTAATTGAAAAGAACACATGGAAAGAGATTACCATAGTCGGGTTTGGAAATTATTGACCAATCAGACTGCCTGCAGTTCGTACATGCTTACGTGGCAGTTGTAAAATTTTGAAGAAATAGGATTTTCTTTTTCTTTTAGAATTTATGAATGGTTTCTTGTAATTATTATTATTGTCTTTATTATTACAATCTTCTTCTTCTTATTATTATTACTATTATTATTATTTACCAATGTAGTGCTTTTTGCAAATATAACCTTTTCCCTTTCATTTTGTCACGTATATCAAATTACGCTAAGAAGTAAGGAAAGTAGAAAATGCAATAGTTTGGTTACGGTTTGTGTCAGTATTGCTGAAAGGCGGTACCACACGTCTGTATAACTGGGTCAAACTAGCATAAATCATATCATTAAACTCACACATTCCGGATAGGATCCAACTGCCTATAAATAGCTTACTATACTAATAACGGGAAACTTGCTGTGCTCATTAAAATATTATTGCTGGTATTGGGTCAGACTCATTTCTCAAGGGCGTTGAATCTCTAGTACCTAGACAGTGTTCCATGTTACATTAATCTTTGCAACATGTCAAATGATACTCTGTATTCAATAAATGGAGCGGTTTCTAATTTATCAAGTGGACAAATAATGTTGCCATGATAAATTATACTTAACTTGTTTTCATTCACATGACTATTTCTTAAAATAAGTTATATGAAGTTAAGATTTTTTGCTTGTTTGAGAGGGTAATCTAGGGGCATTAAAGAGTTAGACGGTGCTAATGAGTACTCACCTATAGCTGTCATGACGAGAGGTAAAGCAAGCAGCACCAGAGTAAGAACTGTGACAGGCCCTGTGAAACACATCGAATTCATCAAATATTATTAAAAACAAAAAAATTGAAGCCGTTTTCTCAACATTACTCACAATTTTAACTTATGTACAACATTATGGTTGAATAATTAAGAAAGAAACATCACAAAGTAATTGTAACTTCAGTATAGCTTTTAAGACAAGGAAGCTTATTTTAGGGAATGAATGAGCTCACCATACATCGTATTCATACATTAATAATCTGCCAAGAGCTTAAACTCTGAACTTGTGTTAGGTTTAACTGAATTTTTAAAACAAATATGTCATCACAATAAGCTCCCATGAGTAAATAAATGTGCACTAGCGTTAAATTTAATCTGTTATGTAAAACAGATTTGAGATATGAACCATGACACATATATATACAGTTGTTAACAATGTGGTAAAAATACCAAACATGGCAATAAAATTAGGCCGATAGTTTAAAGTTACATGTATGTTTCAAACTTATGTCTGTGCTACCATATTCGTCTAATTAACTTATTCCAAACACTTGTGTTCTAAATAAAAACAAAATGAAACAGAAAAAGTAACAACACAAAAACAAAGACTGAGACCATAGACCAGTTTTGAAAACTGTCTGAAGAACTAACTGTTGGGATTGGGCGCTGTCTTAAAACAGGCCCAGTCTAAAAACAAATACACTGTACAGTATAAAAGAAATGTTGCTTTAACCTTCATTCATTACGTTTACAAATGTGGCATTTGGACGCCGGATACATAATTTGACAATTTTCTGTAAAGTACTGGAAAATTGCACTTCAAAGGTCGTGCGATTTTGCGGGTGTGTAGATCGTGAGCGACGCAGTAAGCCATGTTATCAACACAGTATTAGGTTCTAACGTGTTGACAATGCTTGTTCTTAGGTCTTCAAAAGGTTACACATTAATGTCCAACGCGAAACTGGAGATATGTTCGTATCTCTCTGGTCTTTTTATGCTTTAGAAAGTAAACAACTAAGAGGAGAGAGGGGATTAAACTATGAAACGGAGAATGTTCCGTCAACCGGTAAAGACATAAAGTGGGCTAACGTTGTTGGGGTAGAGGACTGGAGCACATTTCGGGGCCTCAGATTGGGATTGTTTAAAAAAGTTTGAAAAGCACTGGAAACTCCAGAAATGGACCCGTTAACATGAAAAGCCAAGAAAAGAAAGTTCAGTAAACGACAGCCGTGGGATACGAAGACATATCTTAGATGTGCCATTAATCATTAACTCTCCAGATGCTGCAAGTGTCCTCTAGACGTAAATGGACATCTCCATCATAATCATCAATTCGTGCATCTGGACAAAATGGCATTCCAATCTGGGTTACTTACATGTTCCACCAATGATAAATAAAGAACGATGTATGAATTCACACGGATGCCGCGCCTCCACGCTGGCCTCGCACAAACTGCCAATCACAGAGTAGTGCGTGTCCGTGTCCTCCACCTCGGCCCATATCACAGTACTTTCGTAGATTGGCTTGTCTGTAGGGGGCGGGGTCAACTGTGGAATCAAAACAAAATTATAATTAGCGTTACGTTATGTTAGTTATACATGTAATTAACTCACTGTTGAGGGGGAATCCAACTGCTGTCCGCCAAATATGTGGAACTGACCAGGTTTAATCAAAATGCAGTCGGTAGTATGTGGAATTAGACAGATCTTATCATTGGCTCATTGGTTACAGTGAATCCAATGCAATCTGGCAACATGGCCTTTTACATTCCACCCAGACTGCATGAATTTGGGGCACATCTGATGACTGTCGAGTCCGCTATTTATTTTTTCCTGAACAAGACACAAAGTCAAACATCTAGAATATATAATATACTTTTATATAAAATCATCGCGGCCACCGGCGAGACGGTACTGCACGATAAGCCTTGTTCACAATCAAAGAGTTTGGATCCCAGTTTAACATTCGACGCAAGGACCATGCATATTTAGATAACAGTACTAAAACTGCCACATTACGGCCCGTAACCAGAAAGTTACGGTTGGGCACAAAACCGTCTGCTGTCTCAACTATTCTACCATAAAGAATGGACAGCGAAGATGGCGTGGAATAAATACTAAAAATTGATATTATGCCCCTGTACACAGGACCAACAGTTTTAAACTGAGGTCCCCGGGAAGCAGAGATCTTCTTAGTCACATGTGTTTGTCATTCACCAAGCATGCACTGTACAATATTGTACTTTTACTGATTTCATTCAGACAATTCAGAAGCCCAGCTCTGTGAGTGAATAATACAAAGAAAAGATGATTTATTACAAGCACCAATTCTGCAATATATGTCCAGAGAAACCATTTTAATGTTTTACATGGTAATCTGTGATAGTCATTGCTGTTGTCTGTATTTTATACTGTTTTCCTAAACTGGTTTTATGTGTATAGTCATGACTTAAGTATCTCAGTTACTGTAAAAAATGCTAGTTAGCGTCTTAGGCAGTGAATCATCATCATCATCGTCGTCGTCCTTGTCTAGTCATAACCATCATCATCTAGATCTATATCATCATCATTATCACCTATGTCATCATAGTCATCTATATCACCATCATCATCATCACCAACAACATTAACAACCACAACAAGCATAACAACAGAAAGACAACAACAACATCACCAACAACAACAGAGAACACGACACCAACAACATAAAATAAATGCAACAACAACAAATAAAAACACAAAACATTCAAAAATAAAAGTTCAATCTTTTCAGTGAGGACATCAAAAATCTATGCTGACCATCAACAAATCTCAGTGGACCAGTGTGTCCGTGCTAGATTAAGATATTGTCCAGCTGTGCCTTCATCAATATTGCACGCATCATCCCCACCCTAATTATCTTGATGAAGTGTCGCAATGTGTAACCAGCGAATGCTGCTGCCCCGGGTACCCCCCGCCCAAGTTTTCGGGTAGTGACCGCCCAAGGTCATTATACTGGAAAATCAATGCCCACCCCTCCCACTTCACCCACCCACCCGCCTTCCCACCCAATAACCGGGTGACTGCTCCCTGTTTCCCACCCCTTCCCATGAGCATCTTTGCTTCTGGCTCGGACGAAAAGTGAGGAAGTTATAAACGTTTGTATATATATATATATATACATGTATTGGGGAGGGTGGATGGGTGGGTGTACACCTTTTCATGACAATAAAGCTGTCACCAGAGACAAGACCTGGGTCTCTGTCAAGCCGCCCGCAAGTGTGAGCATTAAGAACATCGAGAGGAATTAATTAGCTTGGATCTCTCCTTGAGGGAAGACTCGAATCTGGCGTCTCCCGAAACAGGGGCAAAGCGCTCTAACAACTGCGCCGACTATCTATTCATCTATCTGTTTACCTGTCTGTTATCTATACCCATTAAATAAATAAATAACTAACTAAATAAATAAAGTAATATTCATCCATCCATCCATCCATCCATCCATCCATCCAGTCGCCCCTCCGCCCGTCTGTCTGTCGGTCCACCCGTCGGCCTATCTATCTATCTATCTATCTATCTATCTATCTATCTATCTATCTATCTATCTATCTATCTATCTATCTATCTATCTATCTATCTATCTATCTATCTATCTATAGGATTGAGCCCAAAGTTCAGGATATGCCTTAAAAAACCAAATGGTAAAAAAAAACACAAGAAAAAAGTGAGAGAAATAAAGTACAAGAACAGATTTCTGACCCTGCAAACATAATTGTGCAATGATCTGTGAACTCGCCATGGTGCGGGTGTGGGGTAAAGAATAACAGGAGGGAAGGAAGTCTACCAATGAAAGCCAGACAGTTGAAGCAACAGAAATAAAAACTAACAAAAATATGTACAGTGGCCAAAAATAATACTACCAAAACTGCAACAAGGATCTGCTGTTTCGTAATTTTTCGAGTATTGATTTGTGAACTAAGCAAGGTGGTTAAGGTGCCAGACAGATGCGACTGACAAACAGCCAACTATGACAGACGGACAGACGGACGGACGCACGGGCGGGTGGGCGGAAGAACGGACACACGGACGAACAGACAGACAGACAGACAGACAGAAAGACAGACAGATAGATAGATAGATAGATAGATAGATATGCACACATCTAGATAGATAGATAGATACGCACACATCTAGATAGGTAGATAGATAGATAGATAGATAGATAGATAGATAGATAGATAGATAGATAGATAGATAGATAGATAGATAGATAGATAGATAGATAGATAGATAGATTGATTGATATATTTTTATATAGATAGATAGATCTAGATAGACAGATAGATAGATATACATGTAAACACAATTTAATGTCCAAAAATCAGATCGAGAGACAGAATGAAATACAAAAATACATGAGTTTGCAATGCATGACCGGGATATACCGCCTCACTCCCTCATCCGATAATTCAACTTAAAGATTAATGAAAATCGGGAATTCCTTCATTAATTATTAGGCACAGTCCATTAACACCTAAGGTGTTGGCGTTTGACAAGGCAGTTCTCAAACGCCGATAAATGTCACCCTAGGGAGGTAAGTCTGAGATTTCAGATGAGAAATATCTAAACTGGGCCGTAGAATAATGTACATTACATGCTTAGTGAAAGTACAAAGCCGCTTTTAGTTATCAAATTTCAGAGTAATTGTTCTTCTCCCCATCGCGGTGGAAATTTTAGAATTTGGGGACGGGAGGACGGGATATTTTGGCTGTGTACAATGCATACTGCAGTACTGTGTACAATGCATACTGCAGTACTGTGTACAATGCATACTGCAGGACTGTGTACAATGCATACTGCAGTACTGTGTACAATGCATACTGCAGTACTGTGTACAATGCATACTGCAGTACTGTGTACAATGCACACTGCAGTACTGTGTACAATGCATACTGCAGTACTGTGTACAATGCATACTGCAGTACTGTGTACAATGCATACTGCAGTACTGTGTACAATGCATACTGCAGTACTGTGTACAATGCATACTGCAGTACTGTGTACAATGCATACTGCAGTACTGTGTACAATGCATACTGCAGTACTGTGTACAATGCATACTGCAGTACTGTGTACAATGCATACTGCAGTACTGTGAAAGTACTGTGTCGTTTTAAAGTTTCCTTTTCTGTTTTTTTTTAATTACTTATTCTGGATTGTGCACAATAATTTCGCGTGACGCTCAAACTCACTGACAGTTGTTTAATTTAATGGTGTTGCTGAGTCTGTGGACTGACTCGACGTGCAACGTGTCATTAAGACAGAATTCCCTTCATTGTTTTTTTCGAAACATACACAAACACCCACACACATACACACATACACACAAACCAAAAAACAACAATAACAACAACAACAAAAACAACAAAAAACTGCCGAGTTTCTATAAGAGAAATAAACACCTGATACATGAATGTACAGGGGCGGACTCGTGCAGTGCTGGTAATAGGCCCAGGTCAGATGGGAAATGTAGGCCCACATTTTCAACTTCTCATCAAGTGTTTTTGAAGTTAGTACTCTCTTTATAATACATGTATCAATATAATACAGAAATTATTCTCTACCAAAGCCCTCCCCTCTTTCCTTCTATCACGGGGAGTAGCTCCCCCTCCCCCTCCCCCCCTCCAAAAACAAAACAAAACCGGAGACCTCAGCCAATTGGCCCACCTGCCCCCTCCCTCTCAAAGCTGTTTAGGCCGGCAAGAATTAAGAATCACCTGCCTCACACCTCGCACAGCTGACACGCCCCGCCGAGCTCCGCCGAGCGCGTCCGCGAGACACCAGCCTCTGTTACGTCGACAGCGTGAAATGATATGGACGTAACCTCCGCTACCACAATTAACCTTTCTCACGCACCATCTACTTTAGTCAATGCGTTCACCCCGGGAGAATCAATAAACAGAAAATGTGAAGCATTTATAATTTCCAGACTTGACTTGGCTCAAATCAACAGCAACAACTACAGTACAACACCAACAAACTACAACAAAAACATCCCACACAGCAACCCCGCGTCCCCCATTAAAATTTTGTCGGATTGAGATCAAGTTTGCTCACAGTAATGACATCGTTCCCATGTAGTTTCGCCCCACCATCGGTCTGATGTAGGAAATCCGCTCCTTCAGTAATTCTGCCAGTTCTAGGGAATCCTACTAACCCTACGGAAATCCTACCAACCATATAATAATCCCACCAACCTTATGAAAATCCTACCAACCATATGGAAATCCAACTAACCATACCGAAATCCTACCAACAATACGGAAATTCTACCAACCATACGGAAATCCTACACAATTATATCTGATGGACGAAGAGATGCTGACTGGGATCAGCAACAACATAAACAGAAACAACAGCAGCAGCAACAATAACGGCAGTAGCAGAAAAGAACAACAACATCATCATCGACAACAACAACAACAGCAGCATCAGCAGCGGCAACACCAACAGAAAGAACAACCCCAGCAGGAACAAACAACACACAGTCTACATCACCACCACGGCACTATCACCATCGCATCACCAGGAACAACACAACCATACAACAACAATAACAATAATAACATAACAATAAGAATCAGACAAAAAAAGAAATAAAGACCAACACAAACGAAAGGAATAATCTCCCCATATCTACAGCGTCCAGACTGACCTTGCCAACGCCAAGATGACCATTGACCGTTTTAACCTCAAAGTTAAAGGTCACGCCCCTGGCTTGACCATTAGACAGGGGTGAAGGGTTAGGAGAGGGGAAAGGTGAAGGAAACGAGGTGGGGGGATGGTGACCGGAGAAAAAATGTCCTCCATTGTCACTGGCCAACGCGTTGAAACTTGGAGACGGGGATGGAGTTGGGCACATGGACGGGGTGGGAGTGGTGGCCGATTCCCTCCTGCTGCTGTTCTTACTGGTGGTGCTAGAGCGACGCCTCTGCTTCCTGACAATAGTGCCGGTTCGGGTCAGCATCGACATGTCCTGTTGTCTCACTGCGCCTCACGAAATAGTTCCAATTCGGGTCAGCACCGACATACTTCTGTCGTAGCACTCGTCTTCACCAAAAGAAGTTCCGGTTACGGTAACATGGACAAGCTATGTTATATCACTAAACCGAATAAAATAGTTCCGGTTCGAGCCAGCATCGATGTGTCACCATGCCTCACGAAATGGCGAATCAAGTAGGGCTTCCATTACGAGAGGTCACGAAAATGGCTTCTATTATGTAATTGATTCTGCTCAGAGAGTAATCATGTCTTCGCTGCTATATATTCCAAGATGAACATTAGACAACAAGGAGGAATACTGCCAGAATGGCGTTCCATACCAACGGACACCTATGCGTACTCCGTTCATGGTTCAACGAATGTGAAACACAACACTGTATATCTCCCAGTATCATTGAAAACGTCCACTGTCTCTTTTCAGAGAACCGAGGAATGAAAACGAGGAAAGAATCTGAAAACTGCAAATGTTTTGCGGCACAGAGTAATACAATTCCACCAAAAACGATTCATTGTGCATTCCCAGAAACGTGAAGGATTATAACGAGGAAAAGACTTGTTAAAAGGGCGAAAATTTTGCGTCAGACGACGTTACACAACTTCACTGAAGCTGTTCATCACATCCCGGGAAACTAAATTATGATAACGAGAAAATAACCTGAAAATAGCGAATATTTTTTTTGCACGAAGCTTATACAACATGATTGGAACTGTTCATTGCGCATTCCCAGAAAATTGATGATAATGAGAACCCGAAAATGGCGAACGTTTTTTAGCATGACAGCATACTGAAAATTCACCATTAATCAAGCAAGCATCAGATGGAATTATGTCTTTAAAAAATAAAACGAAACAGAACAAAATTCATTTTTTCAAACCGTTTTATATTTATTCTACCAGAATGATCCGTTTCCAGACATTTCCGCATGAGCTGATGCAATCTGCTGATCGATATCATATCGATTTTGAGCTTAGTGAAAAGATGCACTGACGTTCTACCTCAATGAAGTTCACTCCCATAAAGTGGCAACTGAAACTTTTGTGAATTTGTTTTTGGCAAAGAACTGCCAAGCAATGTATTTCGAAATGCTGAAACTTGCCAGAAGGCTGACACAAGACCCAGAGAAGGACCTAATTCGACTTCAATTGATCTTCAATATACAGTAAGGGAAAATACTGAGATATGACGACACCAGGGTCCGTTATCCAGATCTTCAACGACAGTTGTGATTGCGACAGGAAAAGCCATTCAAAAAGCCCAAAATTTCATCGAATGTCCCTGTCTGCAAAAACAATTACAACTCCAGACAACCATAAACGAGTGTAACATGTTGAAAACAAGTTAAACAGTTTACAACTGCTGCTAACTGCAAGACACGCCTCCACGCCATCAAAGTGTGTGCCACAGCGTACATCTGAATGATAGCTAACGTCGTAAAAATTTGTGGAAGTCGTAAAAGTGATCAGCTTAGAATGTCTTATTGCATTCAACAGAAAGGGAGTTTGTCCCCAATAACATGCGCAGCGCCCGTGAAACACTCTCGTGTCGCAGCTTAAAGAGGTTTAGTCTATAGTGTATATAAAAGAGTTCGAGCACGTTTTTATGCAATTTACGCCTACACGTAAGCTCGTCTCCCTCTCTAAAATCCATCGACTACGTGCTTGGGTTATTGAAAAGACTCGCCCCCATCCTGCCACTAACTTTGGCATTCATGAACTTTGCGAAAACATTTCTCGATCTCTGGACAATGTCTTATTGTTACCTTTGTCACACGTAATATTTTAAGATGCTGAAGTCGTACTTTGTCGAGGAGCGAAATATTTGCAAATCTATGAACAGCTTCCGAAATGTTTCGGCTTATAGTGCTTGTTATTGCATAATGACTGAATTTTCACACGTGGTTTTTTTTTTTTATTTGAACATGACCAATTTTTTTTTTCAAAGTTTAAGGCCTTCAGCTTAATGCGGCTTTGTCAGAGACTCGGACGACAACCCTGTTGTTGAGAAAACTCAACAAGTAACGCTTTTCTCTGAAAACTCACGTTGGTAAACAACTCCCAGTTCTTTTCACAGCGCGTCCCTAAATACAGCATGATTTGTAACGCAGTGATGCATATATTACCTCTCTTTCCCTTCCTCTTTCACTCTCTGCCTCCTCCCGCCCCTCCTCTCTCTTTCGTCTGAATTTACTTGCGCACTCAGTATTAATTTGAATAGTGTCTATTGATGTTTCCATACAGTGACCCTTCGACATTCTCACGCGTCACCAATTCGCTCACAAAACTGCATATTGACGGAGTATAAAAGTCACATATGGCCTCTTCAGATGTGAGAAGCAAAGGAGGTTCTATTTTTCCTTTCTTTTGTTGGTCGAGAGTTCCGCTCTGAGAACTGAGAATTGAAACAGATATGTTGATACTCTTTATAGCTCTTATGTGATTTTTCAGTGACACCACAACTATATTTGTCTAAAATTCTTACGTAAGTAGATTGATATGCTAGCAAGTGCGACGGAAAGGGAGGATGAGAGAGAAGGGTGGAGAGGGAGAGAGAGGGGGAGAGAAGGAGAGAGAGACGAAGAAGGGGAACAAAGAGAAAGAAAGACAGAGAGGACAGAGACAACGAGAGAGAGAGAGAGAGAGAGAGAGAGAGAGAGAGAGAGAGAGAGAGAGATGGATGAAAGCAGACGGTGCAAACACTTAACAGATTCATAATGGATAAACACAGATAGACAGACATGCAGGGGAACATACCTATATACATACAACAGACAGATGGTCGGACAGACGGACCGACCGACAGACCGGTCGACAGACAGACAGACAGACAGACAGACGGACACAGCTAGATAAACATCAAGATAGACTGATAATAGCTAAATTAATAGATGGTCTAACCAGCACACAGACAGACAGACAAACAGACAGATAAGTAGGTAGACAGACAAGAAGCTGAATAAAAACAGGACCTCTCTGTGACCGCGCACAGGTTTCATTTGAATAAAGAAGTAGCAATATAGGAGGAAACCAATCGACGAAGTTCATTACTGAGGGCGTGATCACACTGACACGCAAGTCTGTCCGAGCCGCACGGCGCAGTACACTTTACCCACAATAACTCCCTATTTTCGTCTTCATGATTTATGCGACACGCACTTTGCGTCCGGGGGGCAAAAAAAGAAGAGGTGACTGAAAGGAACCACATTATGTTATCTCTGCATCTAGTCCAACAAAACCTATTTTCATGCAATCCATTGTGAGATGTCGTCTATAGATTTTGCTGTTGACTTCCATCATTCATACAGCAGAAAATAATTTATACAGACATTAGGTACGCTCCGTGTATATCATAAATAAATAACAGATCCGAGGAAGGACAACAGAGAATGCAAAGAATTTCATAATTTATACATTGCTCGCCAATGCATACACAACTTTTCAAGACTTCATCGATCAAAAACAAGTGAGAGGCATGGAAAGGAAAAAGATAAAAGAGCAAAAGGGCAAATGTGCAGACAAAAAAAAAAGTGGCAGTTATGTCGACTGAAAACTGTAACGAAAAGGTTTGTTAAAAAGGTTAGATATACATTTGTGGACATAAAAGTTGAATACGAATGCCCCGATTTCTTAAAGAGAGGCTGAAAATAGAAAAAGGCTAAAGAAGAAATCTGTAATCTGCAGGAATGACGACTGAGAACTGAATAAGGGTTAAAAAGGTAAAAACTAAAACAAAAAAGTTAAAATGATGAAACGAGAACTCGATGATTTGAGGTCTTTATTTTAGGAGGTTCGCTGCCCTTGGCATTTACACCTCACTTTACTTGTTTTATTATTTCTTGTTCTGGCGGGGGGGGGGGGGGGGGGGGGAGATGATATGGATAAATTTTAATCTATTAATTTCAATTTTGCCCGGGCAGCGGCCTTTCGGCCTGCTCTTTACGATTTCCAACTGCCAAGGTATCTTTAACGTGCGCAACGTGCACACGAGCCCTCCGAATGAAACGAGAACTCCATAAGCTGCAATAACGATAAATGAAAACTGTAGTAAAAGGACATGGTGCACGATGGCGGACATATTGACATGTTGTTTAAAAAGCTGCTGGCGTAAAATGTTCAAAAGTGATTAAACCATTACTGTCGCAGAGAGGAAAAGGCGCCTCGTACTCCATTGAGGCTTTTCGTCTGTGAATTATGTCAATCTGCTTCAAGCTTAATTGGATGATATTGGAGGGCCGTTTGGTTTTGTATTTTATCCAAGGAAAATAAGGAAAATGGAAGCTCTTCCTTCTTCTTGTCATTAGTGGAAAAATATGGAAAATGGATGCTTATCCTACTTGTCATCAAATGAAATTACGGGAAATGGAGGCTCATTTTTGCCTTTGATGGAAAATAAGGAAAATAGAAGCTTATCCTTCTTGTCACCAATGGAAAATACGGAAAATGGAGGCTTATCCTTCCACTTGTCACCAATGGAAAATACGGAAAATGGAGGCTTATCCTTCTTGTCACCAATGGAAAATACGGAAAATGGAGGCTTATCCTTCCACTTGACACCATGGAAAATACGGAAAATGGAGGCTTATCCTTCCACTTGTCATCAGTGGAAAATACGGAAAATGGGGGCTTATCCTCCCACTTATCAGTAGAAAATAAGCAAAATGGAGTCTTATCTTTCTTTCAGCCATCAATGAAAATAAGGAAAATGGAAGCGTGTTCTTCTTGTCATCAGTAGAAAATACTAATAAGAAAAAAAATGGAAGCGTGTCCTTCTTCTTGTCATCAGGAAAGTAAGGAAAATGGAAGGTTGTCTTTCTTCCTGTCACCAGTGGAAAATCCGGGGAAAATGGATGTTAATCCTCCTTCTTTCAAGCTCATGTTTTTTTCTTTTATAACTTTTCCTCTTCTTTTTAATTAAAAAAAAAAAAATCGGTCTCTGTACAAATTTCCGTCGTTAAGAAAGTTTTTTTTTTTTTTTAAACGCATTTTATTCATCTGGATGCACGCAAATGTCCGACCTTGTCGTTTCATCTGCCCAGAAAACGTCGTGCTGAAGTCTGGCCAGATAGTTCCTTAACAATATCCACATTAGCGTCCCATTCAGTAATCTGTGCCTTCATCAAAGATCTACAGCTTGTCAGGAGGGAAGAGGAGAGGCGGGTAAAAAGAGAAAGTACGTCGAATTAACGAATCTCAGCATTTGACACGAGAGTTTGGTAGAACTGAAAGGTCCATCAGTGATTTAGCAAATCGCAGCATTTCGGGTAAGCACAGTGTAATGGATTTAATAAAATTGTAAGATATTCGGTAAATTAACGAATCGCAGCATTTAAGATTTGAAAGGTAATGCAATGTGATAGAATTGAAGATTCAACATTTAAGATTAGAAATGTAACGAACTGGATAGAATTCATAGATCCAAGGTAAATAAACGAATCTCGGCGTTTCATATGAGAAATCTAATGAAACTGATAGAATCGACAGATCCTGAGCCAATTAACGAGTTTCAGCATTTCATATTAAGGATGTAATGAATCTAATAGAACTGAAAGACGGCAGGTGAATCAACATATCCCCACAGTTTGCACTGGAGTTGTAACGAATTTAATACAATTCGAATAGAATTATCGCCCTTGAACCGAAAAGTCTCTTTATTTGTATTTGTTTGTATTTGTATTTGTATACTTCTTTAATCCCATTTGGGAAATTTGCCTTTCTGCCATTGCAGCCCAGTTACAACTGGAGCAGGCACGTCGTCGCCACAGTACAGCGCCGGTCGGCGGTGGGTTTTGGGGGGGGGGGATGAGGGAGGGAGTGGTAGGGATGAATTTTTATTTAATTTTGCCCGGGCAGCGATCTGTTCGGCCTGCTCTTTACAATTTCCAACTGCCAAGGTATTTTTAACGTGCGCAGCGTGCACGCGGGCCCTCCGAATTTTTTCGTCCTTATCCGAGAAGACTAGGTACTCGATCCTACCCCCCAATAGGATCAGGGACACGAAAATATGAGAAAAATCCCAAACTTCAAACATGCCTGCACCGGCCGGGTTTTGAACCCGGGACCCTTGGCATGAGAGGCGGGCACATTGCCTCTAGACCACCTTGTCCCCAATATCAGCACAAGAAGGTTATATCAGAGATTCAACTTGGACTTCCATTTATCTGACAACAATTAATGTCTTCAAAAGCATTCCAAAAGTTTGTTGGGTTGGAGCGTGTCCGGAACGGACCTCCGCCAGGCGCTCTGTCCACCATGCCACTGAGCCGAGGGAATTTACAGTGCTGGAAGTTTTCTCAGAGACCCAATAACTTACAGACTCCAGCGACAACTCTTAATGCTGCCAGTGGGCACGGTGACACCTAATGGCCTTGAAGATGTCCTGGAGATTAGCCCACAGAAATGAGATCGTGATCAGCAGCTTAACAGAGCTGCTCGGATTCTCCCTATGTCACAGGGGGCTTGAATGACATGGAACTTTGTAAAACTTTTGAAGAAACCAATGTTCGTCAAGGCTTTTGTTAGAGGGACATAGTGTATTACCTAGAAAGCTTTAGCTGAACCGTGAACAAAATTCAGTATTTTCTCTATTTGACTATGCAATTAAACTACGCCCCCCCCCCTCCCCCAACAACATCCATTCCGGGTACTTCCGACAACTGTTCACATAAGGACAGTTCACGTAAAGACACGAAAACCGTTAGTTAATCATCTATCTCGTGACTAAGCGAGCGGAGGTTCCAAGCCGATCCATTGTTAAAGACAACCCCGTCAACGACAGCAGCTTTCTTCATACAAGAAATTCCAATTGCAAACACCGTTTTTAATAACTCTGCTTTGTAAAGTTTATGTCCCCGCCTTTTAAAAAACATTAATTGTCTTAGTGTCTGCTTGAACTTCACAATTACACTCACTTCCAGCATAGTCAATAAGGCTAATCACAGACAATGCTTTGCCCTCCGTGTTCAACAAAATAATGCTATATCACTGCTTTGCGCCCGTAAGGCCGTCGAAGAATGAATGCCTGAAGCAAAAGCCTTGTGAGAAATTAATTCGATAGTACTTCACCCGTAGAGGGACTCGAACCTAGCATCTCTGGCATTTCAGACAAGCGCTCTAACGGTCGGGTCATTTTGCTAGCTAAGTTTTGGGTATTTTTCAGTGGAAAATATATTATGCAACAGAAGGTTATTTCTCCCTCTCTACTGTCACTCTTTAAGAAACAGCTGCAGTAGCAACAACATCAGTGCTGAACAAGACAGCTCTTGCTAATTGTGCCACCCACATTAATCCTTTCATGCTGGGATCAGGTCATAATTATTTTTTTACTGATTGCCATCTAGCGTGAGATTTGATGATTTTGACACCCGCAGTAATTCTGGTGACAATTTTTGGCCTTGGAATGCCATACTATATAGTGGTGGTCACTCTTACTGTTTTGGAAATGTGACAACAACAACAACAACAACAACAACAACAACAACAACAACAACAACAACAACAACAACAACAACAACAACAACAACAACAACAACAACAACAACAACAACAACAACAACAACAACAACAACAACAACAACAACAACAACAACAACAACAACAACAACAACAACAACAACAACAACAACAACAACAACAACAACAACAACAACAACAACAACAACAACAACAACAACAACAACAACAACAACAACAACAACAACAACAACAACAACAACAACAACAACAACAACAACAACAACAACAACAACAACAACAACAACAACAACAACAACAACAACAACAACAACAACAACAACAACAACAACAACAACAACAACAACAACAACAACAACAACAACAACAACAACAACAACAACAACAACAACAACAACAACAACAACAACAACAACAACAACAACAACAACAACAACAACAACAACAACAACAACAACAACAACAACAACAACAACAACAACAACAACAACAACAACAACAACAACAACAACAACAACAACAACAACAACAACAACAACAACAACAACAACAACAACAACAACAACAACAACAACAACAACAACAACAACAACAACAACAACAACAACAACAACAACAACAACAACAACAACAACAACAACAACAACAACAACAACAACAACAACAACAACAACAACAACTCTGCATACATCAGAGAATCAACATTTCTAGACAAGTTAGTGTGGCCATTTTTAGGCTGACACAAAAACTAAACTTTCATTTCGACGCATTATCAAAAGATAACCGTAACCCTTTTTTACACTCGGGGGTTCTGACAGATCCCAGGCACTGTTTTCATCTGGTATTAGGGGCGGGTAGCCTAATTACAAAGCCAGGTAGAGAAAATACTGAGTAGAGTTCATTGTTCAGTAATGGCCTATAATGTAAAAATACCACGTTCCCCTAACAACAGCATCTTCATCATAATATCTCCCTGTGGAATGTAAAATAGCGTTAATCGAATGTAAAATAGCGACAATTTGCATTCCACTGGGGATGGGGGTGGGAGGGGAGGGGAGAGAGAGAGAGAGAGAGAGAGAGAAAGAGAGAGAGAGAGAGAGGGGGGGAGAGAGAGAGAGAGAGAGACAGAGAGAGAAAGAGAGAGAGAGAGAGAGAGAGAGAGAGAGAGAGAGAGAGAGAGAGAGAGAGAGTTTCTGATGAAGTAACGCTAAGCATCTTTTCCGCAGATGTGTGATTAGGGCCGTTGAAATAAACTACATAATATGTACTATTCCCTATTGTTCATTAATGATATAAATCATCTTCCAATAAACTGGCTGAAGTTTCGAAATGACACTGCCAAGCAAATACATGCAAATCAACAGAATGAAACAAAACCCCAACTAAACACTTCCGGTACTGTTCAAAACCATCATACTACCTTTTCCCAGCACAAAAATTCCATCAATTGTTTTCATTCCCCAGAGACTCAAATACACCAAATATTTCGACACCGATCCAGACATATCAATCCTGCTGGCAAAAAATCCAAAGAAGATAAAAAAAAAAACCCGACATTTTTCCACTCAAAACAAACCATAATCATCAACAAGCGATTCAGCCACAAACTGTTGAGATCCACCATAGAGATACCAATATAGCTTACATGATTTGTTGGCCGAAATTGCACTGAGAAACATTAAGTACCCAACACACGTCAAGGAAGATTGCTTCCGTCAATCTCATTTTGCAACTGATGAACTCAGTTATAATTATATTCATAAATTAGGCAGATAGTCCCCAAATACTCAGATCGAATCAATGTCCAGTGATCTGCTTTACGGTCAATGACCATAGACCTCACTTGTATCCTCGAAACTGACGTAAAATCCCTTAGCTTATCCATTTCACTGGTTCTGAAAGGATCAAGGCTTCTTCTGCACATTCCTCGGCATGCATCATTCAATTGCGGCGATTTTGAAAACAATTGTGGATCTATGTATTGATCAGCATGTTTCTTTGAGGCGTAGTAACTAGTATGGCTACGTTCTAAAATAAATATCAACAAGAAAACTCACAGGAACAAAACTGTGCCTACCGAAGCACGCCTATATTTATTTGGAACACTTTCTAATTTATGAACACATACACTGAGCTTTCGCACTAAATCTGATTCACTCTCTTTGGTGCGCACGTATGCAGGACTTAAAATGAACAGAAATATGTCTAAGGCTTGAATGGCTTCGCAGTCTTCCGTTCTGGAAATTCTGGTAGTCTATAAATTTGACAGCAATCTCAACTCACCAAGGCAATTAAAACACAAAAAATCAAAGCTAACGTGAGTTAAATATTTTTCTATACCAAAATCTAGCTGGAGATGAACTTTACTAATCCTGAACATTTCCTTTCTCTGCAACCTCCGACAATGGAGGGGCTCGCGGAGCACGTCACACATGTCCATCTTTATATATAGGACTACAAAAATGTATCCGCTGGTTTTCCATATAGAAAATGGCACTTGCTCACGGAAATGACGTTTGAGGAAAATTGTCCCTGGACGAATAGGGAAAAACGGTAGTCTCCTTGCACTTACAAACTGTCCACTACGCAGTTATACAGAGGAATAAAAGAGAAGTAGTGAAAAAAAACAAAATGCTAATGCACAAGGGTCAGCTCACGATGGAAACACCACAAATCGTCATGGAAGTCTCCAAGACATTGAACACCCACAAACGAAGTCTTATTTCATTTG
This sequence comes from Onchidella celtica, assembly GCA_963931925.1. Classification (NCBI taxonomy): domain Eukaryota; kingdom Metazoa; phylum Mollusca; class Gastropoda; order Systellommatophora; family Onchidiidae; genus Onchidella; species Onchidella celtica. The sequence continues at coordinate 28,908,999 of OZ007573.1, read as the reverse complement.
GCAACGGTTGGAGAGGCTGGTGGTGGGCGCGGTAACTGAGTCTGGTCACCAGGGCTGTGGTGACTACCTCTGTCACCGCTGTCTTCAATGAACACTCCACAACCACGAAATGGATTTGATAGACGCGGCATGCCACGGAATTAAGCTGCAGCTAGGAAAGGTCACACAGACATAATGATTCAAACGCAATGAAAAAAATTGGCGAAAAAACGCACCAACAACTAAACCCAAATGCACTGGTAAGTCAGAACCTATAAACAACAATAATAGGTTGCTCTACTGAAATAACAAATGTTCAAGTCAGCCTAAACCTTCTCCCTTCCAGTCCTAAATGACAACAATGTTAGAAATAATAATTCTGGAAATGTCACTGATAATGACGTGGTATTTTAAAACAGGAATAGCGGTAAAATCTATTTTTATCTACCCCTTCTGGTTTGTGTGTAATTGTAAGATCGAGGCTCATGAACGAGCAGCTTTGGAAAGAGAGAACAATGAGATTACGAAGGAGAAGATTTGAAAAGCACTGCAAACTGGCTTAGCTGACCCGAGATGCACTAATACTATAGCTCAGTGTTTTCCCATTGGCTCAGAGACGCACGAGTTTACAATAGATATCAAAACAATACCACGAACTGCCGCACATGACATACATGTAATACTTTTATCCAAAATAAATATGCACTTTATTTCCTAGAATCAATTTATACTCTCATGTTGGGTCTTGGTGGGAGATGGAAGCACAATTTCTAAACTGAGCTAGGGATTCAGTAACAACACAGTATGAAATGCAGTCTACTCCTTTCTTTCCATTGTCAAACATATGCCTAGAATGACAATTTTCAGTTCAAATGTTCAACAACCAAACACACACACACATATGAAGCAAACTAGTCTAAGAAAACAACAGCAACAAAAACAATAAAGCAACAGAAACCCACCAAAACAATTTACGACAAATTGACGTTTTCAATATCCCTCTCAGTGTTGAACCATTTCCCCGAATACGCTTGTGCGCCCTATTCCCACCTAGAGTGCACCAGGCAATAGATCAATAGCACCCGAGAAAACTCCCATCCAATACCTAGCACACGATGCGAAACATAACCGATCACGCTATTTTCAAGGTAGAGATCGCAATGGAAATATCTTTCTATAATATCATATCCACAGTCTCTGAAAAAATCTGGGCAGTTTTCCCACAGCCAATGACAACAGTTCTCCAGCATGTCATAAATCCACCTATTTCCAAATCGACGTTTGGTAATAAAATATCTGTGCTAATTTTTCTTGTGTTGTTTTGTCCTCTCTTAGAATTGTTTCTTTTTGAAAGTAAGCCTCCAATACCCAGTGTTCCAATTTTGAGAGACGTTATCTGATGTCCAGTGTTATATATTTATTATTACTTATTGGAACACATTTTATTTTTTCAATGAATGATATTAAAAAAAAAAGAGTTCATTTCTTTATTTTGTATTCATCGCACTATTTTATTGCAGTTTTGTGTGATTTTAGAACAATTTGGATGATGTAATAACAATTATTCACTAGTCTGTTTCTTCATTGCCAGAGCCTAGACCGTTGGCATGTACAACTAACCTGGAAAGAAAACTGCAACAACAACAACCATACAACAACGACAACGACACCAACATTATCAACATCACCATCATCATCAGCAACAGTAGCTACAACATCATCATCATCATCAACAACAACAACAACAAAAAATACTACTACTACAACAACAACAACAACAACAACAAATCAAAATAAAAGTACACAACAAAAACAAAAACAAAAACATCAATAGCAAAAAAGCTATGAACAATTAATTTACTATTCAGATTTTAGGCCAGTTCAGTTAGCACAGTCTTAATGCCCTTTTCACACTTTCTGCACACGTAGCCGCTAACAGAAAATCTTCAGTTATATTTAGAATTTGACATAATGCCTGGGTCGAAATTTAATGATACCGGTATCTTGATAGAAATTTGGACATGGCTATTCGATAGCTTATATTATTGCGATGAATGCATGGTAAATCAATAGAACGCAGAACTAATAGATTGGCTGTGGGCAAAACAGGTCGATTTCCTGATCTATTGACAGGCCCATTGATTAATGCACGAGTTTTCAACCCGGGGATCAAGATGACATTTTTGAGTTCGGACAGGGTTTGAGTTTGAGTTCGGAGAAGACGTGTCGACACGACAACTGTTAAATGTAAATTAAGAAAGAGCGCTTTTGTCATTTAAAGCAAAGTACCGTACCGGTAACTACTTATCTATGGTGTAACTATTTTTTGTATTGGGGGTTCTCCCAGATCTATTTCTCCCTTTTAATATGTTATATGTGTGTGTCTATGTATACAATGTGTTTCTAGAGAGAGAGAGAGAGAGAGAGAGAGAGAGAGAGAGAGAGAGAGAGAGAGAGAGAGAGAGAGAGAGAGAGAGAGAGAGAGAGAGAGAGAGAGAGAGAGAGAGAGAGAGAGAGAGAGAGAGAGAGAGAGAGAGAGAGAGAGAGAGAGAGAGAGAGAGAGAGAGAGAGAGGGAACAAGACTTTCTGTAAAGCACCTAGAGCAAGAGAGAGAGAGAGAGAGAGAGAGAGGGAACAAGACTTTCTGTAAAGCACCTAGAGCAAATTATTTGGATTGGGTGCTATATAAATGATCTTCATTATTATTATTATTATTATCCTTCTGGAATAAACAACTATCGACTCAAGGACAACATTCATTTTGACTTGTTATGTGTGACTGATATTGTCTGCATCACTTCTGAATTGTGTACTTGTATCATCAACATCGCTCGGACACATTACTAAACAACAACGGTCAGATTGGGTTAGGAAAAAGCAAGATAGTGTAACAGAGTGTAACTTGACTACAGGAGAGCAGGAGGCCATACCAGAGGTAGCCACCAACCACCAACCTAGGTAGAGGGAATACACGCCTAATAATATGCAATAATAGTGATACAAATGATGATACTGATGATAATCACAATAATAATAATAACAATAACAATAATAATGATAATGGTAATGACTTCACCATTCTCTCTTTCTGTGTGCATATTTGTGTTCTTTCTCTTCCAATCTGAGTGAAAGAGAGAGGGAGAGAGAGAGAGAGAGAGAGAGAGGGAGAGAGAGAGAGAGAGAGAGAGAGAGAGGGAGAGAGAAAGGGAGAGAGGGGGAGAGAGAGGGAGAGAGGAAGGAGAGAGAGAGGGAGGGGAAAGGGGGTGGGAGAGGAGTGGAGAGAGAGAGAAGGGACAGGGAGGGGGAGGGGAGAGTGGGCGTGGACAGAGAGAGAGAGAGAGGGAGGAGGAAAGGGATGAGGAAAGAAAGCGAGAGAGGGAGGCAGACAGACAGACAGACAACAGACTAGAACAGAAAGAAAGGGAGAGCAAACTGGTGGACTGAGGAAGAAAAGAATTAAACGCAGTATTTTTCATGGACAGGGACGTCTCAGGTGGTTATCAGAATTTCCAAAGGGGTCTCCAAGTAAGAAAGGCTGAAAACTGAAATGATCTCCAGCCATTTGTTTACTCTATGATAAGAATCACGGACGTCATCCAATGAAGTAAACTTGAATAATTATAGCTGTTGTATGGAGTAATAAACAAGGATCGCTAATTTCGTGCAGCCAAAGTTACCAGGAAGGTTTTTTGTTCTCTAGGTTTTGTTTGTTTGTTTTCTGTCTCAATTTACCTAGAGCTTGCACGTTTTGTGACGCCGGCTGTTTTCTTTCCACATGCTCGCGTCCGTCCGCCGCCCACCCAGTCCGCCCGCATGTTCATCCGTCCATCCATCCATCTATGTGTCCGCCTCTCCGCCCGCCCGTCTGTCCATCCGTCCATCCATCCATCCACTTATCCAATCATCCTTCCATCTATCCACCCAACCTTCCTTTCATCCATCCATCCATCCATCATCCATCCAACCATCCATCTACCCATCACCCACTCAATCAACCATCCACCCATCGTCCACCCAACCATCCATCCATCCACCCAGCTTGAAAAAAGTACAACTTTTTGGGGAAACTAAACTCCAGGAGATCTTCCAAGGAAGACAACTACAGTTAAACAAGCGTTTCGGCCCTGAACTTCTTCACACTCTCTTGGGTCTTCACATGCAATGCTTGGATGGTAGTCTTTGAACCTAGTCACATTGAATATAGCCATGGCAGCAATGCATGATCAAGGTGGCACAGAGGTATCCTTATATCCCTAGTTTATAATTATAAAACACGCAGTTAGTAAACAATTTTAACACAACCATTGTAGTTCATAAACGCCAGGCATTAAGAATATTCACTTGAGATATCTGTGACCTCGAGCCCAATAAATTGTGCATTTACGGAATAGGCGTGATCTTTTTCGTTCGTTCTTTCTTCTTCTTCGTTTTTTGAGTGTTGAAAAGTATTTCTGGAGTAACCTCATCTGAGGCTGACATTTTGAAACTGTATAAATCATGCACTTTGATATTAAAACTTGAGACGGCACAACGAGCAGTGACGGCTTACAACTTCAAGTTTTCCATCCATGCAACATAATACCGTCATAAAATTAGTCATGAAATCGCTGTCGGTGTCGAGGCTGTTCATACTGGCAGGCTCTTAGTCGATGGGGGCCAAATGCTGGAACATTTTTCTTGTCGTTTCATTCATTTACAAAGTTTCCATTGATTTCAAATTGCATGCTCAATCCTCTTTTTTATGCACTCTTTTAAAATCGAAGTGCGTATCCGTACAACATGTTGTGCACACAATTCATTGACGTGGGCTGGGGTAGCTCTGCCATGATTGGTCTAAAATGTAAGCGCTCTTCTATGAATGAAGAAGATTCATTCACATTGTGTGTTCTACGTCATCAAATTGTGTGCATAACATGCTGTACGGATATGTGCTTCCTCTTTGAATACTTGACAACACACTAATGTTTTTCAAACTATTTTGCCCCACGCCCCACGTCAATTAATAAAAAAAGAACAACAACACGTGTGCCCCATCATGACCGTACAAAGTAAATATACAGTATCGCTTTTGTATCGACCGATTGTGTAGATCCAAGTTTCAGGTATTTTTAAATAAAAAGTTGGAAACATGTAAAATCCCACGATCTTTGTTTTGGCTCCCTGTAGTAAGGTCACCGGACCGGGAACGATATTAATAATACGCGTTCAGTTCCACGCGTGCAATTTCCATATCAGAAATGAGTGGCGCATGAAATCTGTAGTAAGACTGTAGAATATGGGAAGATATCTAGACCAAAGAGAGAGAGAGAGAGAGAGAGAGAGAGAGAGAGAGAGAGAGAGAGACAGAGAGAGACACAGAGAGAGAGAGAGAGAGTGAGAGAGAGAGAGAGAGAGAGAGAGAGAGAGAGAGAGAGAGAGACCGAGACATACACACACACACACACGGTGGGTCCATAGTTTATCCCTGATAATGCCGGGGACACCATCTAGTATAACAAATAAAAAGACTCCAAAACATTTAATATGTATACATTCAAAGGAGGTTTTCATCAAAACTTTATTTCATAAACAAACAACATTTTATTTGAACAGCTACGTCAAGACTTCTTAATACACTATGAAATTAAGATTTCTATGAAAAGTCCCATGCCCTACCGGTGGGGGTGCACCCCCCGTCTTGAGAAACGCTGATTTAGAAGAAAGAAACTGCAACTACTGAGGGGAAACCTACAGCGAAAAGCTCCCTGTTAAAATAAGAAAGAAAATGAACAGACGTGGAATTTTTTCAAGGGATAAAACAAACAATAACCTGAACAAGTCTAAGATCAAAAAGGTGGAAAATCAGAACTGTCGTTAAAAACGCCGAGGGTGACAAGAGAACAACATGATGTTAAAAGATTAGTAAAACTGAAACATTTTATTTTAAGCCAAACGAAAAATGTTTTTCACTTATTTTCTCGCGAGTTGTTCAGTCAGATTGTTCCAATATTGCTCTGGTAATATTAATTGTGAAGTAATGACAGAGCTGACGTCCTTTAAGTCCTTTCCTTTAAAAAAAACTGAGACATTTCTTGAAAGGTAAAATCCATTTACGTAATCATTTATCGTGGAGGATAATTGAATTCCTAGGGCTTTGAGCAGTGTCAGTTATAATTTAAATCCATCAAATTTGACAGGAAACGGAACATTGGCGAACTGAAATTAAAAAAAAAGTATTCCTCATAGAATATCAGCAATGAGGGACAGGGTAGAGCCAAAGAAACAGATGAATAGGCGAGTGATTGAAAAGTAAAGAAACATTTTCTGATAGATTCATTATCATTCAGGTCTTGTGACACATTCGCTGATGGATCATTGGATAGGCAGAGAGTTCAGATAGAGACATTGACAGCTTTAAAGACACGACAACCAATCAGATGATGAGATAGACAGGAAACTTAGCCGAGTGGAAGGCAGAAAGACTTGACAGTCCAAGACATTGATAGCTCTGGGGAGAGGAGGGGCGTGGGGGGGGGGTGGGGTACACAGGCGCAGAAAACGAACGGATCAACAGACAAATAAACATACAGATAAACAGACAGACTGATCGAGTGACAGTCAGACAGACAGATAGATAAGATTGAAAGATGGATGGATGGGTAGATGTGCGGGTGGGTGTATGGATAGATAGATAGATAGATAGATAGATAGATAGATAGATAGATAGATAGATAGATAGATAGATAGATAGATAGATAGATAGATAGATAATACATACATACATACAACATACTACATAGATAGATAGATAGATAGACAGATAGACAGATAGACAGATAGATAGATAGATAGATAGATAGACAGATAGATACATATCAATATCTTTATTTCTCTATAATACAATACAAGTAATGTAACATCATAGAAAAATGATGATGAGAAATACATCAAAATGGATGGTAGCATGCTGGATGCAGGTAAACAGGAAACAAGATTCATGAAGAATATTGAAATAATGATATAAAAGGGTAATGACACAGTACATAGATTATAGAGGATGGGATTTACAACGGCGTTTCCATATGTGATGGGATGAGAATATTGCACTATTGCTTAAGTATTTGCAGAGACCCCGGATTTCATATTTTCTGATATTTAGTTGGAACAATCCTTTAGAAAAATTTTTATGAATGTGGCCCAGACTGCCAACAATCAAAACAATTACACGGGTGTTAAATCCCATTTTGTTTATCTCCATACTGAGGGGGAAATATTTATTAAATTTATTTTGGTAGCAGTTTTCAATATGGGCATCAAAACAGACTGCAACCTCTACAAGCCATACTCTTTTGTGTTCACGATCAATAATTGTAATATCAGGCCTGTTGGCAGTGGTGTCAAAATTTTCCTGGGTGTTATCAAAATGAGCTGGCCTTAAAGGTGTGTCTTTTTTCAATGAGACATGCGTGTTCCTTTTGTACACATCACTTACTTTCTCAAAGATCTTATTGACAACTTTGTTGTGTCTTTGCTGGTAAAGCGGCTTCAGTTTTTTACATCCATTCAAAACATGGGATACTGTCTCAGCATAGAAATTACAAAGTTTACATGTTTTTGAATAACTGTTTGGATAGTATGTGTGCAAAAGACTCTCACATTCAAGCACTTGCATCCTCCCTTTCACACAAAACGTTCGTACTTTATCACTTATTTTGTGGTTGGTTAAAAAGTTACAAGATACAGTGTAATCAATGTTGTTCCCATTTTCTCTAATTATTCTTCCTTGTGATTTCAAACTTTTCAGTTCTTCAACAACATTATTTAGTTTCACATTTTTATAACATTTTTGAAATTTCACATGATCATGAAGAGAAAAATGAACATCATCATCAACCTCGACATTGTATTTAAAGATATTGTTAGATTCCTGTAGTTCAATTTTTTCTCTGGCACACACCTCCTGGAGGTTGACCCAATTTGATTTTGACCAGTTGACCTTGCACATACATACATACATACATACATACATACATACATACATACATACATACATACATACAACATACTACATATAGGCCTATATATATATAGATAGATAGATAGATAGATAGATAGATAGATAGATAGATAGATAGATAGATAGATAGATAGATAGATAGATAGATAGATAGATAGATAGATCAACCCAAAAAAAGGGCATTTTCCAAGATCAGTCCAATACTATGGCTCTCTAAGAAGCTTAGCAATCGTTCAGTCTAACCATAAGATTACATGCCAGTTTGCCCGGCCAGGAACATGCCGAGCCAAACCAATTTCCTGCAGGCCAACACGGCCATCTCGTCTCCTTTTGCGTTCAACTCAATACGTTGGCAACTCCCTGGCACACGCCCATATTTGCTAATACACGTACAGTAAGCTTTCATTTACACCAGGGGAGTTCAAACTAGAAGACACGTAGACATTTCCCAGGGAGGGAAAGGTGTGTCCGTGTGTGTGTGGTTTGGGGGGGGGGGCTCGAACAATAAATAACGAAAATCTTTCAGGCAGGTCGAGCTGCAAATATAGACATAATATTCTCAGTTGATGTTCCACAGTGCCTTACTAATGATGTTATGTATGTGTTTCTCTTTCTCTCTGTATGTGTATGTATGTGTCTGAGAGAGATGGAGAGAAAAAAAGAGAGAGAGAGAGAGAGAGAAAGAGATTAAAATGGAGAGAAAGAAAAAATAAGAGAGAAAGGAAAGAGTGATAAGATGACGGGGGAGTAAGAAGAGACAGACAGAAAGAGGGGGTAGAAAGAGACAAGAGAGAGGCAGAAAGAGAGAGAGAGAGAGAGAGAAAGAGAGAGAGAAAGAGACAGAGTGAAAGAGAGAGAGAGAGTGAGAGAGAGAGAGAATTGGTGGGCGGGGTGGACGTGCGGAGGGGAGGGAGGGTTAAATTCAGTCTCATTTTGGGGTGGGTGGGTGGGATCTCGGGCAATGATCATAGATCTGAAAGGCGTCTCAATGCAAAACAGTTGAAAAGCAATGATTTTGCAGGAATGACACTAGAGATATTGTTCTCACTGACACTGTTGGTTATTGTTTCTCAGTCTTCGGGCAAGAACTGAAATGATAAAGAATAATGATAACATCGTTTCATTATTACCAGTAATTATCACCTACCTAACTATCTGATGGACGGTAGTCAGGATCTAGAATCATCAGGATATTTCGCTTGCGGAATCTTTATCGAGAAACAGCGAAAAACCAAGCAAATAAAAGAAATAAAGTCAAACAAAATTCAAAACTGATAAAACAAAACAGAAACGATGATAGGAAAAGTATGAAGCAGACAAACCAAAAATAACACCAATGAAACACCCCGTGCACACTGTTGACAAAATAGTAAAATCCCGAAAGCACAAGTAACCTTTTAACCCTTTGACTACCAAAGCCGTGAAAGCTAGATTTTCTGAAATCTTGTCCATATTTGCTATATATATTTTTCATTTACATTTACGAGAGCCAAAGCGAATCTAAATTATGATATTGATCTGCAATTCAAAGGTTACTAATTGAAAACCAAAAAGGTCTAACTTACAGTAAAGGATTCTCAGCAATGCCATGCCGGTATTGAAAGGGTTAAGCGCTCTAGGATCAGCAAATACTTGATATGCCGAGGGTATTTTTTTTTCTATCGAGTTCACACAAGCATCTCCTCCCTTTTCCAACTACAGCAACAAAAACCCTAAAAAAAACAAAACAAAACACCCACACCACAAACCACTAGGCCATAAAAACAGAGATATTTCTGATACTTCCGTGTTCTGGCTTCATCAGAATAGAAACCACGCCCTTGGGGGAGGAAGCATTTTATTTTGATATTTTTCTTTACTGATCCCATCTTATCCACCACACCCTTTGCACTCGCTATTTACTCACCACCCTTGACGTACCGGCACTCTGGTAAAGCTGCTGTCTTCCTCTGCCTGGTTCGTGCAGTCAACAGAAACTCTTGTCTGACGCGTCCTTGGCAACGCCAGAATAAGATAATCTTGTCACAAATTATCTCGAGATGTCAACAAAACATTTCTGTGCTGTCAATGAAGAATGCCGATATGTACAAACTTCCTGGTTGAGGCCAGTGCGTAGAAACACCGAGTTAGCCATGAAAGGGTTGGCCTTGTATTCAGCAATAGCCTGGATTATAACAGACATCTCGGAATGCTCAGTGTTTCTGCGCCATGAGATGTTTCCACGCAATATGCGATTTTTACATCATTTAAGTTGGTTGTTGTTTATTTCTTCTTTCTATTAATTTTTCTTGTTCTCCGTCTTGGTTTTCTGACTGCCTCACAACAAAGTGCCTGTAATAAGACAGGTTATCCTTAAATATAACAGAGTTTTGGCAGATTCAGGAATGTCCCGCAGTTTTGTTACCTTGAACGTTTCTCCGACTGAAGCACTGATCGTTCATGGTATGGCTGCACGCTGTCTTCAGGAGATGAACAGGTTATAAACAACAACTACAACAACAACAACGACAACAAGGTGGAGGGAGAGCAGGGCTTGGCACAAAGTTAAAACATGCAACTCTCCAAAAGTTGTATTTCGCAAAGCACCAACTGTGGGTTGGAGTTTGAGTTTGAAGAAAGTACGCCGACTCGATAACGGTCACGCTGTGCTAGGAAAAAGCAAAAATGATGCAACAGAATATAACAGAAAGATAAGACAAAAGGAGACCCTACCCAGCAGCGTCCACCAAGCAGCCGCCACCCCGTTTGGAGCAACAAGAAAACCAAAACATCACCATCAACAAGAAAACCAAAACATCACCATCAACAAGAAAACCAAAACATCACCATCAACAAGAAAACCAAAACATCACCATCAACAAGAAAACCAAAACATCACCATCAACAAGAAAACCAAAACATCACCATCAACAAGAAAACCAAAACATCACCATCAACAAGAAAACCAAAACATCACCATCAACAAGAAAACCAAAACATCACCATCAACAAGAAAACCAATACATCACCATCAACAAGAAAACCAATACATCACCATCAACAAGAAAACCAAAACATCACCATCAACAAGAAAACCAAAACATCACCATCAACAAGAAAACCAAAACATCATCATCAACAAGAAAACCAAAACATCACCATCAACAAGAAAACCAAAACATCACCATCAACAAGAAAACCAAAACATCACCATCAACAAGAAAACCAAAACATCATCATCAACAAGAAAACCAAACAATCCACCGGATGGCAGTCTGTGGAGGACGGGGAACCGGCAGTGGCGATAAGTTAGATAGCCGTTCTCTGTTCTCATCATTCTTTCATTCATTTTCAGACACTGTTTCACTTGTTGTGTTTTTGTGATTTTTCTGATTCTATCTAACAAAGGACTTAAGGTCCCAAAACTTATTTAATTCCTTTCTTTCTTAATTCTTTTGGAATTTTTTTTGCACAGATTCATTGATTTTTGCTCTTAATGCAGGACTTTGCGTGATACAATTTTTTTGTGTACATTTTAATTTTGTTTTCGGTTTCTTTTTTTTTTTTTAAAGATCAGACCAGGGCTTTGCTGAGAGGTTAGGGGATAATGTGACACGGGGTGTCCGCTGGTCACTTTCAGAACGATGTACCCCTCAAAGAAGTGTGCCAGTCCACTTTCCCGTGTAGTCTGGGCCCTCAGGTACTAAGTAAATGGATTACTGTGAAAAAATCTGCGATACTGATAAATTTTTACTTTTCGCTGTCTCGGGATGGACAGAAGGCTGCGAAACACTGACATTCAAACAAAGTTATCAAACGAATAGCCTCTTTCTCGCTCGAGCACACTGGTACGTTTTCCAGTATGCTTTGCTTTGCGTTTTCTGGTCTTCTTTTCGAGAATCTTCCATTCTAAATAAAATGAATTTTACCAGAAATCACATGCCAAATCTCGTCTATTTTCACAAGTACTTTCTCTGCAGTTTGAAGCAGTTTGACATGCAAAATATAAGAATAGAATGATATGGTGTAAATGAGGAATTAAAATACTGAATATTCAACACTGAAATAAGACGTACTTGGTAGAAATGGCAACTATTATAAATAACATACATTGTGCAGTGGTTCTAAACTTGTTGAAACCTGTTTCATCTCTTAATTCTAGTCTTATTTCTCTATTTATATTATGACAAGTCTGCCTGTTTATTAAAAAAGCAAGACCGATGGAGCAGTTTTCGTACGAGCTTTAGCAAATTCAGGAGCGGGGCAGCAACACACCCCCAAACACAGGACAGCTCCAACACATCCCAGGGATTTTCGGTGATGTTCAGAGTCATATCAGGCACAGTCCAGAGATTGCAGCACCCATGGCAATGTTCGATAGGTCGAGAAATCCCTTAGCCGACGACCTGTGTTTGGGGGTGTGTTGCTGCCCCGCTCCTGAATTTGCTGAAGCTCGGACATAAAAAATTACGCGCCCGAAAGTAAGGGAATTGACGCAGACTGAATTGAAAGTCAGTAGAAATTTATGCACGATCGAGAATAAACAAAACAAAAGCAACTCCATATTTTCACAATTCAGTGACATAATGCTTTTAGTGAAGGTTTATAAAAAATGCATTGTAAGGTCTTTTTCCACAGTCAAGTAAGCCCCAATTGGAAAACTGGACAATGAACCGTGCGAATAATAAGCAGAGAATCATAATGTACATTACACAAATCAGTCGATTCCGACATTTTCGAAGACAGTTTCAATTTCTCTTTTATTCCTAAATCATAGTCTGGCGATACATGGGTTGTAGATTAGAATATGATTATATGCATTTATATAAAATACATATAAATGTAATAATATATCTTGCGTATTTTTACATTCTTTTCACTGAAGGGCAATGACAAATTAGCGTTTTTATAATATAGGTCAAAACATTTAAATTCTACAAGGATTCTCGGAAAAAATCGGGCAAGTTGCTCAATTACCAGTTTGTGAAATGTTAAGTCCGTTTTGACAGGTGATGTTTTGCAATGTCGATCAGAATCTGCCAAATGAAGAGCTGTATAATGTCAAATTGGGAACCGTGGAGCGGTGTAACGTTGAGCAGATCTCTTTAGCAGCTATCCCTGGAATAGAACTAATGAGATCAAGGCCTCAAGACCCATACATACACACATACACATATACGATCGTGCATGGTGCAAGAAGATCTTATGGAACAAAACAGATCCTCTTCAATATTTGACGTACGTTCTGCAATTGGTCTTTGCGTGCTTATTTTACTAGCGATACAGCATCTTTCTAGTCAAAACTGGGCAAAAAGAAAAAGTTGTATGTAGCAAAGCCTCGCGTAAGAAATAATACCCAAACGATACAATGCAAACTAAAAGAGAAGACAGAATATGGCCGATATTTCGGCAAGGGCCTTCATTGCATTGTATCGTTTGGGTATTATTTCTTATGCGAGGCTTTGCTACATACAACTTTTTCATTTTGCCCAATTTTGACCTTGCTAATAGCCTTGCTGCGACCCCACAGTTTTTTTGTGGTTTTTATAATATTTCGTCAGCATTTTTCTAGTGACACCGAGGATTTTCGCGCTTCGCAAAATAGTGTGTGTATTGTGTTTAAAAAAAAAATAGACGAATTAAAAAAAAAAAAATACGGGGACCCCCATGACATCTTAGACAATATTCTTGTATTTGTTTTGAACTTATTATTTTTTTCAAGAAACGTGCAATAACAACAACAAAACTACTTACTAAATCCCAAAAAGAAAACAAAATCTTTGTAATGTTGTCTGTTATTTTCATCTACATTTATTATTTGTGAATGCGACGAAATCAGGCATAAGATTAAATTCCTGAGAAAACCCCACAAAAGGGGAAACGTTTTCTATGGAAAGTAAGATTTGCTGATAAAATGAAAGATTGGCCATTTTTCTGCATTCAGTGAACATATCTTGCTTGAAATCGTCTTAGAAATACCCAATTTTTATATTTTTAAAGAGGTATAAAAGTTTCACCGTAAGCCCGATTCCCAGAGATTCACTCACATTTTTCTTTAGAATTAGACTTGGTGTCTACTTTCCGAGTCCATTGATTTGTCATAACCGCCCGCCAGGTCACTATGACACATATTTGCATAAAATAACCTGATTGATTTGGATTCACGGTGATAAAGCATTATCACACATCAGCATTGTGTGAGGTGGGTACACAATATGGCAGCCATGCCATGCATAACGGTCTTCAGAATTAACGCTGACATCAATGGAATAAGAGCAATGTTACATTAAATGCTAATGAACTGATCACAAGCTCTATCATGAAACCGCGCAAGTGACTAAGTTCCCAAGACTGCAGGTGACAATAATTCTACGAGCCCTTTGGAGAAGTTTATCTTTTCTATTGAATCAACGGAATGTACTGAATTTCAAATATTTATTTATATAACTAAAAATGTGTTTAAGGAATACTCTTAATGTAAAACAGATTTCTGCCCTCTCGTGTAAAAGTAGGTACTTCGCACTTGCGCGGTTTCATAATAGTACCATTCTTGTTTCTCTTTTCTGCAGTTCCCTTTAACTAACGTGCTGGATAAACCCTTTACGGCCCTAAACAAAGTTTACAGTACACTTGATGACCGTGTTTATTGTGTCAGGTCATGGCGTTATCTGTATGTTTATCTTGATGTCATGGGGCCTTTTTTTTTCATTTGTACTGTTAAATTTTGATTGTAGTCTTAGTGGAAACAGAAAACTTGAAATTTGTTCTGTGTGGAGACGTGAGGGGTTAAGGAGTACGGGAGGGAGGGAGAGAAAGAGAACCAGATAGAGAGAAACACAGACAGACAGGGAGAGGGTCAGAGAGACAGACAGACAGGCAAACTGAAAGGAAAAGAAGGAGGCAGAGAGACACACAGAGACTGAGGGATACAAGAGAGGTAGAAATAAAGGCATACGGAGAAAGAAAGAAAGTGTATGTGTGAGAGAGAAGTGGGACCTGCAAAGACACAGAGAGAGAGAGAGACAGAGAGAGAGAGAGAGAGAGAGAGTGAGTGACAGAGGGAGACAAAGAGAGAACAACAAGACGCGGCTGCTCATCCATGACGCTGTAACTTTCAAACCAGAAACAAAAACACATTCACACACACACACACCGCCGGCCAATAATAGAAAAGACACCCACACCCACCACTGATCACCTTTGGTAAACAGAAACAGGTCAATATATTGATTTGCTACGTTTCGTTTCATAAGCAAAGCCAAAGATCGAGCATTCACAATATGTACCCACACATACCCTTGCTTACAAAAGCAAACACATGCGGCATCTCATACATGAATACACAGGAGTGTTTTACGTCTCTTTCCAGCCAACAGTGCTGCATCAAAGACCAGACTTTGGTAAGCGTGGCGCCATCGACGATAATAACTACAGTAATAAGGAATAACACGTAACTTGATGAACATTTTATGTTAAGAATGCATTATGAGACACAGGAATGTTACACAATGATAATAATCACCTTACTATAATGGAGCTAGAGGGTGAACATATAATCACCTAAAACTTCGTGACGACGCCATCAACCAATTATGAAATTTTGTGTATAGTGAATTTTTTGGCGACAAGTTACGTGGCCATCCCCCATTTTGGACAAAATTCTGTCATTTAATATCATTTATTCCCCATTTTTTTAACCGTAAAATAACAGACGCATTGTCATTGAGGAAAATCGAAAAGTGGGATCGCAAATTGCATTCTACATCTCTGTTTACATATCACTGGCCCAAAGACAAATTAAATTTTATCACGTCTGTGTATTCTGCGAGGAATTGTGGTATAACAAAACGATCTATTTATCATTAGTCTTTGCATTGAATCCAAATGCCGTTATTAATGGGGCCTAGATATGGCCGGGCTTGATACAAGGAAAATTTGCAAGATATAACTTGCCCCGGTAAGGTAGTAATAATAAACTTGTAAAGCCATGTTCTCATCTGTGCGGAAACGGAAACGCCAAAAATCCATCAAGTAGTAAAAAGAAAGAAGTGACTCCTTGTTTCGGAGCAGTGAAATCTTCCTGTCTCCCGCCTCGCATACTACTTCTTTTCGAAATACTTCTCTATTTCTCTATATCTCACTTCAAATCTGTCTTAGTAACCGCGCCCAGATAAGTTTTGAACCATATCATAGGACTGACAAAATCTGCATTTCTGAAAAATATGATATCTATAACTCCTGGTCCCGGCGCGGTAAAATCCTCCTCGCTGCCAATTCCAGAGCTACAGACAAAGAAGTCGAAATCACATAACTTGATCTTGTTAATGTTGGTGTTTTTGCTTGAGTCCATTCCCTAGTGCACCATAATCCTATGTCGATATCCACTTATCAGGCATTATTCCTTCAGAAATATTCCTCTATATACCGATTTGCAAGATTGCGTCATATACTGCACCCAGATAAGCATTGACTGGTGTCGCTTTATTTTTTCATCCCTGCCGTGGCAAGAAGTAAAACTTGGTATCATTTTGAGGTTTTTGAGGTTTTTCAGGTTACAGACAGCAACAAAATAAAAAAATATAAAAAAACCCACTCGGACTCGGAAAATACTGAACTGTCAAAACAAATTGGTAGAAAATGGCTCCACCGACGACCAGTAGCGATTGAAAATGGGAAACCAAAGCAATAACCAGGACAGGCAATCGAAACATTTCAAAGGTCAGGCCCGTTGGAAGTAATCTGACTTGACATCTCTCGTCATTAAGGCGACGATTTCAGATCAGAAATAAGCCAAGCCAGTCCCAGATACACAGATAAAACCCAACTTTATCCACATCTTATGTTTGAAAAGAGAAAGTGGAAGATATTCTTTAAACACAATTGCTTTTTAATAAATATGATTGGTGCAAAGATCGAAGTTACAGAGATCTACATTTTTTTTTTTAAACACAGCCTATTTGGGCCATGTAGCCAAAATACTCACAAAAGGCGTTTTATTTAAGTCTAATTTTGCGTCCAACTTCCAGAGACGTTACTGCGGCCATTTCGACAACGTAAAAGATTATTGTGACAATGGAGCCAAACGTAATCCTAACTCCAAACCTTGCACTTTTCCCCAATGTTCACGGTGCAAACAAAACCCAAAGTGGCAACGGTAAATGGTCACTCCGTGTATGTATGCACATGCGTGCAAAAAGAGCCCCCCCCCCCCCCCTCCCCAAAAGGGCATTGTTGACAGGCCAAAATTTAATTTACTGTTTGTCTGAAAAGTTTTTGGAAATTGTCTGAATGAGAAAGAACTGTTTATCTCTCCTCTGTCTGGTTATCGATTCAATCCTAAGACGAAGAGAAAGAAGATGGAAAAGGACAGAAGTTATTAGTCGTCGGTAAGTTAACAGCAGACAGAAAAAAGAAACAAGCTGTATTTCGCAGAGCGACACGTTAGCGATACACTGCAAGAAAACTTTCTAACTTCTAAATGAAAATATAAAAATGAAAATACAAAAAAGAAAAATGCCTTTAGGTCACTGGGACATTTGTCGGGCTAGAGGAGAAAAACCAGTCTTGATAATTGGGGAAAGAAATTGAAAAAGAGTAAGATGAGGAGGCTGCTTCAGTAGGAAAGTTGCACGCAAGATGACGGGTCTTTTGGCAAAGAGACAAACATAGGGATGTTGGTGATCGAAAAAGGAAATTTATGGATATTATGAAGAGTTCTGTGGACTTAGTCCTATTTACAGTCTGTTGGAAGATGTTATGGTGACGAGTGTGTTGTTGGTGGGGGGGGGGGGGGCGTGGTATTTTTACATTATAAGACATTGCTGAACAGAACAGTGAACACTACTCAGTATTCTCTATATACGGCTTTGTATTTTACACTACGCGCCCTGAACAACAGAGGAAAAGAGTAAATGAGTGGGGTCTGTCAGAACCCCCGGTGTAAAACAGGGTTAAACTATCATCATCAGTTGCCCTATCTGGAACAGACATTGGCGATCATGGCTCTCCGCTCGGATCTGTCATCAGCCAACCGCAAGAAGGAGTTGTTGATGTGACGTTTAATTATTGTCCATGAATTAAGACTTTCAGTGAAAAATTTTCTCTGTCTACCCCTGCTTTTCCTGCCTTCGATCTTCCCTGTGACTGCTAGATGTTCAAGGCTCCTGGGGCGACAGACGTGTCCTAAAAATTTCAATTGCCTTTGTGTTATTGTTTTAATTAATGATCTTTTCAGATTAGAGTCTCTCAAGACTGACTCATTTGATTTTTCTCTCCATCCATGATATTCTCAATATTCTTCTAATAAACCACATAAACATTTTTTTCATTTGGGAGGGGGTGGGAATGGTGGGGACGTTCTTTCAGTGGCGATATATTGAGGGGAGTGGGGGCGGGGGTTGGGGGGGGGGTGGGGGGGTGGGGGAGAGGTATCCAATTTAGAATATGAACTGTCTACAAAGACTAAAAAAAAATGACAAAAACATACCGCAGCACCGTTTTCGTTTAAATCAAAACTGAGCTGACATGTCCCGTACATTAGTGATAGAAAAGGGCCCGTATGAGAAACAAGGGAGAAACAGTGCCACAGAAGGCCTATTTTGTATGAGATATAAGGTCATAAATCAGTGGGCTGAGACAGATCTGATAGAGCGTGGACCGTGACCAAAGGTAAATGAAGGATGGGAGGAATGCCAGGCTAGAGGAAAGGACGGATGAGGAATTATTGTGTCGTTGATCTTAACATCCTAGTTGGGGAGGAATCGAATAAAGGGGCGGACAGGCTGGACGGGAGGCGGAGGAAAGGGAGAGAGAGAGAGAGAGAAAGGGAGAGAGAGAGGGGGAGAGGGAGAGAGAGAGAGGGGGGCAGAGAAAGAAAGAAAGAAAGAGAGAACGGGAGAAGGGAAGATAAAGAGGGAGAGACAAGGGAAAGAAGGGAGCATATGAGAGAGAGAGAAAGAGAAAATGAGAGTGTGTGTGTGTGTGAGAGAGAGAGAGAGAGAGAGCAAGAGAGAGAGAGAGAGAGAGAGAGAGAGAGAGAGAGAGAGAGAGAGAGAGAGAGAGGGAAATGAGACAGACACACGCAAAAAGACAAACATATAGAAAAAGACAAAGAGAAAGAGACAATGGAAGAAATAGAGAGACGGCACAGATAGACATACAGACAAAAAGAGAGAGGGAGAGAGAGAGAGAGAGAGAGAGAGAGAGAGAGAGAGAGAAAAAAGGCCAAACTCAGAAACGAAATTCATTGCTGAAAACCCACGTTAGTAGTGATGTTCATAGTAACGAAAACGCAGAGCCACACAGTGGACATGTAATCGTACCTCTCGTTTTCGACATATGGGTGACTCCAGATCATGGGCTACTCATAGCCCGCGTATCTATCCCATACTTACATACTTCATTACTTTCATCTCCCCCCCCCCCCCTCCCCTCTTGTGAGGTGACTTGCTAAGTTGCTATCACAATGCCAGATCTATGTTAGACCTATGCCAACCATGTTCCGTAATGGCTATACTGGTTATCTGCCATCAAGAGATTAAAACAATGACAACAACGAGAACACAACATTTCTATCTCACCAAGAGGCAACAATGCCAGCCAACAACACAGCTCAGTGTTTCGATATTGTGAACTTGTGATGACGTACTGTGGATTGTGCTAGATTTGAGCAGTATCATGTCTTAAGCTAGGGTTCCATGTATACGGAAACGGATACCCTGCAAGTAGTGAAATAGAAAGAATATTTTCGTTTATACGGGAACCCCGTACACATGGAAACACTCTTTCTTTTTTACTACTTGATGGATTTTTGACGCTTCCGTGTCCGTTTCCTTTTTCCGTCCCATGAAAACTCAGCTTCATGAAACAGCACTCAAAATTATGGCATTACAAGACTGGATAATCATAGACAAGGTCCAACTGGGAATTAATAATTCACTCTGCCCCGCACATCTGGAACTCACTGCCAAAATCATTGCGAGAAGCATCTACCGAGTCAAAATTCAAAACTGGTCTAAAAACCCAACTTAAAAAAAAAAAGACACTTTCAGTTGTGAACTCCCATTCCCAATCCGTTCATTTTCTCAATTCACTGTATTTTTCCTGTTAATTTGTTTAATTTCTGTCTTATAGTATGTTATGTGTGTGTATCTATGTATACAATGTATGTCTAGCAGAGAGAGAGAGAGAGAGAGAGAGAGAGAGAGAGAGAGAGAGAGAGAGAGAGAGAAAGAGAGAGAGAGACAGAGAGAGAGACAGACAGACAGACAGAGAGACAGATTGACAGACAGACAGAGACAGACAGAGAGAGACAGAGAGAGAGACCGAGAGAGAGACAGAGAGAGAGAAAGAGAGAGAAAGGGTGAGTTGCAGGTGGAAAGAACAAGACTTTCTGTAAAGCGCCTATAGCAAATTATTTGGATTGGGCGCTGTATGAATGATTTTCATTATTACTATTATTATTATATTCGTTTCGTTATGCTGGAGTCTTACGTCTGTATTCAACCACACTGAGATTAGATATTCAGAGGTGAACCTTTGGCTTCCGTCGTCTGCTGACAAATGAGGGCATTAAAAAGCAGCGAGACAATCAAATGAGCTGAAGATATAACCCGTTTTTATCAAAGTCCATCTTAGGTCAGACCGCCAGGAGGACAAAAGTTCTATCGCTTAAAAAAAAAAAAAAAATTCTTTGAGCTACAAATCTGCATTAAGCTGCACATACAACCCTTTACAATTCTCGTTTGATCAGCAGCCAGAAACAGTCTTGTCTTGATCAAAATCCTTCATCCCCTGCTGTGATGCGAGCCATGATACCTTTGAAGCGCATGTTAGATCTGATTCAACGGTTTTTCCCCCGCACCAAGTCCGTGTGGCGAAATCAAAGAAATCCAATCGTGCAAACTCATTATTACACCGAATAAAATGTCCATTATTCCTCATTTGTGACGCAAAACAAAGTAACGAGCGGAAAACTAACTTTTTTTTCATGATTGTGGAACACAATGCCTTCAATGCACTCTGGAACCGTTCAAATGTAAGCCATTATGATTCGACACAAAGCAACATCGGCGCTAAGAAGAATTAAGTAACAACTATATAACATTGCACTTCGGCATTGGCAACATCAACGAAAACGGGCAGCGCCTTCTGGAGCTATGCTCCGTAAACTCATTATGTGTTACAAACACGTACTTTGACCTTAAGAGATGCCAAAGAACATCATGGCGCCATCCCAGGTCTGGCCATTGGCATCAATTAGATCTTATTCTCTCAAGGAGGAAGAGTTTGGGCTGTATAAAAATAACTCGTTCCCTCCACAGTGCTGACTGTGACACCGACCATGCACTGGTAGTCAGCAAAATCAAAATTTCGGGCAAGAAAATATACAGATCAAAAGCCCCTTCAATCCCTAAGATCAATGTAACAGCAATCAGAGATGAATCAAATAGAAAGTCATTTGAAAAGTTATTTGCTGAAAGCATGGATAATGTCACCCAATGTGACTCGGTAGATGAAACATGGAACACTCTCAGTTCAAAAATTCATGACTGTGCCATCAAGTCTTTTGGACAGCATAAAGTTTCAAACAACGACTGGGTAGCCCAGAACAGCGAAATTCTCCTACCTCTCATTGAGCAAAAGAAATCTGCTTTCAATAAGTATAACAAAAATTGCAATCAGAGTACAAAAACTTGTTTGAAAAATGCAAAAGCTAAACTTCAGCTGGAGGTAAGACGTTGCGCCAACAAATACTGGACAGACTTGTGTAACAGCATACAAGAGGCAAATGAAAAGGGAGATATGAAAACCGCCTTTAGTCAGATGAAAGTAGCCCTTGGGCCAATCATCACCAAAAGCGCCCCACTTAAGTCTGTAAATGGTGAACCCATCACAGATAAAAATGAACAACTGAATAGGTGGGTAGAGCATTACTCTCTGTTGTATTCAACTGAGAAAAATATTCCACCAGATTTTGAGGAACACCTCCAAAAACTGCCAATAATGGCCGAACTTGACGCTGAACCTTCCTTAGTCGAGCTTTCCAATGCAATCGACCACCTGTCTGCTGGAAAAGCCACAGGAAGTGACAACATTCCTGCAGAGGTATTAAAAGACCTAAAAGGCCCACTATTACCACACCTGTATAATCTGTTACTGCAGTGTTGGAAAGAAGGCGTGATACCACATGATATGAGAGACGCCAAAATTGTCACACTTTACAAGAACAAAGGAGACAAAGGCGACTGCAACAACTATCGAGGCATATCCCTCCTCAGCATTACTGGAAAGGCTTTTGCTCGCGTCATCCTCTGCCGCCTTCAACAACTGGCGGAAAAAGTCTTACCAGAAACACAATGTGGCTTTCGAAGCGAACGATCAACTATTGACATGATATTTGCACTTCGGCAAATCCAAGAAAAATGTAAAGAACAAAACAGGCCGCTTATAACATGCTTTGTGGACCTAACAAAGGCTTTCGACACCGTAAGCCGATCTGGCCTGTATGCAGTCCTTAAATCCATAGGCTGTCCACCAACATTGCTAAAACTTATTGCATCCTTCCACACTGACATGAGGGCATGTGTCAACTTTGAGGGCTGCACATCCAATTCATTTGCTGTAAACAGCGGTGTGAAGCAGGGATGTGTTCTTGCTCCTACCTTATTTGGTATATATTTTGCAGCCCTACTCAAGAATGCCTTTGGTCAATGTTCAGGTGGAGTACTTATTAACACCAGAGTGGACGGCTCCATTTTTAATGTTGCCAGACTAAAAGCAAAATCTCGTACAGAGCATATTATGTTACAAGAGCTCCTCTTCGCAGATGATGCTGCAATCGTGGCCCACGATGAAACCACGCTCCAGGCTCTCATCAATAGCCTTGCCAAAGCCTGTGACAAATTCATGCTAAAGATCAGTGTCTCAAAAACTGTAGTTTTGACACAAGGCTTGAGAAACTCCAACCCAATCATGCTGAATGGCTCTCCTCTGGAGCAAGTGGGAAAATTCTGCTACCTAGGCTCAACCATCAGTGGTAGCACAGACATAACAACTGAAATAAATGCCAGAATAGGAAAGGCGGCCACAGCTTTTGGCAAACTCTCAAAAAGGGTGTGGAACAATAGCAAGCTGACCATCAAAACAAAGGTACTCGTGTACCAAACTTGCGTCCTAAGCACCCTGCTGTATGGCTCAGAGACATGGACCACCTACTCCAAACATGAAAGATCCCTCAACTCCTTCCACCTGCGCTGCCTACGCAAAATTCTCAAGATCAAGTGGCAAGACAGGATCTCAAATATCGAAGTTCTGAGCCGAGCCAACATTCCATCAACTCAGGCTCTCCTAGGCAAAAAAAGACTGCGGTGGCTTGGACATCTCCACCGTATGGAAAATGATCGCATCCCCAGACAAATTCTCTACGGGGAACTTGCTACTGGCAACCGACCCAGAGGTAGGCCACATCTGCGATTCAAAGACACTTGCAAGGTCACGATGAAAGCATTCAACATCGACCCCAATGAATGGGAGAACCTTGCAAGTGATCGAAGCAGATGGAGACAAAAATTGCGCAGTGGCACGCTCGCAATAGACTTCAAGGCAAAAGAAACATACCTGACAAAACGACAGAGGCGGAATGAAAACACTCGCCAAAGTGAACCCAAAAGACTGACCTGCAATCACTGCCATCGCACTCTCGGGTCAAACATTGGTAGAATAAGCCACGAGAGAAGCTGTCAGTCAAAGTGAAAGTGAATATTCTAGCTGCTAAGACCGTCTGTAAAGACGCTAAAGGCCATATATATATAACATTAAGGACCCTTGTAACAACGCCGACTACAAAGGTGTTTGAAGATCATTGCCTCTCAAACAAATGGAAATTGAATCAAAATTCAGTACCAAATAAAATCTCTTGCAGCTTTTCTGTCCGTACTTTGTAGGATGTAACATAATACCCAGATTAAAGCTAGTTTAAAACATCATAATTATACGAATCAATACAATTAGATTATTTGTTGTTATTTTAAGGATATATATAATAATATTGAATGAGTAACCACAACCCTGCCCTGGATAAACGTCTCCCGCCCTCCACCGTTCTGCATGTATCCCCCTTATTCCCTGCTTTTCTGTCTGTCTGTCTCTCTCTCACACATATACATACACAAAAATAGTCTCCCATGCTCACAGTGGCGGACCTACGTATTTGGGACCCTGAACCTTGAACTGTTATGGGACATAGTAACACTCATTAAAAAAAAATGTTTCTTCGGGACCCTGCCGGGATTAGGGATTGGGTTCATAGTAGATCCTTCACTGCATGCATAATCCTGCGCCAAGAATGCTGGTTTTGTCACCGAAAAGTGCACCGAATTCAATGCTCGAGAACGGCAGTTAAAAAAAAAAATGCCACAAAAGCCCAAGAGGGCACCATGCCAGGACAAAATTAATTGAAAAAAAATAATTTTTTTTAAAAAACAGACACCTTGGTATTGGTCATTATGAATGGTCGCGTTATGATTTGTGTATTAATTGTGACTCGTATGAAAGAAAACAAAAAAAAAACAACCTGGAGCTTATACTGCTTGCAGTTTCGTCAATAACCGTTTTTTTTTTTTAAACTTCAAACTTCAAGTCTTGCCTTGAGATAAATGATTTCCGTCCAAACTACTTCCAACAAGGAAAACTGAGACGCCAACTTCACTTCTTGTCTTGGAGTAGAAATCAGGAATGACAGGTATTAGTTATCTGGGACATTAGCCTTTGCCGAGGGCAAGGGGGATGAACGTCGGGACTCCGTCGGAAAACATTTTGACTTGTCCTAAAAAGATTTTACTCAGTCATAGAAATTGTAGATTCGCGTCTGGCTCTTTCACTGTGCTCGGTGTTTAAGGACAGACAGACAAACAAATAGACAGACACGGAAAGCCAGAGAGACAGGGAAAGAGAACGAAAACCACACACAGATAGATAGATAGATAGATAGATAGATAGATAGATAGAGAGAGAAAGAGAGGGAGAGAGAGAGACTGAGAGAGACAGATAGATATGGAGAGATATAGATAGCTCTAGAGAGATAGAGAGACACAGATAGATAGACAAATAAAGGGATAGACAGACAGACAGACAGACAGACAGACAGACAGATAGATAGACACATAGATAGATAGATAGATAGATAGATAGATAGATAGATAGATAGATAGATAGATAGATAGATAGATAGATAGATAGGTAGCTAGATAGATAAATAGACAAATCACACACAAATAGAGACATATACACACACACACACACTTCAACATCAGAAAATCGTTAAGTAGATCTCCACTGAGACAAGCGATTGACCATTCAATACAAAACCAATGTGTCATTTGGCCAGAATTACCTCACCCCCTGCACGTGACTGGAATAGACTGAAGCTACAATGTAGCCACATTCACTCCCTGGACACATACAGTAAAACTATGCTATTGGTGATTCTCCAGATACAATCCTGGATATCTCAGCTCTCTTGTAGACTTAATTAAAACGACCAGCTTTCTGTGTAGCATACCACGGTCCCCTACCAACAGCCTTCAAGGAAACAGCTCGAGACAATAGTTTTTCTGGTTTTTTTCTTTTCAGAAATTATTACAGAGCGCCTTTCCTCCTTCCATCTGTTTTTCTTAAAGTAGGTTTTATACAAACCAGCTGTTGAAAAATAAAACAAGAACAAGAGCACCAGCACCACCACCACCACAGCACCAGCACCAGCACCAGCACCACCACCATCACCACCACCACCACCAGCACCAGCACCAGCACCAGCACCACCAACAACAACAACGACAACGACGACGACAACAACAACAACAACAACAATAACGATGAAAGGTACAAGGTCAGCAGAAACACCATAATTTACTTTGACGACAAGAAATCAACATTACTCCCTTTTAACCTTCAGACATTTTAACTTACTTATCCGGGATTAAAAAATACCCAGACACTTTCTCCACTTTCAAAATTGACGAAATGTAACAGCCAAGAAACTGCCCCGCCAGACAGATCTTCCTGTTTCCCAAGGTCCATCGTAATTACAAATTTTGTTAAGAAAAATCAAAGAAAGCTTTCAAGACATCATTTTTCCTATATTGAAGGAATCACAAGCATCCAACGTAAATTTCCATCGGCTGAAATGTTTTTGCTGCCACTTTCGTGACAGCAAAGCGAAAGAAAACAAAACTTATTTGAGGTTAAACTAATGTTCTGTCTTAAGAAAACTGCCACATTTACTGAACTCTTGCAATTTCGTTGCAAACACTCAAGGTCTGAGTACAAAGGAGTCACCAAACACCAATTTTTAGCCTTTACAGGAGTTCAAATTCGGGAATCTTGAGCATTAAATAGGTCATGTTATTATTTCTTTTAAATCAAGCCCAAGGGAAAGGGAAAATAGCTAGAACTTCAAGTGTTGAAATTAAATGTGGAAGTGTGGGACACTAAAATATTACAAATTGTTGCAAATTTCAAACACCAAAAAGGAAAACTTGTTGAGGTTAAACTTAAGAAAACTGACACATTTTCTTATCTCTTGCAAACACTTAAAGGTTTTGGTACAATAAAGAAGTGGCCAAATACCAATTTGCAGCTTTTAGCGAAGTTCAAAATCCGAAAACCTCGCGTTTTAAATAGGTTACGTTATTTCTTTTAATTCAAGTCTACGGGAAAGGCAAAATAACTTAGAACTTCAAGAGTGGACATTGAAAGTTGAAGAGTAAAACACTAAAATATGATAAATTGTTGCAAATTTCAAACGAATCATGGTTTAGTCAAAATTAACGCAGCATCACGTTAATAACATAAGAAACGAGATGGCCAATCTGTGTCAGTTTCCAACTCTCATCATTCCATAACTTTCTTGTGCTAGCCTATAAAATCAGTAATGTAAAGTGTGTGTCTTCGCAAAGTAAAGTTCTGCTCATTGTTAAATTTATACGGTACATCTGTGGATATATGTTTGAACCCTAGATGGTTTTTTTTATTTTTTAAGTGACTAACTGCCCACTGTTAAAGACATATATCTGTGGCTGATATATTTTTTAGCTCTAGATGGTTTTAGAAAAAAAGTGATTAAAAATAATAGATCGATTGGCAATCTGATCAACTGGGTCTTGGTTCCACTGATAGTTCATTTCTGGCCCTCTTAATTTTCGAACTGCCTTCAAAAGGGTTAAGGCAAAAAGAAAAAAAAAAAATGCTCTCGCATCCTTAGGGAGTGGTCGTAAAGGGCGGTAAATCAAACCGATCGGTTTAAGCCAAGTTGTAAAAGTTCCCAATTTATTGTTAACCCTTAGAGATCACTCACTGTCAACTGTGATAAGAGTCCATCCACAATACGCTCGATTTTGCCCCCACATAGAGGTCATCAGGATGGTGAATATCCACGATGAAGCTTTGATGTGTTTAAGCTGTAAAATGGCATTTGGCATGGGGCATTTGACTGACTGAAAAAAAAAATCACTTTTATTTAATCCAACAAGTTAAGTTAGAGAAAAAACCCCACACACATACACACGTGACTTCGGGCTTCCATACATTGGCAGGCGGACGTGCTTTTGTGCTGCTAACCAAGCAAGAATTCGCAGTTAAGTACACATATCCTGTTTCGCTTCGATTCTATATACATTTCCTGTTGAAACCTGTTCCATTATTTTTTTTGTTTTGTTTTGTTTTTTTTTCTTGGCAAAGGCGATAGCCGAAAATTTGAACATTTTCTGTCTTCTTTTAGTTTGCTTTGTATAGTTTGGGTATTATTATTTTCTCATGCTGGGCTTCGCTACACACAACTTTTTCTTTTTGCCCAGTTTTGACATTGCTTGTAGCCTTGCTGCGATGCCACAGTTTTCCTGTGCCTTTTATAATAATTATTTCGCCAATCACACACACATGAAACTTAACTCTTTTTTAAAAATGACCACAGCTGAACAGGGTACACGTGCGCTCTGGAGGAATCACCCCCCCCCCCATCCACCATGCGCTAGAGGCAAATTCCCCTCTCCCCTTCCCTATCGAGCGTCCGTACTTAACCTTTTCAGTGCCCAAGCAGTACTGCCATGATTTATATTGTTCTAGTTACGTTTGAGTTTGATTATTTCGGCTAATCTAAAAGGTAAATGGGAAACTTGTATAGGCACAATTTTCAAATGTCTAAATAATTTGAAATTGTATTACGCAAATTCATTGCCGAAGTACAAAAACGTTTTATGCATGACAGCGTGGGCAGTCAGTGAGTTAATAGACGGCCTCAGCAGGCTTTGTTTTTTTCGCATTAGGCTGAAGCGGACGAGAAACAAAAGGATCTCAAGCTCGGGCTTGTTTTTTTTCCCCTTTTCTTTTGTTTCTATTTGCGACCCCCGAGCATGTAGCAGTGATTTGTTATTGAGGAAGACATTTTTCCCTTGGGGGACACCGTACGGGAATTTCCGGGTACGTTACAGTTTGTGTCCTGGTCCTCAGTGTAAACTTGACACACTGACCCTTGCCATTAATGCTTTAATGTTTGTTTTGGCGGGTTTTACATTCCTATTCAACACAGTGAGGTTGTAGCGGAGACGAAGTTTGGAGCAGTGTCAAACTGGATACGAACGAACTCCTTAAAAAAAACAGCGGACATAGTAATAAGGCTGGACCCCACCCCGAATAGGCTTTGAACCTGGGACCTCTCGTTTCAGGATCACGCAGTCTAACCACCGACAGACAGACAGCAGAAAAACAGATGACAAGTAGGTAGGTAGGTAGGTAGGTAGGTAGGTAGGTAGGTCGGTAGGTAGGTAAACGGACAGATGACTGGATGGATGGGTGGATGGATGGGTGGGAGGGCGGGTGCATGGATGGATTGGCGGATGGGTAGGTAGGTAGGTAGAGAGGTAGGTAGAAGAACAGGTAGCTAACAGATAGTCAGACCGACAGACAGACAAACCAATTGGTTTAAACATAATTCTAACTTTAACCATGGCCCTAATCCAGAGCATTCATTATAGAAACAAAGTCAAATCTGGCCACATTACACAAATGGTGACTCTGAAAAACATATTTTCACACTCCCTTTCCACGAAACCATTGGCCGTGAGAGTATTGCCCCGAACGGCTCAAAATCTAAAAGATAGGCGCGGAATCCCTGAAAGTGTTAAGTTCATTTTCAGCTGGTACAAGTTCGAAACAGACGAAGAGCCCAAGTGACGCAGGAATTAACGTCATTAAGCAGTGACAAAAGGAGTGAGTATACGGTAGGGGTTGTTTACTTGGGGGTCGATGGCATGTTTTCGAATGGGGGGGGGGGCGGTCGAGCAATCACAACATAAATAAATGAATAAATAAACAAAACCACTTTCTCATAGCTCAGCTGCTATTCCACTGTGTCTTGTTATATATTATCTATCTTTCTTTCAGTCTTCCTCTTGTGTGTGTGTGCATGTGTGAAAGAGAGACACAGAGAACTAGCTGAGAGCAGGAGAGAGAAGGTGAATGGAATTTTACTGTAAGGGGGTTGGGGTATCAGACAAATTACAGAAACTACTACAGTTAAAAGCCTCAAAGACAACAAGGCATCAAGACACACAGAATTAATATAAAACCAAATGCATTTCGAAATAAAATGAGAAAATAATTCAAAACTAAATAAAACAACACCAAAAAATCCCTTCAAAGTAAAAATATTATTTCTCGTACTCAGGTGCCCCACCGCCAGCCCACCCCTTCAACAATTTCACCCCATCCCCGGCGACAACATTATCTTTATGGATATTGGCACCACTTGAATCATAACTCTGAGTGCCAGTGGGAACAACAAAGGAAATACCAAAGACATTATCTCTCGGCCAAGACCCTTTGAAAATGAATTCATATATATGAATATTTTAAGATCAAGATATTTAAAATAAAAATGCGTTGCGAGATAAACACATCGATTAAGCTAAGTAGGTAGACTGACGATAGAATATTAACAGGAACGGATGGACCGATGGACAGACTTCCAGACATTTGCATAATTATGTGGTCATTGTGCTAATATAATGGGTTAAGTTAGACCAAAAACTGTTGAGCTATATAAGACGGGACAGCGTCTTCTTGGCGCCTATAAAAAAGCGTGCTCACTGCAGCGCGCTGATCGGGAACGTGGCCGATGACACATTGTATGAAAAGAGTGCTTAGGTAATGATAAATAAAAACGATTTTGTTACAGTGCTACCACAACTAAGGTCAGAGCTTCCCTAAGAACAACCTTTCTACAGCGATTGAAATGATAATTACGAAGCAGGCCATTTCAATCAAGGCCTAGAGTGATAGCCGAACCTTAGTATTATCTCTTTTCGACTTTGTAAAAACGCAATTGTTTTTTTTTTCCTCCCACGCTTCTCCGTTTGGTGGCGCTGTGAAATCCGTGAACGCAAAACGCCCTAGCTTTCCCATCTTATTGTAAACAGTATTTCTTCTCAGACTGAGGCTAAAATTCCAGGACCTTTCAAGTTCTTCTTGAGATCAATCTCAACACTGGTCTGTAAACAAATCTCAGTACTGAAGCAGATACATTGCTGTATACCCTCAATGATAACCTGTACAACCCACATCGTAAGATAAATGTGTCACCTCGACAAACAGCTATATTAACTTTTCTCAAACCTATGAAAAATGGGATCAGCCTTTATGTTAACGCAGTGCCGATATAAATTATTTTGTTTTTCAATCAGAAGACCAGACAGTCACACAGATTCCCGAGACACCGAAATACTGACGCAAACAGTAGGTTGACGAATGGCACAAAAGGTCTGATGTCTTCCAAAATGAATTATACTTGGTGACAGACCCAATGGATGACAAACGAGGTTACTGCCCTACACATTCCTTCCGGTGCCCAAGCATTGTTTTTAGCGGCGATATTGCCACGATCGGAACTGTGCAATGCCCCTAATCTACTAGTACGGTAAAATCAAGCCAGGTTTTGAAAACTTAACACCCTCAGACGGACACAACGTGTTTTACGAACAGATGATATATGGAGACAGATCAGGGTAAGTGGTTTGTGAGTAAAAATACACTGTCTGTCCGAAAAACGCTTACTCGATCCGATCTTCATGGTAAATTCTGGATTATTCACTAAAGTTATTTTGTTTTGTTTCGTTTTCTATTTTGGAGTTTTAACGTCCCTTTCTTTTACAATCAGGTCATATCAGGAACGATTCTTGGCCCCCTTTAGACTCCCGATCAGGAGAAATTAGTAAAGTTTAGACCCTTCCCCGAGAGGGATCTCAAACTTGGGTTTTCTCGCATTCAAACCAAGGTGCGCTAAGCAATAGGTTACTGCGCCGGCATTTACCGGCACCAAAGGGATTGTTATGACGTCAACAGAATCATTAAGATAATGTTGAAAATATTTTATACGTGGAAACCCATTCTCCTATTCTCTAAACCCCATTTGGGTATTTATCTCACTCGACAATTGGACAATACCACTGCCCCCCCCCCTCCAAACAAACAAAAACAATAAACAACAGCATTATTATCATCAACAACAATAACGGATGAGCACTAACTATTCAACGATTTACTGTAATCCTTAGTCCCACTCCAGACCACAACAACTCACATTAGAGAATAATGTGAAGACCTCCTGACCCACGCAAGATTGCCTCTAACGTCTTAGACTAGACCCGGACAAAATGATTTGCATAATATTGTGTTATATTTCGTGAGTGTCACGGCTAGAGAGGTCCGTAGCCAAGTCTATCACAGCTTTCTCACCGTACGTTTTCTATCACTGCCAGATAATTCAATGGCTTGAGTGTCTATAGCTGGCAAGAACAGTTTTTGTCACAGATGGGATATGACATCTGTGACAGAAATCTCGATCCTGCATATGGGGATAGTGTGAGTGAAAAACAAAAAAGTCAGTCACTGCAAACATTTGCGGTGGATTCATTGACCATGCCACAAAGTTCTTATCTCTAAAAATCCAAAGAAATGAAATTTCTGACGGTAAACGTTTAAATAAACAAAAGCAGCAACAAGAACCAACTAACAATGTCACAGGAGGTTAACAGAAAATACTGTAAATTTCTAAAACAGATGTATAAACAACAACAACAACAACAACAACACACGCCAAGACGTCAAAAGTACAACACGAGGTAACAATTTATTAAGCAAAGAAAAGATGTACTAAAACAGCAGCAGCAGCAGAAACAACAACGACAGCACCACCACCAACAACAACAAACAACAAACAACAACAACAACAACACAACAACAACAACACGACAACAAAGACGATGATGTCCACGACAACAATCCTTATGAGTACTAATTTCAACCTCAGAGCGATAAGAAATCTTTAAACCTCCCAGATTTAATCAGAACCACACGGTTGGAGATATTGTCTGAACATTAAGGAGTCATCAAGGAATTTCGCCGATGGTGTAGGAGGTCGAAATGCTGAATCTCACACAGAGGCCTTGAAATAAAACAGTTTAAGCGATTGGAAGCTTATTCAATCCTTCACGGTAACTCATCACTCAGGGAAGACAAGCTGGGAAATGAAAGAGTATTGAGAAGACAGAAAAAAGAAGTAGAAGAAAGAGGAGAGAGATAAATAGATAGAAAGATAGACAGACAGACAGACAGACAGACAGACAGACAGACAGACAGACAGACAGACAGGAGACAGACAGACAGATAGACAGACACACAGACAGACAGACAGATAGATGGATAGATAGATATACATAGATAGATAAATAGACACACACACACACACAGAGGGGGAGAGAGAGAGAGAAAGAGAGAGAGAGAGAGAGAGAGAGAGAGAAGAGAGAGAGAGAGAGAGAGAGAGAGAGAGTAGACACTGGGTGAGGGGTAGAGATTGTAAAATAACTCAGCAAGATAATCTAATGTTAGGGAAAGACAGTATGGCAAAAATGTCACCGACATTAAAATTTGTCTCTGCACAGACATCAGTAAAAGTAGCCACATGCATAAATAAAATGAAATAAAATGAATGAATGAGTGAATGAATAAATGAATGAATGAATGAATGAATGAATGAATGAATGAATGAATGAATGGATAACGGAATAAATGAATGAATTAATAAATGATGGAATGAATAATGAAGTATGAATGAATGAATGAATGAATGAATGAATGAATGAATGAATGACGGGATGAATGAATGAATGATGGAATGAATGAATGGATGAATGAGTGAATGATGAGATGAACGAATGAATGAATGAATGAAATGCACACCAGAGATCACATTTTTTTCTTTTTGTTTGTTTGTTTGTTTAAATGAAAATATCACAATGCAGAATTTACATTGAATCTTATTCCGAACAGTCTTTACAAATGAATAGAAGCTGGTGGCAGCATTGCGAAAGATGGCGTTTCTAATTTTAGAAATAATCGCTTAGGTGCCTTTACATGCAAACAGTCCGAACAATGCCCGCCTTCAGATATTGTACACAGACATTCCACTGTTTTCTTAGCGTAGCGCAGAAAATAAAGACGCCATATTTTTGTTCTGGGACAACCATGATGAGATGAAAGGTAAAATCTAAGATAGTGATCCCATTGTCCCAATGAAAACAACAAAGAAAAATCTCATAGACAACGTTCTTTGTCGTTACGTGGTCTGAAAGAGATGCCGGACAACATAAAATCTGGAACAGTTTTTGTTTGGAAATACAAAAATTCAAAAGGAACCCAAATTCGAGACTTCTAAAGTAACGATAGGACTTTCGAGAGGAACAACTGTTAAAATTAAAAATGGAATGTCGAGATTTCGTTGTATTCACGACGAACGTTCGATCACTAAACCCAAATGGAGCTTGCCACAGTTGTTGGTAGGCTCTTGTTCCACTGGGTTCAATGGTCGAGTTCATTTACGCCACATTAATTCATGCAGTTACAAGTGCCTACGTCTGAGAAACTCCAGTAAATACTTACAAATCGCACACTGAGGTTTATTTAGCTCTTACCAGACACATGTACCTTTTTGTTATTTTCTTACGGCACAGAAATGTTTCAACTTATTAAATGTCAGAAATGACAATAAAAAAACAACAATTCTCTAGTTTTCGAAAGTGTCTAGCCATTGTTCGTTTAAAACGACGTCTCTCTATTTTCTTCTAAGTAAAAAACGTCACGATGTATTGGAAATATCTGTCTTGTTGTTCAACTGTTTATGACACATGTGCACACTCCACAAATTGTCTGTGGATCTTGAGCAAAAGTTTTGATATTGAAAGGTTGCCACTAAAATGTCAAATTAAACAGATGCTGTCAGTTTCAACTGCTTTTAAGTGGACAGACATTTTCACATCTCACGATGAATAAAAATCCATAGCATGCGTTCCATGCCCTGTTTCGGGCAACTTCTTACTTTGTGTGAAAATGTTCCTGTGAACACACTAAATATTATGAAAAGACTCTTCATGCCTTGGCAGTGTAAATGCCATGTTGTTGGGTGAAGGTGTTATTCACTTGAACACTTTTTTTGGTAGTCGATAGAGTAGAGTAGATAAAAAGTCAACGTAAAAAACACAACAAAACGAAAAACACTTCGTCTCTGTCGTTTTTCCAGAGCACTTGCCATGACATTCCTGTGACTTTCATCTCAGAGAACAACTTACAGACAATAGCAAAATATCACTGGGCCTATCATGAAACCGCGCTAGGGCCTAATTTTATAGGTGTGGGGGAAAACTGTTTTACTCTCCGCGTATTCTGTCACAAATCCCAGACTGGGAGATGTAATAAGTTATGACAGGACAACAATAACGAACGAACAAGTTTAACACTTAACAGAACAACCCATCAGACTCACACATTTATTAAACATAATTATACAGATAATAGCGCAATTACATACATTATATTATTGAAATTAACTGCCGTACAACGGCCTTATTCTCACATGCACTCTTCCTCGGATCCACAACCCGGTAGTTACTTCCTAAAGGCACTTCGGCCTCAGCCTCTCCCCTCAGGGTCTTAATAGCACATTAATAATTCACTGGCACCGCAGTCTCTCAATATCACCTTCCTATTGTCATACACCTTAGCATTCCACTAGCACCTCAGCAGGGCAATAGCACCTTATCATTTCAAGAGCCCATCAACATGGCAATAGTACATTATCACATTCACGCTCATATCTACGTCCCTGTCCGTGGCCTGACTGCCACGACTTTATGTGCCTCTACTGTCCTGCACCGACAGCCTCACTTCTGGCCTATGTGTGGCCTCCGGCCCTATGCTGGCCTATCCCCTGTGCTCACCGAGGCGGCTCTTTGGCCCGTCCCCGACACCAGTCATCACTGGAAAGACTCTCTCACTAGTCTTCTGACTGCTCCCTTATGTTCGCCCACTGGGCTTTCTCTTTCGTCCGTTCAGTAGGACCTTCTAACTTGCAGTGATAGTAATACAGCGCTTTCGCCTCATTCAGACCCCCCACAACTCACAATAGCACGCTTTAACTTACTTGTCTACGTGCGTTAATTTTACTCTCCTCCTTTCCCCCCGTAATTATTAACTATCGCTCACTCCACTCGTGACATATTCCTTATCTTAGATACAGTCTTTGTTAACCAAATAAACGTTTTTGAAGTATTGTAGTCCTTCTCAATCAATATAGAAAAAAAAAATCTCCAAGAAGTACATAGGATCTTCTTTGCCCCCCCCCCCCTTTCAAATGTCATCTGCAGTTTTGTACAAATGCACTTTTGCCCTTTCATGACAGTGCCAGCCAAATGTTACTCAACAAATACCATAAATCCTCCCCCCATCTTCCCACCCCCCACCCCCACCCCACAGTGGCTTTTGAGTCTCGCCTTGTGCACGCATGTGACATAAATTCTATCATCGGATGTGGTCGGAAGTTTTATGGACCAAGACAACGTGACTGTCAGATAACAGTTACGTCACTGCTACGGCTATTCTAGTATCAGAAAGTAGCAGGATGGCTCCGCCTACGACCGGGCTCTGAAGTCGCGTGCCCGTAAGGTTACACAAAATTCTGCCGTTCCAGTCGCGTCATGTTCAAAATATTGCTCAGTCTGATTGCTTTTGAGTCGTCCGGCTGAAGACATGCAGAATTTGAGATTACTTTCCTACAAGAACATTTAGAACAGGATAACTTAAGGAGTGTTTACACTGGTAGGTTTTAGGAATTCCGTTTTAGGAAACAAATTTGGCAGAAAGCATGTTGCATTTTCATTGTTCCAAAATCGGGTCACCAGTTAGTGATAATACTCTCTCTCTCTCTCTCTCTCTCTTTCTCTTGTCTGTCTCTCTCTCTCTCTCTGTCTCTCTCTGTCTCTCTTCCCCTCCCTCTTTCAGTGTGTATATATGGTGGATGGATGGATGGATGGATGGATGGGTGGGTGGACGGATGGATGGATGGATGGATGGATGGGTGGGTGGACGGATGGATGGGTGGGTGGGTGGACGGATGGATGGATGGATGGATGGATGGGTGGACGGATGGATGGATGGATGGATGGGTGGGTGGGTGGGTGGGTGGACGGATGGATGGATGGATGGATGGGTGGGTGGACGGATGGATGGATGGATGGATGGATGGGTGGGTGGACGGATGGATGGATGGATGGATGGGTGGGTGGGTGGGTGGACGGATGGATGGATGGATGGATGGATGGATGGGTGGGTGGACGGACGGATGGATGGATGGATGGATGAATGGATGGGTGGGTGGACGGATGGATGGGTGGGTGGATGGATGGATGGGTGGGTGGACGGATGGATGGATGGATGGGTGGGTGGACGGATGGCTGGGTGGGTCGACGGATGGATGGATGGATGGATGGATGGATGGATGTGTGGGTGGACGGATGGGTGGGTGGGTGGACGGATGGATGGATGGATGGATGGATGGATGGATGGATGGGTGGGTGGACGGATGGATGGATGGATGGATGGATGAATGGATGGGTGGGTGAACGGACGGACGGATGGATGGATGGATGGATGGATGGGTAAAGGAGGAACTTCAGACAATTCACACATGTAGATTTACATCTTTAATGTTTCGTATGATGTAATACAAAAAATACACCTTAATGTACATGTGTCCGTGCATGCGTGTCGCTTTGAGTCTGTGCATAGAGGTTCGCCAGGTACAATGCCCGCAAGTATATATGGGTAGCCTATTAATTAATTAATACCTGCCACTGTCGGGCTTTAACTCATTGAGTACTCAAGCTAGTGGTCTATCGTTTTCCCTCGGTACGGACCATTTTCACTACTTTCACAAAATTATTTTAATGCGTTCGTTGAATTTACATTTATATTATGTTATTTGTTGAAAAGATCTACTCCAGAGCTTTCATTTTAGCTATGTTATGTTTCAGCTGCAATAATCACCCTCCATTTCGAACTTCAGAATGTGAAAAAAAAAAAGAAAATTTCCCAAAGAAGTTACATGGTGCATCGTAAGCCATGCATGGCGAATGAGTTGACGTTAGACAAAATACGTCTAAATTATGCACTGTGTTTCCCTGTTTAACCGACAGAAGATCTCATTAGTGGAGCTTTTGTGTTCTTCCAGGACTTGTAAAAAGGTTAACTTACTTCTAATGGGGTACAAGTGTATGTCTTTTGTTATTTGTTTTTGCTCCCCCCCCCCCCCCATCTGCCCAGATGAACCTATGTGGAAAAGTACAGACATCTCTCCTTCCCCCCTCTCTATCTCACTCGCTCCCCTCCCCCGCCTTCCCCCTCCCTTCCTCTCCCCTTCACTCTCTCCCTCCCTTCCCCCTCACTCTCTGCCTCCCTGTCTCCTTTCTTCCTTCCCTCCATCCTCTTTATCTCTCGCTGCTCTCTCTCTCCGTCTCTCACTGTCATACTCCAACAACAAAGTTAAATCTGTGCATGAACTGGCAAAAGTAAGCATGCATAAGTGTCAGCTACTGTAGCAGTATTATAATATAAAAGTACGCCTGAGGATATAAATAACTTCGATGTCACACGTCAGACAACAGAGGAACCATTCACCAAGAGTGCACCCTCGGCATTCACGATATACAAATCAAATTAGAAAACCCTACACAGGTTTTCATGTTTGAGTATATAGGTCTAGAGGCAAGATGCTCGCCTCTCATGCCGAATGTACCGGTTTGATCTCCAGTTGCCACAGGGATGTTGGAATATTTGGGGAAAAATTCCTGTCCCTGATCTTATGGTAAGTAGGATCGAACACCCAGTCTTCTCGGATAAGGACGAAAAACTCGGCTAACCAGGCAAAATTAAAAAAAAATCCAACCCCTACTTCAAAAAACACAGTCATAAAGAACGAGAAAAAAAAATTGAGGTGTTTATGCCAAGAGCAGCGCGAGCCTCCTTAAACAAAGACGCAAAAACATAATATGAGTATTCTTCTGATGCCTGACCATGTCTTTTGTCTCCTTCCACCTGTTCTAGGGTCGTTGTCCGCCAGCAGCATGAGGAAGCGAGTACATTGTCTTTTTTCTTGTCTGGTTATATATGTGGAACCTTTGGAAGTCAGTTGGTCAGAGGAGTGGACGTCTGACTGTACAACGTGCATAGATCCATGTAGTGTTCGAGTCTAAGTGGAACTGTCTCTTTGTACAACACACATCTTAACAGTGACGTCAACTATCATAGTCATCGTACAAAATTACATGCGTTGCAATTAAACATTAACTCTGCGTACCCTGCAGAAGGATTTGTGTTATTCTTTGAACTACACACACGATACCACACTGTATATCGCAGATAACTCGTTTTATTTACTTAATATCCTACTAATCTATACTATATTTGTGGACTTGAGATTTTTCGTTGCAAAAGGCTTCTGAACCACTTAACAATCAGACTTCAAATTTTATATAGTACATCAGAATGGATGTAAAGGTGCACAGTTTTTAATAGAAGTCTCAAATCGGTGTGTTTTTTTTTATTGGAACTTTATTTTTTCCCCAATTTTAGATCTATTTCGAGTCATGGTTCGCCATTTTAAGGTTTCACTGAAGCCGCGCATGCGCATTATGTTTATTTTGAAGTTGAAACTGAAAGACATCGAAAGTGCAAATCCCTACCAGAAGTGAGTGCGTTGTGTGCTGGTGGGCATGACATCTGTAGTAAGGCTCTAGGATATGGGAAGTTTTCTAGGCTGGAGAGAGAGAGAGAGAGAGAGAGAGAGAGAGAGAGAGAGATAGAGAGAGAGAGAGAGAGAGAGAGAGACAGAGAGATCGAACGGTGGGTTCACAGGTTTACCCAGATAATGCCGGGTGCCTCAGCTAGTATTTCATATTTCTCAAATTTTTTTTCTACTGTTCAATTGTTTTATCTGGTCAATTCTCCGTCTTGTTTTCTTTTTGTGTGTGTGTTTTTTTTTAAAAGTTTTGTTTTTGTTTCGTTTTGTTGAGATCTTTGACCGAAATATTGCTTCGTCTTCCCTTTTTCTTGGCGTTTTATTACATCGTTTCGGTATTATTTCTTACGCGAGGCGTTGCTATATGCAACTTTTTCTTTTTGCTATATTTTGACTTTGCTTTAAGTCTTGCTGCGATCCCACACTTTTCTGTGTTTTTTATAATATTTCGTCAACTGTTATCTCCCAGGTCTACCAATCACCAAGCTGAAGACCCCTGTACCGTCACAACTAAACAGTTAAGCCACACAGTCAAATTTTTTTTTTTTGTGTATGTGGTAAATCAATGTTGGCTCCCAAAATGACACACAGAACAGAGGTTTAATGTCTGTCAAGACTTTTTTATGTCACCTTATTAACGTCTTACCCTGTTCCATACTTGTCTTACAGTAACGTGAATTTCGCAATACGTGTACTGTACAACGAAGGTTATGGGAAAAAACGCCCGACACTCCAGTCTACACACTAGCAATGGCAAATCAATAACAAAATCATAAATACTACTAAAAATAACAGCTACATGACATACAAAAAAATACTAAAATTCAAATGAATACAAAACGATAAAAACATGATAGCCAGCACAATGAATAGAGACTGCAACAAAAAGAAACTAAATTTTAAAAATACAAGTAAAAAAAACAAACCCATCAACTAACAAGGCCAACACTTTTATCGGGCAAGCACCGGTCATTGTCACCATCTTCGTTACTGTTATCTTTCTTCACCCCCCCCCCCCCCACCCCTTTCACCACCAGACACTCTTTTCTACCTTCGTTTGATCATCCTTCTCTTCGAGTTTTCCATCCTTATCTGTCTTTCCTGCCTGTCCCCATCTTTATCATGTTTCCTTCTTTTGATACAATCCAGCCATTTGTTCTTCTGTCTCTCCATGTTATTCATTTCTTTTTCTTTTCAAATTCTTTCAAAAATTTTAAAGCCACACGAAGGCTTTGTCGACCGAAGACTGGCATATTTTATTGTCACGCCTGATTAATATTTATTCTAGAATGAATTGTATCAATCGCTTGTTGTTTGTTCCTAGCGTAGGACGTGGAGTTCAATAGGCCGGTCTCAACTATAACTAAAGTGTATTTATGAGGATTGCACAACTTCAAGTAAAACAGTTTTCTCCATTCACGTAAAATTCGGCCCTCCACGCTTGCGTTGTGCGATTTCGTAAGAAGACTAGTGTTATTCTGAGATCACTCCTATCTCTGTGGCCGTTCTGACGAGTGCTTTAGAGACTTTGGCTATATATAAAATTTACGAGCTCTAGCAACTGCCAGCTAATTTAAAAGGCAAACCATTAAATTTCATGCTGAACATCACATCTGCCGCTCAAAGGAAAGACACCGTAACTGACAACATGCCCTTAACTATTTTTTGTCTCTATGACTTTGTCTCACTCATAATTCCTCAATGTCTAAAGAACATCGACGTATCTGCCACAATATAGTAGTTTCTAATGTGGCAAACCAACGTAAGTAACTGTTCGTAATCAGAGACAATAAAGTCGAAAATGACCATACCATCAGTTACGCCGTTTTTGTCCCTTTGTGCGGTAGAAATGCACAGTGTGTTTCAAATGGTTCTCTTGAGTGATTTTCTCTGACAAAATGTCAATCACTTTCCCCTCCCAGTGTTTCTTTTGGGATCTGAATTACCCATTGGCTAAACAGAGCGATCTGGGATGGAATTGTCATTCTGAAAAAGAGAATTGATTTTTTTCACCTCTATTTTATTGACAATGCCAAAAGACAAAGCACGGAGATTTGTAATGAACCAGATTTGCCGATACCGGGTCTGTACTGGAGATGGAGAAAGTATCGAAACTAATGGGTTTGAAAAAAGAAAAAGAATCGGAACCAATGTTTTTGCATGTTTAAGTGCGTGAGTGTGTATATGGGTGTGTATGTGCGGTGCGTGCGTGCAGAGTGCTGGGCGTGTGGACGTAAATGAACAGTTCAAAATGACCCTGCTTGAGTGGAAACTCAATCAGCGCTCCTACAGCAGTGGGTAAATAGTTTCCAGAACAATGGAAGTACCCCAGAGCACACTTGTCAGACAAGAAGAGGAAATCCTTAGCTACCCTGCGGTGAGTTGAGTAACAAACTCCCTGAAGCGTGACTCCGACAAAGCCCAGAGCCTTTTGTCTTTATTTCGCAATGGCCGATCGACAATCGTTGTGACAACTCAGTTTTTATGTGGATTCTCTCAGGAAAAGGCTGGTACTCAAGATAGAGCTACATTTATCAATACAGTGTGCGTGTGTGTGTGCGTGTGTGTGTATGCATTGGGAAGGGGTGGGGGATCTCTCTGGGTGTGGCTCAATACGAATCAGGACTT
This sequence comes from Onchidella celtica, assembly GCA_963931925.1. Classification (NCBI taxonomy): domain Eukaryota; kingdom Metazoa; phylum Mollusca; class Gastropoda; order Systellommatophora; family Onchidiidae; genus Onchidella; species Onchidella celtica. The sequence goes on along the minus strand of OZ007573.1, from coordinate 28,867,240 downwards.
GGGGGAGGGGGTGGGGGAGGCTGGCTCTACTTGGAAAGGCCTGAGTGGAATGTAGAAGTCATTTACCAATACAGTCCGGGGGGGGGGGGGGAGTGTTGGTGGATGGGGTGAGGGAGCGAGAGTCCCTTTCTCTAGTCTCTTAAAAATGTGAAATGCAGCCCCCCCCCCACTCCTAAAAAAAAGAAAAAAGTTGGAATTTAATGTATAATCCATTTATTGCTTGTTTCTTAGCTGGGCAATGCAATACACTCCCTCCTTACCACCGTCCTCTGTTGGGGGGGGGGGGGGGGGGGAGGAGCACAATTTAACTTTCTTCCAAACTCTACTGTGTCCCCACAAATTTTCTTTCTTTTTTTTCAAAATTTTAATTATTGTCAATCTCTCTGGCACTGACAGAGAATGTGATATTCAACCACTTTACTTTCTCAAAATAGAAATGTAGGTGTCACGGAGTGGAAGTGATGAAGATGTAAATTTCTATGCCGGCATGAATATAAAAAAAATGTGGCAGGAAAAAAAAAACAACGGGATTGATCTGTGTTTCACAAAAGCCCCGCGTTAGCAACAAACAAACAAACAAACAACAACAGCAACAAGAAAAGCAACTTCAAAATAAAATCCGGAAAAATTTAAAAATTAAAAATATATTTTATTATACCGGCATGAGCTTTCAGGTCAATTTCCCCTTAGGCTGTTGTTATATGTACGTAAGTACCCCAAGCGTTTTGCGCTAGGAGCGCCTACGTATACGTACCTATCCAAAACCCCGTCCTTATCCTCAACCCTAAATGTTATCAAATCCCCTTACCCTTTCAACCAAAAAAACAGGAGGAAAACAAAAAGAAAATCTGAAAGAATAAGTAATTAATGAAGGCTGTTGTAAGGAGTATTTCGGGAGGAGCTCTCTAGCTCTGGAGTCAGAAAAGGCTTTAAAACATGAACCCGTAGCGTAATGAAATTAGGGGGGCGTACGTACATGTAACAGCATTCTTCCACTTATTGTCATAAAGTCCCCAGACACATACATATATTGGAGATCTCAGGTTCCTACAATTAAAAAAAAGGCCCGGGTTTGCCTGTTAATTGAGGTTTTTTTTCATTTGCCAGATTGTATCGGCTCATTTCAATTATCACGCATGGGTTGTTAATGAAATAAAAGACGCTCTCTTTTTAACAATCCCCTGTTTCCCTATGGTATGGACGTCGGGAAAAAATGTTTTAAATCCCCACGAGAGACACATTTCAGACTGTCATAACGTGCAAGGAAGAAATAATTGCTGCTTAGAACTAAAATTAGAGGGATGCCGGTATCATCAGCTGATTACAGGGGTAATGAAAATGAGCAGGTTTCGTGCTCCGTGGCAGATGTTAGGAGAAAGGGAAGGGTGGACAGGAAGTAGGCGGAAGGACTGGATAGAAAGAAGGCATGTGGGTTGGACAGAAAGAAGGCATGTGGGTTGGACAGAAAGAAGGCATGTGGGTTGGGCAGAAAGAAGGCATGTAAGTTGGACAGAAAGAAGGCATGTGGGTTGGGCAGAAAGAAGGCATGTGAGTTGGACAGAAAGAAGGCATGTGAGTTGGACAGAAAGAAGGCATGTGAGTTGGACAGAAAGAAGGCATGTGGGTTGGACAGAAAAAATGCATGTGGGTTGGGCAGAAAGAAGGCATGTGAGTTGGGCAGAAAGAAGGCATGTGAGTTGGACAGAAAGAGGGCATATTATGGACTGGACAGAAATGGGTGGGTGGGGGTGGGAGGGAGATAAAGAGCAATGGTACACTAGATGTATAAAACTGCAAGTTGATAAGCGCAAATGATCTCGATCGCTGAATCCAGTGGAGGAAGTATACCGTCGGCGGATTGATGGATGGATGGATGGATGGATGTATGGATGGACGGATGGATGAATGTGCGGGCGGATGGGCAGGTGGATGGATGAATGTGTGGGTGGGAGGGTGGACGGATGGATGGATAATTAAGTGGCTGGATGGGGGAATGGATGGGTGGATGGATGCATGGATGGGCGGATGGATGAATGTGTGGGCGGATGGGCAGATGGATGGATGGATGAATGTGTAAGTGGAAGGGTAGACGGATGGATTGATAATTAAGTGGCTGGGGGATGGATGGATGGAAGTTACGTGAAAATCGTTACAGGTTACTACTTAGGTTACGTACTTTCGAGATACGGACCATAATGTGGTAGATTTAAAGTAAATTTAAAGACCGTGTCCGGAAAGTTCAGCTGGGTCGCCAACTGCCTTGTGTTACACCTCTTATACCTTCACTCCATTTGACACCTTGTTTTGCCAAGTTCAGCCTGATACGTTACTTTGTCAGCCAATAAGAATGCCGTCACCCTGGTTTTGTTGTAGCAACCAGTTCCACCTCATCCGCTGCCCTCTCTACGTCACATTGTTGTAACACAATGGCCCATTTAGGAAATGTATTGATGGCCCGTTACGTCCCAATTGCTCTCTGTCGCACATCCTCCCATATTCAATTTCCAGTGGCGTAACTAGAATGGGACACGCTAGCTACATGCATCCAGGGTCAAAGTTCGAGGGATTGCCTGGGTGGGGGGTGGGGGTGGGGGGGGGGGAGGGGGTCGCGAAATATAATGAGAAATGCAAAATTCTTTTTCCCAAGATTTCATTGTCTCTCCCCTTAGGATAAAAACTACAATAACTCAAGACAGAATGATAAAGAACACAGTTTTCAAAGGCTACCAGTTGTTGTTATTGTTTTATTTTCATAAAATCGAAGTCACTATTTGTGCCATGCGCGTGGACAGTCCAGTTTTTGTTTGCGCAGTGAATTCACACGCTGCGGTAAGCCGAATATTCGGCTTACAGATTTTCGCTTCGCAGCGGAAAGCCGAATATTCGGCTCCAGTGAACACCGATTTTCCAACACTACTATCTAAGCCAACTTCTCAAAATACTGAATCCCATCCTGGTTCATTGATTTACCGTTACTTTAATGTCTAATGCATTATGTCTTGTGCTTATCCTGAGTAAAAGAAAAAACATCTTTGAACTACCTCTAGATTTCCAACTGGACAGTGTTGAAAGTTCCCGTCCACACCGACAAAAGTTACAGTCGGGAATAGGGCATGGATTAGGTTTAGCTAACTGGCCACAACATTTTGATAAATAACATGGCCACAGAAACGTTTTCCTTTTGGTCACAGGTCGGTAAGAACAATCCAGTTACGAGTATCTTAGCTACATGGTCAAAGGGTGTTGGCCTTCGTTTTTGGACGGCCTCGGCCTAAGACCCTAACACAGAGGCTTCGGTTTCGTTTCGCTTTCGACAATTTTGCGAAGTCGATAGTTAAAAATGTCGTTCCCTGTTCGCAACAAATAAGAACAAAATTAAAAAATCCTAATCCAACCAGGTAAATGTAATTTCCTAATCTAACAAATTATTTCTACATTGTGTATAGAAATAAGAAAAAAAATAAAATCAATAAAAGACCCAGCTATTTCCAAATGGGATTGAAACACAAATAGAAAACAAAATCCTCCAACATTATGGTAACTTTGCAGTTCCTTGGGCAAATTATAATATTACATTCAAAGGGTCAGAGCAAAGTTTTATTCTATTTATAAAGGAAATAGATGCCTAATGACAAAATTAAAAAAAAATCAAAAAATCTTGCAATGTACTGCAAGACAGCCAGTTTCTCCAGACATCGACGTTGAATCAGGAAAATTCAAGGCAGTAAACTATGTCAAAAGATGCACTAAAATCCGCGTAGAACTGGTTATTAATTAATTATGTCGTTTACTTATTTATTTATTTATTTATTATTTATTTACTGTAAATTCCCATTCCTAATCCAAAGGGATATAATGAGTACAAGCTTAAAAGCTGCGCCGAACCCCCAACCACTGCCCTTCCTGTTACTTTCTGCTCTCTCTACATCTGTGTCGGCAATCCAAAATGATTCCCAAAGCAAGCAGCAGGGTATTCCTTTTTTAAATTTTTCCCACGAGGACGTCGGATAGTTTAAATCAGTCGACAAGAGGGCAGAAAGTATCGGGAGGTGCAGTGGTTGGGGGTTCGGCGCAGCTTTTTAGCTTCTACATGTCTTGTGCAAAAACAACAACAAAAAAAGGGATTGGGGGCGAGAAGTCAGCGACACAAAGCTAACTAAAAAAAAAAAAGAAATACAAAACCAATAAAAAAAAAAAAAAATCAAACTTCGGTGCTCCCTCCTCCATGGTATTTGAAACCTACATGCAAAATTTGTTTACTGTGGGTGGCCTAATAAAGACGCCTTTTGCGTTCAAAGGCCGAGAATTTGTGAATTAAAATATTTATAGATACAAAGCAGCAGTGTCAATTAGAGGCCACTAGCTTGGTAGTTTTCTGTATACTTATAAATCGCATTCAGTTCATCAACCTTCGGTCATTTTTCTCCAAAACATACATGCCATGCAACATCTTTTGCTGACTGCAAATGTGAAAACGCCTAATAAAGCAGAATTTTTCTTTTTTACCCCTGAAAATGAAATTCTCTCTCAATAGGTGTGAAATTTGATCAGATTTCGCCCTTAATAATGAGACATGAAATCGGATTTTGGAGTAAGATTTGAGAGTAAAATGTTGAGAAATAGTCTAGTCATGGGCATGATGACTCATTATACGGAACACCACCAGATGGCCAAAGAAATATCCCTGGCTTACCACGGGCAAAGTACTGTAATTAAATGCCACAGAAATCGGATTGAAGCAGATTTACTTTATTAACCCTCTTGCTGCCACAGGGCCATATATCGGCTCATCACATGCTGCAGAGGACTGCCGCACGGCTGATATATCGGCCCAACTGTTTTATGCTAAAACTGCCCGCGAGGCCGATGTATTGACCGACATTGTTCCGGTATGATTTGCACTCCTAATTTTACTATTTCCTGCTGTCTTTCTACCCGATAATCAATTAATCTGAGAGTCTAAAGGAAGGAAGGGCGTTTGGACTTGCAACAAATGTGTTAAGCAAACGACTGAGATACGCACTGCACGTCTTTTAATAGCGTCAATGCGATACCAGAGAAAAGGTGACCGCCCACACTCAAAACTACTCATCCACAAGTTTGAGTTTAAAACAACAACAAACAAACAAAGTGAGAAAAAAGATATATAGCGTCGTAATAAGAGTTAAGTACACACAGCTTGGAACTGAGGAAGGAACTACTTTATTTTTTTGTCAAAATCTTTGAAAATTGTTAGAACTTTTTTCAAGTTTTCTTTTTTTTTTTTTTTAGCTGACCACATGCTTGCATAATTATTAATGTTATATCATATTAATATATTATATGATGTTATCATACGTTATATGATCTTAAATTATATTACACTAATTATATTATATTATATTATTATTATTATATTATATTATATTATATTATATTATATTATATTATATTATATTATATTATATTATATTATATTATATTATATTATATTATTTTATTTTATTTTCCATTGCATTATGTTTTCATTTTCGTTTTATATACTTATTCATCTGTTTATATATTTATTAAAAAAACAACAACGTGGTAAGTTCTTTTTGTGTTGTGTTGTTGGTTGCTAACATGCGACTTTGCAAAACAGAACTTTTTCCTTTTTCTTTATTTCGCCATATTTCAACTACGCTCATATTCCAAGTGAATTAAAAGCTATTTCTACAGCTAAAAAAAAAACCCGGCTTTTACGAACCAGAAGGAAATTAAACGAACCCAGGACCATTGTAACCCAGTGATCAAAGCGGACTTTCATGTTGTACTTTCAAAGTCCCTGTCCAAGTAAACAAGTCTTTTTCACCACGTTCGGCATTCAGTTTTTAGGCATTTCCATCTCGTTTATCAGAAAGATTCCAATCAAAAGCAAGATAAAAAAAAAAACAAATCTTACGTGCAATCAACAACCAAGAAAGGGACTGTGAGGTAAAAGAGAGAGAGAAGGAGAGAGAGGGAAAGAGAGAGAGAGGGGGAGAGAGAGTGAAAGTGAGAGGGAAAGAAAGAAAGAAAGAAAGAGAGAGAGAGAGAGAGAGAGAGAGAGAGAGAGAGAGAGAGAGAGAGAGAGAGAGAAAGAGAAAGAGAGCATCTTCTAGACACATCAAAGAAATGACAAGAAATCCTCATGAAATCCCCAAGAAACACATCAAAGGATGCCGCAAATGAACCGTGTACAAAAATTCTCTAAAAAAAAAAAAAGAAGAAAGAAAGAAAAAATGGAAGAAAATAAAAAAAGAATGAATGAAAGAAAGAGAGCAAAGGAAGGAAAGAGAGAAATAAAGAATGAGGACTCCAGAACTTCCATTTCCGAGATTTTCTAATCAAATGAACATACTGTAAGCTTGAAAGAAATGTTCATTTTGTGTACATTTATTGTTCAGTTCTTGATTTTGAAATTTTGCTCGCCAAGTCGTCTCGTCCTTCAGCGGAAATTTGACTGGAGCTAAAATGATTTTTTTTATATATTAAACCGTTATAATTAAACCGGACAGTGAAATAAACTTTAACAAAAAAATAATGCTGCAGAAAAAATTTACAAAAATTAGGTACATTGACAAATAGATGGCTGACAGACAGTCAGAATGGTAGATAGATAGATAGATAGATAGATAGATAGATAGATAGATAGATAGACAGACAGACAGACAGCCAGCCAGCCAGCCAGCCAGACACAGACAGACAGACAGACAGACAGGTAGATAGATAGATAGGTAGATAATGCTTGACTTTAATCCGAAGACTATTCACATGTGTCAACAATGGAAACATTTCATGAAAAATAAAATGAAAAAAAAAATATATAAAAGATCTTGTCAAGTTCCAACAACAGAAAGCAAGAAAGAACAAGTTTTCTGTAACTATACAGGAATCCCCACATGAAAGCAGTGGACCAATGGGACTTGCAGATAAATGGAACTGGGTCAAGCCTTCACCGTTCATTCTAGTTTGGGGTTTTCCCCAGGCGAGACCACTGGCAGTTGGTTTGTTAGCAGTGCGGTGCCCAAGACGGAAAAGGTTAATTCATTTCATGAACAATTTGTCGTGGAGACAAACAAAACAACATCCCCGGAAAGATTTTGTTGAATTGGCAGATTGCGTGACATCTGACATACATGTCGGCGTTTTCGTGATATCTCTCGTGGTCGAAGAGACGTGTGACTTCCATTTATTGCCAAAGAAAAGTGTGAAAATTGTTTCACCTTTCAGCTTCAATATCATAATTCAATATCAGGGGCATGTAGAGATTTTTTGTTTCTGGAGGATCGCTGCTCTAGGCATTTGCATCTGAACAATATCAGGGGCGAAGCTAGGAAGAGTATTTAAGGGAGGCCTACCTACCAAGCGTTCCAAATCAATATTTCCCGCCGGTAAGTGGACAGTGCGTCCTAATAATCCTGATAAGTGTATCTCGCTGCCATGAATTTTCCAAAGTTTGCCGATACAGGAAGAAAATAGTACGGGAGATGAATGAAGACTGACTACAGCAACATTTTTTAATAGAAAGTCGACTTTCTTTCTTCCCGAAACAAAATAGCCTAGCATTCTTGTGCACCGATACATCGGTGATTGGCACAAACGTGGTTAGCGGATGCACCGACTTATCGGTTATTGGTATAAACGTGACCAGCGGAAGAACCGATATATCGGTGATTGGTACAAACGTGATCAGCAGAAGAACCGATATATCGGTGATTGGCACAAACGTGACCAGCGGAAGAACCGATTTATCGGTTATTGGTATAAACGTGGCCTGCGGAAGAACCGATATATCGGTGTTTGGCACAAACATGATCAGCGAAAGAACCGATATATCGGTGATTGGCACAAACGTGATCAGCGAAAGAACCGATATATCGGTGATAGCACACACAGAGTTGAAGAAAGTTCAAGTGTGAGTCAAAACAGATGCAAAACAAACTTAACCCAGTGCTCTACTGGCCTATTCCGCCGTTCACGCTTTTACCCAATTGAGATATCATTGGTCAGTATAGATGCATGTGATTTTCTACCGTGTTTAGTATGAACATGACGAGAAATATGAGTGAAAACCTAAACACTGTCCTTCTTTTTCAAAGTTTTTTTTGAAAATTCCCCAGATAGTCAAAACATGGCCTGAACAAATAATGGAACAAGCGTTGACGACCAATTCATTGACTGAAGGGTTCTGTACTAGATCGAACGTGACGTTACGCCACGATAACAGTTCAATGTGATAAGTGTGTAAAGCATTGATAAAGCAGATGTAGATAAGCACACATTTGCATTCGTTTACACCTATGGATTACCATTTTCACTGTAATCGTTTGCCATGCGCACATAAAGCTTACGTGACTTAAAAAGTGTGAGTGAAAAATACAATGTTATGTTTGTCTATATCAATTTGTATGATGCACCACAACCATTAACACAGTTTTCTCTCTTTATTACAGTTTTTAAGGGAATTGATTTGTATTTTTTTTGTGTGTGTGTACAATGTAAAGCTATATAAGTGAGGGGTTTGAACCCCCACTAGGCCACCAAGAAGTGAGTGCCTTGAAAACACCACCAGTTAGTTTGGTGAGGCCTCACTGCGTGTGGTTCAAGCGCTCTCAAGCTCAGGGCCTCTTCCCCGATAGAAAAAAGCTAGCCAGCATCCACAAGCGTAATATATCAGACTTTGAACCAGTTGACCATTCAGCTGCCAACCTCATCCTTTTCTGCGGTGGAACCACACCACTCTAGCTCATGCCTACCATCCTAACAATTTTTGTAAAAAGTAACCAAAAAAAAAAAAAAAATGGTGGTGGTGGTGAAGTTTATGCACAGCGATTGAACATTGCTGCATTGTGCAAAAAGAGCATTTTGTTTAGCGAACACACACATGATTCGTTCTGTAGTGGGCGTCATGCAGAGCAAATGGCGCTCGTTCGTTTTCGAGAAACACAGATGTGAAGGGTTTCTCTCAATCTCTAATACTAAACGCTTTTTATCGACATTTTGCATTAGAACGGAAAGGTTTCGAAATACTGGTGGACAGTCCAGTTTGTATTCATTCTGTTGTTTAGCTGTTTTGTGTACCCCCCCCCCCCCCAACCAAAAAAAAAGGGGGGGGGGGTTTGCTGGTTAGCTGTATTATTTATATAGCACAAGCAGAGTAGCCCAGTCTACGTCCAGGATGCTAAAAGTCAGATTTCATCGGCACCATGATTGGCATTATTTTATTAATATTATCCCGTGATAATTTAACTTTGCACTGGAAAGTGCCGCCCATAGAGATATTATTACACTAGAGTGCGCACGGTGTCACACGTCGTGGAACTATTAGAGTCTCGTGGCGGCCATTTTGACTTGGGGTGGCGATTTCGGAAGTTAGAGGGTTATTTTTTCTGTATGCAAGATGATTCAGAATTCCATAAATCATTTCTATCCTTCTGTCCTTCCCATCTAAGGCTGAGCAAGCCCAGTTTACGATAACAACGTCTTTCAATCTCTCCCACGCACGCCATCTGTGATTTGTACATCCATTTGTCTAAATTATAATTATACACTTGCGAAGAAACACAGGAAAGACTCGGGGCGGGGTGGGGGGGGGGGGGAGGGAGAGGAAAGGCAGAAGAGAATCAAAGACCTGGGTCTTTTATGAACAAGTGTCGAAGCGGCCCCTAGTTGACTGCACAGTGATGGCTCAGTGTCAAGGAGATTGGATGCTAAATGCTCTGGGCTAATAATGTCCAGATTTACGTGTCATCGTTCTGCATCATTCTCCTCCCACCCCCATCACCCTTGTGTTTTGGATTGTCTCAGTTAAAACAGACAGCCATGATGGGACTGGGTGGCAAGGTTATCTCCATAGGCCTAATTCCTCTTTGATATGAATAAAACGTACGTCCAAACAACTTGATCATTATTTTAGTGCATTGGATTGACAATAGGGAAGGGCTAAAGATCAAAACCTATTGTAATATATTTATCAATATGGGTATATCGTGGGGCATTGCCATATTGTTGTTTGCGACACTGTGCTGATTTTTTTAGCCTTTGTCATGAAAGTGGTTCTCTCACTCCTCATTTCATTATAAGTGTCTTTCCAATCTTTTAAGTTTCGATTTTGAAAGGTCTGGAACAAACCCCAAATGTTACACAACTCTTCGAATTTTCAATCCTCATTTTCCTGAAAAGGCAAAGATGCACATAATACAACAATATGGAAAATGCCAGTCGATATTATTTATCAAACAATAACAACAATTTTTTATTGTGACTTATTTTTTTGCTTTTTTTTTTTTTTTCTTTCCGTGGAAGGAATCTGAGAGATTGGCTAAATGGATTGCCAGAATAAGCAGACAAACTGAGAATGGGAAGCCTTGGTATCCAATCAAGAATGACTAAGTGTGTAGTGCTCACTTCCTAAGCTCTGACAATTACGCAGGGCTCGATAAACAGACACTAAGACCAAAGGCAATTCCATCTGTTTTCGAAAATTATCCTCCCCTCAAGCAGAAACTGCCAACTCCAAGAAGACCATCTCCCAAAAAGAGGAAAAATCCTGAGAGCTGAACACCCTCCCCCCCCCCCCCCCCACCACCCTCCGCCAAGGCATGTATGTATGATCTACATCATTCATATGCCCACCACTCAATCGAAGATCATCTTGAGAGGATAAAGGCAGAGATTAATTTATGCAAATAAAAGAAAGCTGTGCAAAGGCCGCTGAATTAAGAAATAGCAAGAAAAAGCCGGTGCGGAGAGAGAAGAAAATTGAAAGTTTTCATGTCTATTCTCTTCTTTCTTTCTTTCTTTATATGATCCAGTTATACCTCTAAAATATATTTTTTTTGTTTCTGAATGAAGGTGAACATTTTTCCTTGTTATAGACTACTAACATGCCCTTCTCATGATTTTCTTTTCAAAGCTATGCATTTTGTAATTTTCATGACTCTTACTAGATATAGTTTTACCAGTTATGAACTTGTTATTTTGAAGAACGTTGTTTGGGGGACGTAGTCTGATTACAAAACCAAACAGAAAATATTGCGGTGTTCACTGTTCAGCTTTAGCTTTCTATGTAAAAAAAAACTGTCTCCGCAACAACAGCCTGTGTTGCATCGTATTTGTAGTACATGTATATCTATCATGACTTTGACATAATTATAGGCGAGAATGGGATTACTATTCTTTGAGACGTCGAACAGCCAGCGCCTGCTCGCTACGGAATCCTTCCCAAGTCAACATGGCGCGCATGTAGGCCAATTGGGGCCACTGCGACGCGTTGCACTTGTGCATGCGTGCGGACTCTAGTTTATTATAGTATCTCTATGGTGCCGCCAAACTACCCCGTACTATGGGGTCACACAAAACACGGACAAGAAAAGCTAGGAAAGTTAGACGGTAAAATTCGGCGTGGAAAACCTAGGGCTCAACTTGGAAAGTTGCCCTGGTTGAGCATAATACGACTTTGCCCACTACTTGCGTCCTTCTATTCCAAACTACATTTAAAACGAAAAAAAAAAAGAATAAATATGAAAGTCGCACGTTTGTCGGTTTAGAAACTTATCTTAAGTTTGGAAATGTCTGTTATTTATACGGACGATTAACAAAAAAAAACAACATAGAAGTTCAGTTATGTTAACAGGAGTCTCCCTCAACGTTAGAACATACGTCTTTGTCTGACCTACATTGTGAAAATGTCTCATGTCGAGATATGGCAACCAGCGCCAAGCCGTATTTACTCCCCGGGGGTTTATGTATTGGATTCCCCCCCAGGTAGAGTGTCAATATCCTGCCCGTCATGCATGTTCCTGACACGTGCAATCCTTTACTGACAGGTCCCCCGTAGATCCGTGTCCCAAAATAGGCTGCCCACTTCCTCATTGACCAGCTGCTGGAGACACGAACTGGCCTGTCTTAATCACAGCATTACTTAGCTCACGAACATTTCTCATTCTTCTTACTCTTTATCATCTTCTCACCCCCCCCCCCCCGGCCCAGCAAACCCACCCACCAAAAATGAGTTCTGAGTTTGTCTTAATCCTGGGATTTTCAACACGGGGGTCACAAGGAAGGGGGCTCGGGGGTGGTGGCCAAGGGAACAACAACAAGAACAACAACAATGGTCTATGTATGTGTGTGTTCCTCTCTCTTCCTATGCGTGTCTGTGTGTGCGTGAGAGAGAGAGAGAGAGAGAGAGAAAGAGAGAGAGAGAGAGAGAGAGAGAGAGAGCAGCAGCAAAGCGGTAAAGGGATGTTAGGGAGCTTTCAGGTTATTTTTTTTTCCTTAGGGTTGGGGTTGGGGGGTAGGGGTGTCTCAGGTCTTGATCACAACTTTGAAAGAAACAGGAAGAAAAACGGTTAAACAACTCAGTCTTAATCAATGGACACAGGAAACACGAAATAATAATGTCCCTTGTGGAAATCAGAAAGGATTTAAATGTGAAACCAACACTGCACGCGCTGTCTGTGTAATTCAAAGTACTTAGTGCTGTCTGGTGGCTAAGACACTAAAACTAAAGCTGAGATACTAAACAAAATGTGTTTTTCATGCACGCTTGGACGGAAACGTTCAACTGATACAAGGGTGTTTCACTAATAATACCAGCCCAGAGTAAATGTGCTTTGCACAGAAGACAGCTTTCCTGCTGATCTTTATACAAAATTATATAGATTATTTTGCTGTTCATCTGGATGTGGGCGCGATAGAAGTAACTAAAATTAATATGAAAGCTTGTGATAGTCTGAGATGGAGGTCTGAACTGTTCAAATATAAACGCAGATCTTATGGGGAAACTATCCAATATAAAACCCTAAAATAAAAACAAAACAAAAGAAAGGTGTGACCATTTGCACTATAAGGCCAAGTTGAGTTTTCTTTGCCAGCAAATTGTCTGGAAAAGTTTTAGGGTTAAGGATAAGGCTAGGGGCGCAGGTTGGATTGGATTAGCCACAAGAACATTAACTTTGGCGGCTTAACCACAATGCGTCTCTTTAGAATCACACGGTTCTAACTTCTTTGCAACACAGGAAAATTGATGATGGACGTTTCATGTGCTCAATGCTTTAGATGATACGGGTTTGTTGTTGTTAGAAAATAATACTTATAAATTACACACCAAATCCTCTTAACACTTTGACACACAATGGAGAAGGCCTGTGGAAGCCGTGTGTAGCGTGTAACTTAGTTCAGCAAAAAAGTGGAGACAGAACCTACCATTCTGAGGGGACGAATAACTTGATCGGAAATTGGTCACAAGTTCCTAACATTAACAACAGTCGCATTGTGAGTATTTTTGGCTTCATGACCCAAATTGCCTCTACCATAACAAACCAAAATTGAAAAACCACAACGACAAAACAGTATGCACAGAGCACCCAACACAAAAAAGATCCCGGTCCCACGGAATTGTACATAATTATTGATTCAGAAACCACAATACGCTGTCTTTGAGTAAACATTGTTTTTATTGTGATGATCGATAAAATGATACTTGAGTGATGACTATGAATAAACGAATTGTCTTTCTCAGCTAGAACAGAGATTTCTATTGACAAGCTCTGCGTGGTCTCAAGTTGCTTAATATTACTGTACATCACTGATTCTCAAAGTACGGGGTATGGTCGCGAGACTGTCGGCAGCGGCTCCAGGACAAGCCCTGTTGGATCATTCCCTGAATCTTAAATGCGTGTATGGTTATTTTTATTAATATTTAGAAAATTACATTACTAAATTATTATGAAATATTATTATTTTTTGTATTTCTTTAATTTTTTAAAAGTCTTTTTATTTCTTTTCTAACTTTTTTAGCGTCTTTGATTTGTACTGATTTTTGAAAATTATTGCCAGCGTCCTGAATTGTCTTAACATAGTAATATAATTCAATGCAAGTCCTAATTATTCGTAGTAAGGAAGCAGCGTTAAAGCTTTGGAGCTGTGTTTTCATGTGTACGGAAACGCGAACGGTAACAGAAACGTTAAAAGTCACGAAGTAAAAAGAAAGAGTGTTTCCGTGTGTGGGCAAACGCCTTTTCCGTGTGTGGGCAAACGCCCTTTCTATTTCACAACTTGATGGGTTTTTGACATTTCCGCCTCGTTTCCATTTCCGTACACATGAAAAGATAGTTTTTTGGGGCTGGATTTTCATGACTTGTGTGGATAAACGGAAATGGCAACGGAAACGTCCAGAACCGTTGTTGTAGTGAAATAGAATATTTTCATATTATGTACTGAGACGCAATTTTCGCACTCATGGAAACAGTCTTTCTTTTTACTACTTAACAGATTTTTGCCGTTTCCGTTTCCGTACACATGAAAACATGACTTAACAGTGACGGACGGGATGTTTCGTGGCTGACATGCCGGGGCTATTCGGTGGGTCGTGAAAATTTTGAAACGATCATAGTCGGCGTTAAAACTTTGAATGTTTACAAACACCACAACAGCCTCCTCTACATTTTCCACATCCACAACCTCCACAGCCTCCACCCCGAGACCACAGCCAGCTTCTCCAGGTGTTTCTCATGCAACAGGACGTCGGCTGGTGATGGTGATGGTGACGGTGTCTGGCCCCACAACAGGTATGACAAGCGCAAATTGGAATCGGTGACTTTTTCCTATGCAGCCTCTGTTTGCAGCAACGCGGGCACGAACAGCAGGGTTTGGGACGATCTTTTGTCCAATAGTCATAGAGATACTGCAGCAAGCGGTATAAAGCCAGTGCAAACAAAATGTTTAATATGACAGCCAGTATGACGGCGGGTATCATGTATTCTCCCTTGGTGAGAGGTCCAGATGTTACTGTGTCGATTTGGCTGAAATTACAGAAAGTACGTCGCAGACAATAGTCACCGCCTCTGAACTGAAACATGGGTAAAGATATTATATATATGCTGATTTCAGAGGCACAGGGAGAGAAAGGGAAGACGGACAAAGAGGGGGAGAGACGGAAAATGAGAGGTATAGAGAGAGAGAGCAAGAGAAGGAAAGAAACACAGGGAAAGAGAGAGTGAGAGAGAGAGAGAGAGGGAGAGAGAGAGAGAGAGAGACAGAGAGAGGAGATGGAAAAGAAGTGAGAAAAAGAAATACAGAGAGGAGAGGGAGAAAGTGACAGAGAAAGGGGGTAGAAGTTGAGAAAGAGAGGGAGAAAGGAGAGGGAGAGAGTGTGTGTGTGAGAGAGAGAGAGAGAGAGAGAGTGAGGAGGGAGAGAGAGAACGGGGATAACCCACGGACAATGACTATTTGGGTGTCCCACCCCCTTAATTTTAGCTTCATTCGCTTTGCAGTTGCAGGAAAAAATAACCGAGGACATTTCGCACACTCAAGAGAAACACTGGAATTCGTCGGTCTCCCAAGGATGGCGTGTAATGTTATCTAGGAAATGCAAACGCCATCATCATCAACATCAGCAGCAGCAGGAGCAGCAACAACACCAACGACAACAACATCATCATCGTCATCATTATCATCATCAACAACAAAGACAACATATCAACAACAACAGCAACAACGCCAACATCATCATCAACAACAACAATGACAATAACATCATCATCAACAACAAAGACAACATATCAACAACAACAGCAACAACACCAACAACATCATTATCAACAACAACAATGACAATAACATCATCATCATCATCATCATTATCATCATCAACAACAAAGACAACACATCAACAACAACAACAACAACAACAACAACAACGCCAACAACATCATCATCAACAACACTAACGACAGCATCATCATCATTATCATCATCAACAACAAAGACACCATATCAACAACAACAACAACAACAACGCCAACAACATCATCATCAACAACACCAACGACAACAGCATCATCATCATCATCATCATCATCATCAACAACAAAGACAACTTAACAACAACAACAACGCCAACAACATCACCATCAACAACAACAACGACAACAACATCAACAACAGCAACAATAACACAAAAATAGAGGAATTCGCCGGTTTGCCGTTGATCAAATAAAATGTTATCCCCCTCCCTCTTCTCACACACACTCATAGACACCCACTCCACAGTTTGAACTAACCAGTGCACAACAGCGGGTAAGAGTGCAGCAAAGATGAGTCCTATCTTGATTAGTTGAAAGATGTAAGCGAGTTGCCTGAAGAACCCCTCCCGAAAGATGCAACCCCCAAAGAATGTGTACAGATAGATCAGTAGGGCTGAAACAGTGTTGACAGCGATTAATGAGCAGACATAGATCAGTATGACTGAAAAATGAGTGTTGATAACGAATTAATGAGCAGAGATAAATCTGTAAGCCTGAAACAAAAATAATGAAAGTGGTGGTAATACATCGACGGATGTTCGGGTGGATGGATGAATGGACTGAATGGATGGATGGATGGATGGATGGATGGATGGATGGATGGGTGGTTGATGGATGGATGGACGGAAGGATCGATTGATGGATGGAAGGACTGACGAAATGACGGAATGAGCGACAGACGGATGGACAGATAGACAGATAAACAAACAGACAGACAGACAGACAGACAGACAGACAGACAGACAGATAGATAGATAGATGGACAGACAGACAGACACGCACACACAGACGGATGGATGGATGGATGGATGGAGGGATGGATAGACAGATATATATATATATAATTATATATATATATATATATAAATAGATAGATAGATAGATAGATAGATAGATAGATAGATAGATAGATAGATAGATAGATAGATAGATAGATAAATAGGTAGATAGGTAGATAGATTTCCGACAGCTATCACTCTAGCTAAAGTACAGCTCACACTGGTGGACAGACCGTCAGAGAACGCATGAAGAAGAGCTCAACATTGGAGTAAACACAATTACCGCCCCCTTTTCCTTACCGACCATAGTGATCATTTGAGCTATGTGAGACAGGGTGTTTTCTGCAATCAGCATCTCGATCCATTACACCATCTTCACAGGGGGTTTGGCGGGCTGAAATAGTAGTCAGAGGCGTCAGGCAGGCTTGGTGCGCATAACATGCGGTTGAGTATGAGTTTTGAGTTTCGGAGACAGCAAGTAGACAAAATGCGGTCGAGTGATTTTTTTTCGTACCACTTTACCAAATTCAGGAGCGTGGCGGCAACAGACCCCCAAACACAGGTCATCGGGTAAGGGATTTCTCGTCCTACCGAACACTGCCATAGGTGCTGCAATCTTTGGACTGTGCACCCTAACGCTAACCCTAAATTGGCTCTGAACGTCACCGAAAATCCCTGTATTATGTTGAAACTGTTGCTGCCACGCTCCTGAATTTGGTAAAGTGGTAAAGTGAGTACGAAAAAAAAATACGCATGACGGTCACATTGCGCTAGGAAGAAGCAAGACCACAGACAGTATATAAGAGAATGATAGGACAGGAGGAGACCTTACCAGGACCGCAGACCAACTACCCGAACGCGCATGCGGCTTTCTTGCGTCGGGGTGGCGTCGCAATCGCGTCGCAGGCGTGCCGCAGTAGCGTCCTGGTCGCGTGATTTTTTTTCCGTACGAGCTTTAGCAAATTCAGGAGCGGGGCAGCAAGACACCCCCAAACACAGGTCGTCGGCTAAGGGATTTCTCGTCCTATCAAACACTGCCATGGGTGCTGCAATCTCTGGACTGTGCCTGATATGACTCTCAACGTCACCGAAAATCCCTAGGATGTGTTGGAGCTGTCCTGTGTTTGGGGGTCTGTTGCTGCCCCGCTCCTGAATTTGCTAAGGCTCCTATGGAAAAAAATCACGCGTCCTGGTCGCGACTCAGTAGCGTCACAGTTGCAACGCATTTCCTGGAACCCAGGCGAATGAATGGAGATGCACACACGCATGCGAGACAAGGGCACATTGTAGAGAGAAAAGGAACATGAAATTAAAACACGACCGCAAAACTACAGCAAGTCTCATGACGTTTGTAAATGTCATACAGTGGCGTTTTACTTCCGCGTGCGTCCGACATTGTTACATGTGAATAACACAGTAATCCTATCGGCCTATTCCTCAGATCTTGCCCTTGCGGGAACTTTTGTCTTCGGGAGTCATAATAATATGCATTGAAAAAGCTCGGTGAAAGTACAGTTGTCGCCAATGGGTGAAATCGATCTCGCCTACTGATATTTTGACCGCGTTTCACCTGTGAGGAAAAAGTTAATGCGGTGGACCGATTACGCATAATTACGCCCAGTTCCTGAGGGAGGGAATTCATAATTTTTAAAAGTACTAATTATAGCAAAAACTATTTTCTCACTGGAGGTCAGAATTATATCATACCAGTATGGCAGAGATTACAGAACCAATATAAATTGACCCCAACCCCACAAGGTTTAAAGATGTTGATCAAACTTTGCTTTGTGAGAATATTAACCCTTATATTCGCGGATATCCTATTGTTCAACGGTGGGCAAATAATAACAATAATAATAATCATAATGATAATAATAATTGTGTATTCAGCAATTCAAACATTAGCGACAAATCAACCAAAATGGATTTATAGATCTCTTTATACCGGATGTCGATCACTACCACCTTCCTTAGGTTAAAAGACCAAAAAAAAAAAAATTACGTTTAAATACCAGAACTGCTTAAACGCGGACAAACATTTTCCTGTACGATATTTCTACTTAAAAAAAAAAAAAAGTTGTGAACCACCGCTGCAGTGGAGAAAATTCTACGTAAAATGTTTTGGTCAAAATGACTTTGTATGTTTGTACTTCCTCATAGAAGAGGGTTATGTGCGCACACTTTAAATGGAATGAATAATTATGTTGAACATTTCGGGCCCTTAGCTCTTGTTTGTTCCAATTCCACTTTTTGCACAACTGAGAAATTCGACGACAAACTTTAATGTTAGGATAAGCGGTTGGAATAAATCAGAACTGTGAAACAGCTTGATAAGTGTTACACGGCATTTTAAACAAGTGTCAGCGTGTGCATTTGTTATACCTCTTCTACGTACTAAAAGATCTCCAGTTTTTCAGAAAATTGAGATCAATCAAAAACTAAGGTCGCGACTATAGTCCAATCTAAGGACTTACAAGCCAACACTTACTAGAATATTATCTATTTCCTAACATTTCCCGAGTCATGACATCTTCTTACTTTTCCTCCGCTGTCTCAGATTTTTCATCTTGACACTAAAACAGAAGAGGAAAACGCAACCGTTCAATATACAAACGGTGCGGGTTAGTGCAACTTTCGGGATTTCCCACAAGAAAAAACTCTGCGTTTTGAACTTTGCACAAACGATGCGTGAGGCGGATAATCCCTAAGCTGCGTGGGTGGTTGGTTGGCGCTTCTGGTGAAGACTCCTTCTTTTTGAGTTTGAATTTGATTTTGGACAAAGCACGTCGACCCGATAACGGCCACATTATCCTAGGAAGAAGGTACACGACAGACAGAATATAACAGAATGATCCAGAACGAAACCTCAGAGAAACCTCAGACACCTCCGCGGAAGAGAAACCTCCTGTCAAACACATTTCGGCCCCTGACTCTCTAATACTCCACAGTGTAAAATGTTGTATTTTGCAAAGCCTCACGGGAGTAAAATAAACAAGAAAATTGCCCAATAACTGACACCCCCCCACTCACAAAACTGTCAAAGTTACAAGAACACACAAAAAAAACAACAACAACTTGGTCTCAGTTAGTAGTACATGCACTGATGAGGAAATGAAATAAATGAATAAAAAAAAAACAAAAAACATTAAAAGCGAAAAAAAATTAAAAAATTGGGGGTCATTTCGCTGCTCTTAGCATTGTGCAGTGCCGTAAAGGAATATTATATTCCCTGTTCTTTGACGAGACAGAGCAAGGGAAACAATCCAGCCTTTTTCAGAAATCCAGATATGTTTCAAGTGAGTTGTCTTCCTCATTGAACCCTTGAGGTTTCGCGCTCATTCAAATTAATTCTGTGTACTATTTAATCCTATCGATGGTCTTTCTGCTTTAAGCAACCTGAAACCTTCCACGATGGAAGTGTTGCTGAATGGGTATGTTTTATATATGTCACCATTGTGGACGACATTGAAGATAGATCATTTCTCTCTGTCTTTCCCCCTTTTATCTCCCTTTTTCTCTCTCTCACACCCACACAAACACACACCTATAAAAAGGGAGAGGGGAGGGAGAGAGAGAGAGAAAGGGGGGGGGGCAGTGAGAGAGACACACACGCACAGAGAAAGAGAGAGAGGGAAAGGGATGGAGGGAGAGACACACAGAGAGATAAAGAGGCAGTGAGAGAGACAGAGAGAGAGAGAGAGAGAGAAAAGAGAGGGAGACACACAAACACAAAGAAAGAGAGAGAGAATGACAGAGCAAGAGAAAGAAAGAGAGAGTAATAGTGAGAGAGAGAGAGAGAGAGATAAAAAGAAGGAAATAGGAAGAGAGAAGGAGAAGGAAAGAGAGAGAGAGAGAGAGAGATGCACAGGCAAAGAGAGAGAGAGAGAGAGAGAGATGCACAGCCAAAGAGAGAGAGAGAGAGAGAGAACGAGAGAGAGAGAGAGATGCACAGCCAAAGAGAGAGAGAGAGAGAGAGAGAGAGAAAGAGAGAGAGATGCACAGACAGAGAGAGAGAGAGAAGAGAGAAAGGTAACAACAAACTATCTGCTCACATGAAACATGACTGATCACCTGACGTGCAGGTTTGGGTTTAACACAACAACCAATCATGACTCAAGCTTGTCACAGGAGACAAAAATCTCCCCATTATTCCATCCTTGGAAAGACATTAATTCCTACATGTCGTGTCTGTTTGAGATGGACTGCCAGATTCATTATGAAGGCCCTTTTTTCTCCTCTGTCCACTAATTAATGCACAAATGAGCTAAAGGAGGATAAAGCTGTCCTGGTTTTTCTAATAAATTGCATATTATTATTAAATCCTAGCGGTTCTCAGATTTTGGACCTTAATAAGATCGATTATTACTGTATTTCTGAGAGATTTCCTGTTCCCCAGCCATGTGAAAATTACCTCGTGATTCAGAAAAAAATCGAAAAAAATTATTAATTTAGGCATTTAGGCCTGTTATTTAGCTGTCAAGTGATCAACATATTTTGTATGTTGAGATATGAAGGACTAGGAAAGAAATAGAAAGGTTCATGACACAATGTCAATCATTATAAATGTCCGGCATCAAGAAAAGGATAATGATATCGATTGCTCAGAAAACTGAGGAAATATTTGATGGAATCAAGGTAAAGATGGAAAAAAGAAAAATGATTTGGCATATTTTCATAATACAAAGAGACCAGAACGACAAAAAGGAGAAGAGATTAAAGGAAGTATTGAAACTCTTGAGAGTTTGAGTTTGGGACAAGCACGTCGACACGATGACAGTCACAATGTGCTAGGAGGAAGAAAGACGATAGGCGAAGTACGACAGAATGACAAGATAGAAGGAGAGCGAGACTACAGGAGATCGTCAGAAGAAGAGAACTCCCTTCAAACAAGTGTTTGACCCTTGTCTTCCTGACTAGCGCAATATTTAATAATGAAGATCAAGCCATAGTCGTGTTATATATATATAGGTCTTTCGGGCAATAGTGGCATTCAAACCGCTAGGTCTTAAATGCCCCACTCACTCACCCAGCCAAACAGTGACCATGCTCAACAGTTGCTTGACATTTCAGTTTGTCTGAGGCTGTGTGAGCATAGCCAAGCAAGGAGAACAAAGAACGATCCAGATAGAAGATAACAAAACGATACAAAATATGAAAAAAAAAATATTTAAAAATCAAGTGAATAAAAACATCTGGGCAAGTCGACAGTTAAGTCGCATTTTGTCATACGAGATCATATTCAACCCCACTGTAATTGTAATTCCAAGCGTATGATCCAGTGACATTCGTCAAAATGTTAATTGTCTTCAGTGACTTTCCAGTGACAATGCGCGACCTTAGTTCTTGTGTGTTCCAATTCCACTTTTTCCACAACTGAAAAAAAATAATTCGATGTTAAACGTGTCCGGCTTTGGTAAAGAGCGTCGTTAGGGGCCCGCCGTATTTTATACGGTAAGACAGCAATAAACAGTGAAAATACATCAGTATTTCCTCTAACGGCTTTGGAATTACACTACGGTCCCTTAACAAAAGCATTATGATAAGGAGTTAGAATAAATCGGAACTGTGAAACAGCTTGATGAGTGCCGTATCGCATTTTAAACAAGTGTCAAAGTGCGCATTTGTTATACCTCTTTTACATAGGCCTACTAAAAAATCTCCAGTTTTTTTCAGAAAATGGAGATAGAACAAACAAGAACTATGTCCGTGAATTAACGCTACGTAACTCATTGACTGATAATCTTGTTAATTAAAAAGAATCTGCTCATACACAGAACAGTTACTGTGGAATCATAATCAACCAAGATCTCAGTTTCCAGCGACACCAACCGTCCCCTGTTCCATCTCCGCTTTCTTGTGGCTGAACTGAGTTATTACACACAACACGCTACTTCTACCGGCCTTTCCCCATTGTGTGTCATAGCATCAAGCGGATTCGGTGTGTAATTCGCACAAGAAAAACGTATCTTCAAAAAGCTTTGAGCACTGTCATGAAACTTCAATCAACAATTTCTCAAACGTTGACGGAAAGGAGTTACAGCCTTGTCAAGGGGACGCAATCTTGGCTGACAAAGCAAAAAAAAAAAAAAAGAGTCGTCTATCTTGCGTGTCGGCCTATGAGACGTAATTACGTAGTTGAGAAGTAGAGTCACATAATAATTATGATACCGCTTTTCACAGACACAAGAAAGAAAAGACAGTCATGATAAACGACAGAGAATACGGAACGATCAAAGGCTCTAGCTGTAGAACGAACTTTTTTTTTTTTAGTGGGGAGAGTCATCGGCATTGGGGGGGGGGGGGGGGCGAGGGGGAGGCTGGGGGTTCTCTGAAGAGTATACCCTTTTTAGTTACGCTAAGGAGTTTAAAAGTTTAGTTTTATTTACATTAAAAAAAATTAAAAGTAGGATTATTAAAAAATCAAATATATAGGTTACGTTTCTAATGAAATGATCGAGTAGCTCGTGAAAACTGCCATTGTATTCAAAGTTTCAGAATACCAAGGCCTTGTCATGGACATATTTTTATATAACATTTCAATGGCCGTGCGCTAGTACAGGGGGGAAAGGGGAAAGGGCAGGGTTGAAGCCAAGCATATGAAAGTGTATTGGGGGGGGTGGGGGGTGGGTGGGTGGGTCTGGGTTTGAGTTTAGAGAAAATACGTCGTGGACACCGAGAACTGTCACATTGTGCTAGGAGAACAGCAAGACGATAGACAGAATATAACAGAACGTTGGGGCAGAAGGAAAGGAGACCCTACCACAAGCGCCTGGCTGAGTCAAGATTTGCTTTATTTGTATTTTGTATTTGTATTGTATACTACTTTAATCCCATTTGGGAAAAATTTGCCTTTGTGGAGCAGGCACGTCGTCGCCACAGTGCGGCACCGGTCGGCAGTTGTTTTTTTTTGGGGGGGGGGGGGGCTGAATTTTAATTGATTTTTCCCGAGCAGCGGCCTGTTCCTCCTGCTCTTTTTGATTTCCAACTGCCAAGGTATCTTTAACGTGCGCGAGGTCGGAATTTTTTCGTCCGTATCCGAGAAGACTAGGTACTCGATCCTACCCTTCAATAGGACCAGGGACACGAAAATATGAGAAAAATCCCAAACTTCCAACATGCCTGCACCGGCCGGGTTTTGATCCCGGTACCCTTGGCATGATAGACGAGCACCTTGCCTCTAGACCACCTTGATAGACCTTATAGACAGTCCCCTTAGAACAATTTCAGAAGCCCCGTGGGAAAGACAAAGTGGAGTCAAAGAGTTAAAGGCGGGGAGCAGGCACCTTTCTAATCGCTCAATTTCAAAATTAGCCTGTCACTGGTTCCTGGCCAGCCGGGGTCACTGTGACCCAGACACCCCTGTCGATGTCATCTCACTTACACCATCATTATTTCTCAGGATGAGGAGGTGATGGTCATGAGGAGACGGAGGGACGCGGGGTTGGGGGGGGGGGTGCACTGTTATTGAAATGTCAGTCAACTAGAAATAACAGTGCTGATACAGACAGCGCACAGAGTCAGGTAGCTTACGTAAGTGGTGAGATGAACTTTCGTCGCTGCTGTCAATACGGTTCCCTTGTCTAGCTGGAGCTCACAATAACAGCTGGAGCCCTCTCGTTTCAGGGAGGTATCATATTGAGCCCAGTCAGACACGGACATAATTTTGCCGCCAGCAAACTGTACACCAAAGAAAACAATGGCAGAAACTGACTGTGTCCGGCCGGGCTGGTATGATGGGGTCTTCCCAGATTTATTAAGAAAATGTAGGAAATTATGGTATGCATTTCTTGTCTGCCAGCAGCAAGCTGACTGTCTGACTTGGCTCAGTATGATATCTCCCTTACAGGAAGATCTGCATGCATTAGTCAGTAAACAGAAAAGAAAAACACACAGATCTATCAGTCTGTCTGTCTGTTTATCTGTCTGTCTCATCATCGACTATAAATCTAATAATGTCCGCCACTCCACCCCTGTCCTCTACCTCGAAAAAAAAACAAAACAAAAACAAATACAGCTTCATCTACTGCCCTCAGTTAAACGCCGCAATCTGAGGGTGGTGTTTATTTGAGAGCACTCTCTAACAATCCACAGAAACTAATTTCCTGTTCGTGATCACCACAGTGAATTCTTTTGTGTGTTTTTCTTACATACAATCATCAAATTCAGTAGATAATCTATCTCCAATGAAAAAGCCACAGTAATTAAAATGTCTGAACGCTTGTTCAGTTGCTCCTGTCCAGTATTTGTATTTGATACTCAAAATCCAGTTTTCCCACCAAAGTACAAGGCATGGCAACTCTATTCTCCTCTGTATGTTTTTTTTTTTTTTTTAGTATGTCATACTGAGTCCCGAGCTCCATTGTCAATGTATTGTGCTTTGGTTAGTGCGTAGCACAGACTAATAAAATACCCAGACTGGCTGATCCCATTGTGTGACGTCACAAAACAGCGAAAGGTCATGAACCATCCGCCATATTAGGTTTAAGGTAGCGACCGACGCTTCAGCATAGCTACAATTTTGAATGATACCATTTTGACGCGCCTACTGAACGCGGAAGTTTGGTTCCGCACCAAGAAATTAATACATGTACAATCAATCTTGACAAATAAAAAGAAATTTCTACTGCAGATAGAACTAGAATCGGAATTTCCCGAGCGGCGGCCATGTTGGTTATACAGTCGTCGCTCGGGAAATTCCGTAAAAAACGACACAGCCCGAAGCTCGTGTTTCCAGTCTGGTTAATTTATTAGTCTGTGGTGCGTAGAGATAGACCCCGAAAAAACTCCACACAGTGCGTCTCTTTTGCATGCGCACCACAAAACTCCACTGCAACTGCAAGGACCTTCCCCCTCCTCTCTCCCCACCCCCCGACTATTTTGTGTGAGACAAAAACTGGGCGGAGTTCTATTAAATTCTAATCTTTAAAAATTTGAAAGTAATTTCGGAACGAAATTGGACATTCCCCGAACTTTCACCAGTGTGCTCACGTAGCAATTAATTTTGTTTAGTGAATTGAGCGCGACGCCGGAAGAACAACCTTTCGACTTTTGCCCACAACACAATGGCCGCATTTGCGTTAAATTATGACCATGTGACATGATGTGGCAAGGCACTGGATTATTTTGTGTGTGTGTGTGTGTGTGTGTGTTTAGGTAACACTGCAATGAAGGTAAGGAAAACCATTATAGCCGCTTCTAACTCGCTGCTTTTCGATTATACTGGCCTACCCGAGAAAATTCTTCACACTAAGCCCAACCTATAGATCTAGACCTTTTTCAGATTAACAACGGCACTTGCATTCAATGCTAAGACTGACTAAACCTGTTGTAATACATGTACCACAATTCCTTGCAGAATGCACGTGGCCACGTTCATTTTCGATGCTTATTTAAAGCCACGCCGAACGAAATTTCCGGTCATAGTTTTCACTCTACTCGATGAAAATATGTCTCTTTGAGGGGGGGGGGGGGGCTTAAACAAGTCGTAAATAAATAATATTAAGACTGAATCTTGTACCAAGCCGACGTGTCCACGTAATTTATCGTTAAAACGTAAAAAGGCAATATATCAAATCTGATAATTTTTGGTCCCGCAGCCACAAAGCTGTAGGTGCGTACATTTTCACTCCTTCTCGCAGTGTGGTGGTTTTAGCCTGCTTCGTTTTCGGACTAGCCAGACTTGTTGCTCTGGTGTCCGTGAAGTTCTGGAACGGGTTTATTATCTTTGTTTCACCTGTAAGGCAACGTTGGGTTTTCCAGCTGAAATCTTCTTGCTAATGAAAAGTAGTGGGTACCGCATCCTCAGTTCTCCTTACTCTTAAACAATTAGGAAGATACCAGAGAAATCTCAAAAGGCTTCAAGTATGTGAAAAACAAACACGTTAAGAGAAAACAAAACAAAAGAAAGTAAAATCAAGAATGAAATTGATACTGACGACGAGAAAACAGTACCAACAACAGCTAGGATACAAATCTATCACTAACAACACACCTACATACGTGCAAAAATACCAAATAAAACATTAAATAAAACTAATTTGAAGTAAAAAAAAAAAGTCTATAATCTCCGTGAAAATACACGGAACAAAAGCTGCATTAACTTCATTAAAGATACGGTCAAGGCAAAATCTTGATCTTGCTGGGCAAAGAAGGAGAAAAAAAAAGGGGGCAAAAGGGGGGGGGGGGGCAAAATCCTGAAGTTGCAATAACAACGACGCAAAATGGCTGTGCTCACACGGGAAAAATCTGACGGACATGTTTTTACGTCTCCTGTAACAGTTCATATATTTCAGCTTACATTGTTTTAAATAACACAAGGACAAATCTCACCCACCGACATATGGACGGACAGACTGTCCGGACGCGGAATCAGCACTTCCTCCACCTCCGTACTGAAACTGACGCTCTTGCTGGGCGACGCCTGGGGGGAAGGGCTGGGAATGGGCAGGGCGACCGTCTCGGCACTCCGGCTGATGGGGCTGGGCACCCGGACAAAACGCGGGTAGTGAGGCGTCAGGATGGGGGCCGAGGCCCTGCGGTTCCTGGGGTCTCTGTTGTGGTGGTGGTAGTGGTAGTGGTGGTAGCGGGCGCCAAACCTGTAGGCCGTGCCACCTGACCTCCGTCGGGTTTTCCGGGCTAAAGTGCCCGCGCGTGTCACCATAGACATGATGGCGAGATGCCTGGTATTCAACCACAGCGTCAGTGCCGAGTCAATGTAACGAAGTTGAAGGTCTCCATAAATAATGTATATCCAGTCTGAATTTACAGTGGGAGACTTGTCTCAGTTACATAGCTTTGCTGTCACCACAGAGAGTCGTCAGTATTTATCTCTAAATTATATAGCCTAGCTGCACTTCTCTAAATTAGAAAGAAAAAAATGGCTACCAACTGTGCTGCGGTCACAGTGATGTCAACCTACACTTTTCTCTAAATTATACAGCTATGCTATCGTTACAGTGAAATCCACCTATAAATTTCTCCAAATTATATAGCAATGCTGTCATCACAGTGAGCTCCAAGTGTACCTAACCCTAAATTACATCACTTCGCTATCATTTCGTGAACATCGTCTGCGTTCCGCGATCAAACAGCACTTAAATATTTCACAGAGAACCTGCATGAAACTATGATTTCACGCTTAAAGACGGATAGTTTCCATTGGGAAAACACAGAATCCAACACAGGTTAACAACCAGGTACATTGTGTCCAGTTAATTATTTCTGGAATTGGCCATCTGACAGTTTCAAACTCCTTTATCGATCAACACAACCTTCAGAGGAATTTCCATTTCCTATCCAACAGAAAAACAGCAAAGGTCATTTACTGACAAACCTGCAAAGCAGGTCATGAGAAAAGGGCATTGGCGTACGAAATGACGATTTGCGTCATCAAGCCTTATTGAATATTGTTCACACGGCGAAGTTTTGGGAACGTGTTAGGGTGAAGGCTAGGGTAAGGTTTGGATAAATCCAAGACAACAGTTTCGCTGGCGACAACGTTACCAGAAATTGACCCACAAGTTGATACCAAGAATCCTGTTGTGAGTATTTTGTCTACAAGAACCAAAATAGACTTTACCATCAATATAATACTAGTATTACTTTCTACACAAAGAGAGCTGCGTAATGCACTGTTAGCCCATAAAATCCTAACTCAGAAATTCAATTCCACATAAATCTCAGAAAAGCCACACTCTTATAAAAGGCATCTCACACATCCAAGAAAAAGGACAATACACTGCACCATTTCTTGGAAACGCCTCGTAACCTCGACCACAAAGGAACGCAAGTCTTTTATATAGAAACCGATCTTGATTAAAAGTTCCGACACCTACAAGGTGATAATGGATAATATTAATGCTCTTCTGAGGCTGTGTTATGAAACGCCGCCTGTTTAAACGCATTAACGCGGGAGAGCATTAAATCTATGACGACATAACATAATATCTAATACGTGCTCATGATATTAATTAATTTACGATGTTGAAACAGTATTATTATTACAACCCGCACGAGATCTGTTAGTGTCATCAGTTACACGATCTCTCACTTGGCCGATACAGGTGTCCCTGGACACAATCCGCTGCATGAAATACAAGTCATGTATTTCAAAATATCATGATCTGGTTCCATTTCTCTGGCTTTGAACTAAAACGTCTGTTATTGAGTTCATATTAATAGTACGCAAGAGGCGTGTATCATGTATGTGCGTTTAAACGCTCCGTGAACATGGATTTCCCCTATGAGACAATAAGGTCATGCTTATCTTATTTTAACATGAAAAAACCAGTTGCAGCAAAGCGACTCAAGCAAATGCCCCCCCGCCCCCCACGCCTATGTTTGTTAATGAGTTCATATAATAGTATATAGTACACAAGAGGCGTGTATCATGTATGTGCTCTTAAACGCTCCGCGAAAACAGATTTCTCCTATGAGACAATAATTTCATTTTTACTCTTATTTTATGTAACATGAACAAACCAGTTGAGGCAAAGCGACTCAAGTAATGCCCCCCTCCCCCCGCCTCCTCTCCTACTCCCATTCAGCAACCCAGACAAGTTTGCACATAGCAATGACATCGCTCCTATGTAGAAACGCTGGTTACGACATCGTGCCGACGTCGGTTTGGTATAGGAAGTTTGAGTTTGAGTTTAGAGAAAGTACATCGGTCGACACAACAGTCACATTGTGACAGGAAAAAGCAAGAGAATAGACAGAATATAACAGGACGATAGATCAGAAAAAGGCTCTACCAGACGCGCCGACCAACCACCCGCTTGATACAGAGGAACCTGTTCCTTTGGTAATCCTACCAATCGTATGGAAATCTTACACAAAATCTACGTCTCATCGTCGTAGACATGCTGGCTGGACTCACTTTGCAGTGACATGGATCGCCAGAATACATAAGACTTTGTTAACCATCAAGCTTGTACAGGAGTCTATCCCTTTTCCCTTCTCGTACTGGCCGTAAAAGGAAGGGAAAAATCAATTGAAAGTCCTACCAACGACTATCTACACTCTGAAAGTTCGTGATTGTGAAGAACGTGAGAAAATGTGAGTGGATTTGGCGAAATCGGTCTTGAGGTGAAAGTTTTTGTACTTCATAAAAAAATCAAAATAAAATATTTCTAACACGATTTCCAGCAAAATATTTTAAGTGAATGCAGAAAAATGGCTAATCTTTCATTTTATAAACAAATTTCAATTTCCACAGAAAAATATTCCCATTGTGGAGAGGTCTTCTGGGGAATTTCGTCTTTCATCTCAAGCCCGATTTCGCCAGATCCACTCACAAAATAACAAAAATCTTCATCAAATCAGCTTTTAGCAAAGACGTTCCCAATGACAATGAAAATTAACAACAAAGGATCTTTCTCTCACAGAGTCAGAGCACAGACAATGAGAAACTAATGCGGTTGTGGTAGGAAAGAAAACCTGGAGTGACAAAGGCAGTCACAAATGCCCGGCAGATAGATAGAAAGACAGAGAAAAGCAGTGACATTGATGTTGTTGTCGTTGCTGTTGTTGCTGTAGTTGTCGTTGTTGTTGTTGCTGTAGTTGTCGTTGTTATTGTTGTTGTTGTTGTAAGAAAACAAATGGATTTTAAAGAATAATGTCAAAGACACAAGACATGGTGCACGTAGTGTAAATGGAAAGAGGTGGGGGGAGGGGAGAGAGAGAGAGAGAGAGAGAGAGAGAGAGAGAGAGAGAGAGAGAGAGCGAGAGAGAGAGAGAGAGAGAGAGAGAGAGAGAGAGAGAGAGAGAGAGAGAAGGTGTAAATGAGAGAGGGGGGGGGGCGAAAGAAGTAGACAGGCAGGTAGATAAACAGAGAGGGAGAAAGAAAAAGAACGCGAGAGAGAAAGTGAGGCAAAGAAAAAGAAAGCGAGACAGACAGAAAGAATAAGCCTGAGATATCGACAGAGAAAATGAGAGACAGAGAGACAGAAAGGAAACGAGAGAGAAACAGAGAGAAAGAAAGAAAGAAAGAAACAGAAGGAAGGTAAGGGAGAAACAGGAGCAATAAAGAGAGAGGGAAGAACAGAAAGAAGAGAAGGAGATTCATGGAGAGAGGACAGAGAGAGAGAGGGAGAGAGAGAGATGACAGGGAGAGAGAAAGGAGACAGAGAGGAGAGAAAGAGACAGACAGAGACAGAGAGAGAGAAAAAGAGAGAGAGAGGACAGAGACAGGCAGAGATGGAGAGAGACACAGGCAGAGAGAGAGAGAGAGGGAGCGAGAAAGAGAGGATGGAAGGGAAAGAAAACGGTAAGAGAGAAAGAAAGGAAGACGGAGACACCCAAGACGATAGAGATGAAAAGACGCCAAAGCACAAAAGACATTGATTAAACTGGTAAACAACGCGAGACTGTAAAGATCGGGAGAATCGAAGGCCAAAATCACAATAAAGACAGACTTTACTGTCCTATCAGTCCAGGCAAAAAACGAACGGCAGTCTAATAAAACGGACGAAAGAAAGCAGAAGAAGGAAATGCAAAGACAGGACGAAAAAAATAAGACAAAATATCTTCAATCTCAGCGGTAAGAGTGAAAAAAAACAACAACGACAGACGAACAAACAGAAAAACAGTCTTATACAAAGACTCATTTGAACAACAGAGAGACAGACATTTACGCGTATGAATACACGCGCACTTCTGTCCGTCGCGCGGACTGATAAATGAAAATGATTAGTGTGAACAGACAGTGCGTACACTGCTCGCAAACGCTTCGCAACTCGCTGATTTGGGAAATCGTTCTCTGCGTGTTCCAGAGATAGCAATGCCATTATTATGCTCGCGTAACCATCCATTTTTAGGACGATCACCGGTTTTGTTTTGTTTTATTATTCTCATAGCTCTCAAGACGATTACGAAATTACCTCTGAAGTGGAGTTATTAATCACAAGCTTAAGCAAGAATACGAACGAAATAGCGATAAAGATGAACGACCATTTGTTAGTATTGACCTAAATTTTCTTGTGTACCACGAGATCTGAAATACTAAGGAGATCGTAGACAGAGATTTATCATGTTTTTGTTTCTTTGCTGAGACAGAACAAGAGGCAAATGGAGAATGCTTTAGAAAACGGAATTGCAATATAAATCATATTCGTGTTGATAATGTTATGTGTGTGCATGTGAAGAAAAGGTGGAAATATGTGTTTTTGGATCTCCAATTCTCTCTCCCTCTCTTGCCTCCCATCTCTCTCTCTCTCTCTGTCTCTCTCTCCCGCCCCCTTCCCTTGTCACGTTTGTCTAGCTCTTCCCCCTTCCGAACCCTTTTTTCTTTCTCTCTCTCTCTCTGTCTCTTTCTTTCTCTTTCTTCATTCTCTTTCTCCCCCCCTCCCCATCCCCCGTTCACTCCTCCCACTGTCCCTCCCTCTGCTTCATCCCCATTGCCGTCTCTCTGATTTTCCTCCCGCTTTATCTCTCTCTTTCTCTCTCTCTCTCGCTCATGCTCCCTCCTCCGTCTCATGTCCCCCCCCCCCCCTCTCCTAAATCTCTTTCCTTCCCCTCCTCAAAACTCTGTATCCATCTCAACGTATCCACCTGAGAGAGACAAAACTATCCTGCGGAAATATCTTGAAATATAGACGGAGATTAATGCCTGATTTTACGCATAATTCCACTGCAATTTTCTCCAATCTCTGTTGTCTTGCGCAGATGGAAGAAGATAATTCTCTCTGTCTCTTTCTTTCTCTCTCTTCATGTCTTTCTCTCTCTCTTTCTCTCTCTCCTTTTCTCTCTCCCTCTTTCTTTCCCTCTCTTTCTCTTTCCAGTATTTTAAAAGAACAGTTATTCTGGCCGTGTGGCCGTCCAAATCGCGCAGGATTATTTGAAATGGAAAATAACATCATGCCGTTTAATGGCATAAATCAGCACACTCGGGGCGGTCTCCAATTATGCGTTACCGAAAACCAAACCCCATTCCTAACCCTAAACCGTACAAAAAAAACAGAGCACTAATGTATTGATCTTTTATATTATGGCCATAGACAGATATAAGGATTGATGACGGATCTAAAATTATATAGATTGTTAGTATTGACCTAAATTTCCTTGTGTACCACGAGATTCGAAATACTAAGGAGATCGTAGACAGAGATTTAGCATGTTTTTGTTTCTTTGCTGAGACGAACAAGAGACAAACAGAGAATGCTTTGGAAAACGGAATTGCAATATAAATCAAACTCATGTTGATAATGTTACGTGTGTGAAATCTGATATTGCAGGAAATCTGATACTGGCTTAAACCGTGGGAAAACGACACTAACTCTTGAATCAGCGAGACGAGAGTTTCAGAAAAGCAACAAGAAGAACAATAACAAAATCGTTAAGCTGGGGTCTCATGTGTACGGAAACGGAAACGGCAAAAAAATCCCTCATATAATAAAATGAAAGAGTGTTTCCATGTGTACGGAAACTGCGTGCGGAAACATCTATACTATATATATTTGTGGACTTGAGATTTTTCGTTGCAAAAGGCTTCCGAACCACTCAACACTCAGACTTCAAATTTTATATGGTACATCAGAATGGATGTAAGGGTGCACAGTTTTTAATAGAAGTCTCAAATCGGTGTAGTTTTTTTTATTGGAAATTTATTGTTTCCCCAGTTTTCACAGGGCTCATTGACATGCTGTAGGTTTTTATGACATCATCACTTCCTGAAAATTTTCAGTGCGCACCACTGCACACTGTGTACTGTCCTATCGCTGAGTATTGGGGATGACCCTACGCATCTCGGCTTTTGTTCTGATTCCTTTCGGTCTGAAGTGGTGTCCTGTGTTGTTGCATCTCTCTTATAAGCTGTCTATGCAGCATTAATGCCTTTCTTAGTTCACCGGCGTCTTAAGTTTTACCCCATTTCTGTGGTCCCCCTCCCCTCCCCCTTTCTCTAAAAAAAAGAAAAGAAAAAGAAAGTGATTATTATGACCGGATTTGAACATTTTGGCGAACCAGTTGTCCTTATTTCCTGCAGTTTCAACATCAGTTTGAAAATAAAACATACAAACAGAAAACCAAACAACGGTTCTGGTACGAAGCCCACGTCAAGTCAATATTTGAACTCACTCCTGCATTAGCTTGGATATCTCAAATCAACAAAATGTTGGCATAATACAAAGATTTCGTAATCCCGTCACAATACGGACCCATTAAGATTATCTCTTGTTTCCATTGCGATAAGCCAATACGAAACAATAAATTCTGCATTCCCTTAATACCGAAATAACTTTCCGTAACTACAATCGTGATTAAACTTGTCAATCTCAAACACATTGCAATTACGACATATGACGCCAGAGTTTTGTTACGAGAAGGTACGGTCCCCGAGTTTTCTACGCTAAGGGTATGTATTTTGAAGCCTTTTGTGACTCCAGAGCTAGAGAGCACCTCACGAAA
Organism: Onchidella celtica; assembly: GCA_963931925.1. Taxonomy (NCBI): domain Eukaryota; kingdom Metazoa; phylum Mollusca; class Gastropoda; order Systellommatophora; family Onchidiidae; genus Onchidella; species Onchidella celtica. The sequence continues at coordinate 28,833,252 of OZ007573.1, read as the reverse complement.
CACTCCTAGCAACAGCCTCAATTAATTATTTGTTCTGATTTCCTTTTTGTTTTCCTCCTGTTTTTTTGGTTGAAAGGATAGGTGGCAGGGTTAGGGATTCGATAAGATTTAGGGTTGAGGATAAGAACGGGATTAGGGATTGGTAAGTGTACGAACGCGCCCCTAGCGCAAAACGTTTGAGATGCAAACGTACAAGTAACAACAGCCAAAAGAAAAGACTTCGTATCACTAAAAGCTATGAACACATGAAACCCCCATCATCAATTTCTCAAAAGTTGAAGTCATTCTGAGCGGACGAATTGTTAACGGGCCAGAACTGGACGATTTTCTCAAACTGCCAATTTGCATTATTATTGTCGCCTGTGGTCGCCAGTGGACGATCATAATGGAACTGAAATGGACAGGTTCAAATTAAAATCCAGCCATCTTTGTACTGTTTCTGTGAGTCTTCTCTACAAAGTTGATACCTTACGTCCCTTTTTAGCACAACCTGGCTATACTATAAATAATGTGGCTTGGGACCTGTAGCGCCAGACCTCCAATTGGACGGCAAGCACCTCAAAATTCATAACTAGAATTGGTCGACACGTTGGTCTAGAGGCAAGATGCTCGCCTCTCATGCCGAAGGTACCGGGTTCCATCCCTGGTCGGTGCAAGCATATTGGGATTTTTTTTTTTTGGAGGGGGGAGGATCGAGGATAAGGATGAGGACAAAAAACTCTGAGGGCCAGTGTGCACGTTGCGAACGTTGAAGATAACCTGGCAGATGAAAGTCGAGAAGAGCAGGCCGGACAAAGCCGATGCCTGGGGAAAATTCTAAAAAACTAATCCCTACCATAAAAACTCACAGAAACAGGAACAAGAAGCGAACCTCCTAAAATACAGACCTAAGCTCGCGGTCTGACGGAGGCCCGAGCCTGGCCTTTTATACAGCCATAGGCCAACAGAATTAAGTCTGGTTTTGCCTTTGGGTTTGTGGACTATGGAGTCAAACGGGGCCTCGAGCACTGTCGAGGCTGAAACACGCCATTCTCACTTCAAAGTTAGTTGAAAGTGTGAGACAAAGCTGGCACACGACAGACTTGACCTAGTGAGCTATTGGCACCACGCTCAAGCCTGACTCAAAGCATACTTGTCTCAATGAACTATGAGCCTCATGTTCAAGACTGAATCAAAACCGACGCAATTCAGACTTGCGCAGTTCGCTTTCAGCCTTTATTCTGGTGAAAAGAGACGTAAAGCCCCAACAAAACAGAGAAGTAAAGGAAATGGTGGAAGTGGGACTGCAGTAAAATACATGGTATTAGCTTGCAATCTGACATGTCAAAATAACAGTGACATGTAATTCTTGAGTCAACACCAGGAAAATCCATACCCACAGGGGATTACTGACACTTGAAATGAGAATACACTAGGTTAAGTGACTTCCCACGCTCAGTGACTCACCAAGCTCGCATTCATGCAACAGGGACCTCTCTCTCTCTCTCTCTCTCTGTGTCTCTCTGTCTCTCGTTCCCTCTCTCTATCTCTCGCTCCCTTACCCTCTCTTCTTAACATCAAGAGTTTTACTTACCGTTAAGCATTACACAATATTATCACAAAGCGAAACGTGAATAAACTTAACAGTTTGTGCCGAAGATAATGGTATCATTAAAAATTTAACTGAAATACAAAAGGATTCATGGGCCAGTTGAGGGGAAGTCAATAAGTGCCACAAAGAGACGTGAGAAGAGTTTTTTCTCCTTTTAAACTTGCCCTTCTCAAGACAACGAGACTGTGTCAGAGAGGGGCCAGTTTCAAACTTGGATTCTCTGAGCGCAGTAAGTCCGTTAATGTCAAGCCTTGCTGCGACCCCACTTAGCTTGGGCCCCCGTTCAGACCATCGACGAGTGAAAGCCTTACTAAGACCGAGGAAAATCCATTTGGAAAGCCATACCCCGAAATGGATGCCAAGCTGAGACATTTAGCTCTCGCAACCAAGCCAAATGTCTAACTACTGGGCCAGGCATCGGAGATGATCTATGATTAAGAATGGTCGGGGTGAAAAACCCACCGCCAACATCCAGTCAACCAACCCTCTGAATTCAAAATGAAGAGTCAATTGTTCGTCTCTGTTTCCACATAAATTATATCCTATTATAAAGTAAGTAAGGCCTCCAAATCATGAAAGGTTTTTTAACCCCTGAGCCTTCAATTCTACAAAATCTCACAATTCGTCCCTGAAATTCTCTATGCACGTATGTCCGCAGAGGCAAATTTTACAGGAGACACAAAAAACTTAATAAAAAGTCAACAGGAAGCCTTGAACCGCGCGTTTAGATCATGTGACAATACTGCTTATTTCATTGGTTCAATGGCCTAGATATTTATAGACATTACTATTCTTACAAAGCGAAAAATGTCATTATGCAAATTTGCGGACTTACGTGTTTAGAGACTTACAGGGACGAATATTACACATAGAAAGACGCAAAAGTGTATATGGGCATATTATTTTAAAAGGTGTTGAAGTTCACTATAGTTTTAATACTTTCGTTGATTTTGAGCCACAACTGAGTTGAACCAGAGAGTATGTATGTATAGCGAGGTTTCACTATTGGTCGATCTACACTGCCAGACACGGGAGGCGCCGCGAAACCACTGTTAGCATGGAGCGGAAAGTAGGTCGCTGCGGTAAACAAAACCCGCTTGTGCCTTTCCACGAGCCTAAGAGCTTACAAACGGCTCTAAATAGTTTCAATCAGCCCAAAAATACGAACAAACCACAATTTCAGTTCTTGTTTACCGCAGCGATGTGGTTTCGCGATTTGACGGAAATGAGATCTCTCTATAAATACATACTCTCTGGAACAGAAGAAAGTGTTCCGACATTTTCAGCCGAAAAAAAAAAAATGAATTTCCTTCCAGTAGGATTAAAAAGTATGACAGGAAATACATGTAATTATTTCGTTCTGGGCATCACTGAGTGATAGAAAGTCAACTTTAAAAATCACATCTCTGTATTCCCTGAGTCAGTGGGCCAACTAGTAAATATAATAACTCTATTCGCCTATTATTCTAAAAGTCAGCGCATCTGTTTTGTGAGAGAATTTATCGATTTCCACATTTAGCACAGTGGTTCTTAACCTACTCAAACCTCCCCCAAATCCCTTCCGCCAACATTCAAGTCTCATGGCTTGATTTTATCCCACCAGTTTAAGCAGTTCATTGTCATTGTTTTGCTTTTTTTGTAAGAAAATTGTCTTGAAGGCGTAATGAAGACTTTTGGAAGAAAAAAAAAAAGTCGACAATTGAGATTGAACTGAATGTCAACAGAACAGTGGAGTAGCTCGCGTTGCAAGTGCCCGGGGCAAAGCAAGTATTGCGCCCACCCCCCCCCCCCCCCCGACTCCGGGACCGTTAGCTCTCCCTGAGTCCCTCCCACCAGTCGAGTATAAAACTCTTTACGTACCAAGCACAAGTGATGTATTTCAAGAAAATACCAACGTAATAAAAGTCAAAGGCATTTAAATTTGCGTAAAATCCTAAGCAAAAATACTTTGTTATAACACTCAACATGTGCAAAAACGTGATTCTATAGAGATGAGAAAATATGTATAAACAAATACTACGGATGTGTAAATCATTAAATGTGTTTGAGACAGTGTTTAGAAATGGTTTAAGATGTAATTCATGCCAAGAGCTCAATTTTGCACCTGGGGCAGTCGTCACTGTGGCGTCCATGCTACGCCACTGCAATACAAATGCCTATGCATAATTTGGAATAAGAAACATACAATCTAGTAGCTACTATGTATTTTCATATTAAATGTAGTACATCACTGAACGTCCCGGGTATTCCCATCATATATAGAAAAAATTCTCCGAAGCGTAAACAGAGAGACAAACCCCCCCCACCCCACCCTCGGGGTTGAAAACCACCGATATAGCATACTGAATGTCAAGAGGCAAATTTTGTATGAAAGAATTCATTAACTGGATGAATGGTCACCGACGACGGTATCCATTATATCCAAATGACAGCACAATAGAATCTCAGAGTTTTCTTCAGGGGCCATCCATAAAGTATGTTCACTCGATTTTGACAACTTTTTCCCCACCATCTCGCCCCCTCCCCCCATTTACTCTTCTCATACGATGCCCCCCCCCCCAAACCCCACCCCAGTCCCGCCCCCTTGTAGGAGCGTACGGCCACTAAAATACTGAATATCCACGATTAAATCCTTGACCTTCTGAAACTTCGGGAGCCATTTTTGCATGGCCGATGGGGCTATTTGACTGTTTCATTAGAAACACTATTTTTATGTAATCCAACAATTGAACTTGCCAAAGTAAGAAGAAACTGAAACCAAACATTTTACTTTGTTAGCGTTATTGAAAAGCATACGTGGCCTCCCCAGACCCTGCCCCTCCTTCCATGTACACTTCCTGCATATGCTGGGGCGGGGGACACGGGTGTCCCCCCCCAACCTCCGAGTGTACGACATACTATGGCCTCTCAGACAGTGCCGGATTTACCCCCCTCGGGACAATTTGCATGATATTTTGTGACACGCGTAGCCTTTTCTTACATATGATGTTACAATGCACTGTATCTTTTGGACAAATCTTTTGTAAACTTTTCCTAGCTTATGTCCTTTCGAGAAGGAATTGCAAGCGCGGAATTTTGAACACCTGTCATCATTAATGGCGTTACTCAAGTGATATAAAACACTTCCATCTTCCCCTAGGCATGAATGTGGGGGGGGGGGGGTTGGAAGGGCCTCACAGCTAGACAAGCCTTGAGCCTCTGTTCATCATTCTAAACCCGGCCGCGTGATTATTTTTTTTCGTACTCACTTTAGCAAATTCAGGAGCGGGGCAGCAATACACTCCCAAACACAGGTCATCGGCTAAAGGATTTCTCGTCCTATCGAACGCTGCTATAGTTGCTGCTGCAATCTCTGAACTGTGCCTGATATGACTCTGAAAGTCACCAAAAATCCCTGGGGTGTGTTGGAGCTGTCCTGTGTTTGGGGGTGTGTTGCTGCCCCGCTCCTGAATTTGCTAAAGCTAGTACGAAAAAAAAAATCACGCAACCCCGGCCCTGCCCTCAGACATCCCAAAGAACAGTCTCACTAACATGCACGTGCAGCATTATAATTACCCAACCCATCATTTGTTTTAAATTGCTCTTAAACTGCCGGTTTCAAAATGGATGTTTGTTTTTTCTGTAAATGGATCAATCAGCAGAAATCTATTGGGTGAAACACAAAAACAGTCCCGGAATTATGTAGATATTTCAGGCACAAGACACGAGTATTGATTTTCTCGAGGGCGTCATACAATTAATGTTAAAGTCTAAGTGTTTTTTTTCGTTATCATTGTTAACAAAACACATTCATAATTGACAGATTATTAACCTGCGTTATGTTCAGGAGAGGCACCACTGCTACCGGTTTTTAAAATGTAAAAGGAAACATACTGTTCCCCCGACCTTCCCTTTTCCCCTGCTAATTTGCTCTCTCCTGCCTCTCTCTCTCTCTCTCTCTCTTTCTGAGTGTCTGTCTCTCTCTCTCTCTTTCTTTCTTCCTCTTTTTTTCTCTCTCTTTTTCTTTCTCTCTCTCTCCTTCTCTCTCGGTCTATCTTCTCTATCTCTCTCTTTCTTTCTCTCTCTCTTTCGCTCTCTCTCACTTTCTCTCTCTCTCTCTCACACACACAAGGAGACAGAAACACATACATTAAAAATATACATAATATAATAAAGCACTGTCAAACCTCGGCCGAGGGTGTCCATAATGTATTATGAAGCCCAACCCGCCTAGAAGATTTTTTTAAATAGCATTACTATTATTATTTACGTTTGGCTCTCGCTCCCCGCCCCCTCCCCCCTTTCCCCTCCCAGCTGGATTGGCTCGCTACCCCCACACACGAAAAGGTCTTCGCCAAACCAGGTTGAAAACCCCTGCACTAAGACAAAGCCATTGTAAGGGGACCGTTGTATTTTGCATAGGAAGCTATAGAAGACCCGTGCACATAGCTCAATATTTTCTCTCTTCGGCTTTGCAATTCGTCAACAGTCCCCTAGCAAACAGCCGCTTAAGACAGCGAAGATTCTAAGACTTGGCACGGCCATATCGCTGTCGTGTCTAAGTTTCAAGTTCTTCTTGACCCTGCAGCGTGCTCGTGTCCTGCACTTACTGCACATCTCCATTCATTCACTTAGCGGTCTTGTCCACAGCATCCGCTCCGCTCCGCTATTTTTACGGAAAATGACGTACGAAAAAGTAAAACACTCATTGACTCTATGTACTTGCCCACAGCAGTCTTTCCGCTCCATTCCTCACAGCTATAGACGCAAAAAGTGTTTTTCTTACGTCATTATTTTCGGTAAAAATAGCGAAGACAAGACCACTTCGATTAAAAAAAAAAACACCAGTCAATGTGTCTTGACTTTAACACAAAAAAGTCGCAGGCATATGCCCGCCCAACCTAAGATGGTTAAATTAATACAGAGCTCGTCATCCGCCATGGCGAGATAAATACAATTCCCAGCTGGCTCTGGATAAACTGCCACGCCCACGCCAATTTATTTCAAGCGCGTCTATGGTTACCATTACCGTAAATCAATACTGTCGTACAGACTTACTTAAACTCAGCAGTAAAAAAAAACAGCACAGGCGGTATAGATATAGATGGCATTGACAATTCCCGTAAACAGAAATGAACCTAGACAGTTCTACCATGCACCAAATACATTTCTGTTATTTCAAGGACGCTAGATAATCATTTTTCAACCCTTTGACTGCTATCATCGTGTTGTCGTCAAATATCTCTAGCATGTGGGCTGTGAATTTGTCTAATACAATTACAAAATAATATTAAGACACTTGATAAGATTTGTTTTATGTTCCCTATTTATCTGTTGGTATTTCATTGATACAAACTATTGAGTGGTATCAAACTATTGAAAAATATCCACCGAAGTCGTGAAGAGCGCAAAGTGGCCGTTATCCTGCCGATGCGCGCCCAAATGCAAACTCAGATCTCACACACTCTGTATTGAGGGAAGGGGTGAGGGTTGGGGTCTTCGAAATAAATTTACCACCGTATATGACTCCATGTTGAACACCTAAAGTAAAAAAGTGATTTTGGTGATATTACAAGGGCCAAACTTTGCAAGTAGAATAGCTGATAATATTTCATTTGATTTGAATCAAAAAGCAAACACAGTTACAAATATTTCAGTGTACTTGTACACCCCAAGTGTGACCCGTGAAACTGGGAATACCCGGCGGTCACAACAAACAAAGGGCAGTGGGAAAGCCATTCTATCTGTCTCATTAGCTGACGTCATTATTGGATAAAAGGTCCTTCGGCAAATCTTATTATGCAATGTCGATAGAGATTTAGTTAAGAAACAAAGATAGATGTCTGGACTTAATAGGTTTAAAGGCTTGTGGGAGCTAAAACGAGGAGCTTTGATGGATAGGACGAAGGAATTAGCTGTGCTTTAGTACCGTGGTGCCAGAATAGTCCTTCAACATGGGAAATGATCGTAAGAATCTATTGCCTGAACAGCTTGCACCAGGAACCATAAATATATCTAGCCGATTAAAATCATAAGATTAATTTAGACACTTTTCAGATTTCACAATCCACAGCTTTTGACTGCTGAGTCACAACCACGAACCAAGAAGCTGTTGAAATGTTTTCCTGCAAAAGGGCATAAGTTTTATTTCAGTAATTTTAACTCTTCCAAGACTGAATAATTCATATCAGGAACTTTGAAAATACCTAGCAGATCAAAGCCAACATGATGAATCTGAATACATCTCAGATTTCACAATTCACAGCACTTGGCTGATGATGCGTTCTCGCCTCGAGCGAGGAAGATTTTCTGGTAAAAGTGCACGAGTTTCCAATTCCAGTAACTTTAAACACTCATGCACAGATTAGATTGCCCACGCCTGTCTAAGAATAGAAGAAAGTCTCGTACCGGTATATATCTAGATGCGTACGACTCATTTCGTGATCAATGACCGTGGGTTTTCATGGCAGTTCCATCCACCCACTCTCCCCTTCACATACTCCCACACACACGTGACTATACCTCACTCTCTCATACACACATATACCCACCTACACATACGCACACACGCACGCACACACACACACACACAGACAGAAAGAGAGAGAGAGAGAGAGAGAGAGAGAGAGAGAGAGAGAGAGAGAGAGAGAGAGAGTGTAAAATAAACATAAACAGACAAGGAACCACACTATGAAAAGATAGTCATCAAATGTTGAATGTCCACTCTGCTAGCAAACTCTACATTTCAAAACTGCATTATTTTTATTATCATGATAATATTTTTTTTCTTTTTAACGTATTCTGCCTCCACCAGGTATAAGCTTCTCCTACGTAAGTTATCAATCCCGTCGGAATATGGCAGTCACAGATTTGGAAAAACTAGATATTGAGTGGACCACATCACCTTCGGAAGTCCTATTAAATAGTGATGTGCACTTTCGTACTCTGTTCATGTTGTCTGTTGTCTTTTTTTTTCGCATATCGTTTTTCTGAAATTTGATGATATCGTTTTGAAAGGCTTCTTGTGTTTTTGAAACTAAAAATACTGGAAGTTTGAGACAAGGAAGAAAACGTAGAAAGAATGGAGACTCAGAACGGAGAGTAAATGTGGGGTCAGAGAACCAAAAACAAAAAGACAAAAAGATGAGGAAAATAGAAAGAAACATCACAAAAAGACTGGAGAGAAAACGAAAAAACAACAACAAACAAACAAAAAAACAACAACAACAAAAAAAAAATACATATACTGCATAGTATGCAAAACTGCTGTCCGGTCACAAAACACCATATTATGACACCGAAAGATGATTAACATTTATACAGTATTTTGTCGTTGTACTGCAGAAAACTGGTCAATATAACATTAATGCTATCGCGCACGTGTAACTTTGTTATGTTGCAATCATGGGGCATTTTTTTTAATCTGGGCGAATAAATGGAGATGCGCACACAATGGGAGACTGGGAACATATTGCAGGGTTGACAGGACCAGGTAAGTAAAGTTAGGGACACGGTGGCCTAGAGGCAAGGTGGTCGCCTCTCATGCCGAAGGTACCGGTGTAACAGGCCAAAATATACCACCTGCCCAGAATATACCCGGGGTTAAACTGGCCTAGCCCAGAATATACCCCGGGGTATATTCTGGGCTAGGCCAGTTTATACCCCGGGGTTACTTTGGGCTAGGCCAGACTATACCCCCCCAGTCCAGATTATACCCCCTGCTTTTACTTTAAAAACAAGTCAAGACCACAGTTTATTTCAGCCTGTTCTTCATCACTGTCATCAGATATCATATTAAGACATACATGAACACATTCTTGACACCAACAAGTCATAATGCAATATAGAGAAAATAATAATAACAGTTTATTTCAGCCTTAGTTTACTTTGGAGTACATACATACATTCTCGACTCCTGTAAATCATGATACATTTTAGAAGGAACAAACATGCATTAAAATGCATTGATATACAAAAGAGTTGAGTATCCATTCAAACTGACATGATTAGACTTCAGCATTAATTTCACTCGTGTGTGTTGATGATATTATTATTATTATTATTATTTTGATAGTTGGTTGGCCATGAGTAAAACATGCGTTGTATTTTTTGTTACAATGATGTAGAGAGAAAAGGCCAGAAAAGAACACACAGAAAAAAATAAATAAAAACATAATGATAATCCAACTGACAGATATTGCAATTCCATCATCCAGCAGACATAAAACTAAATAGGCCCTAAATGTTTGCGACTGATGAACTCCACCTGTCCAGATCCACTTGAAACGTTACAGAATGCTAACCAGTAATAATGATAACAATAAGAACACGAAATCATGTTATTTACTCTTGAAAATATAGAGAAATATCAATATCAGAATCATCATCATCATCTTGGAAATTGCAAAGATACGAGAGGAAGTGTAAAAATAGCAGCGTATGCCTACAAATCATTCTAGAATTTATGAGCAGCAATGTATGTGTATCAACTATATATAAAAAAACGTGTTAAATCTTTTCAAATATTCAAGTAAAACTGGACAGAAAGCTTTGGTGAAATAGCCTTGACAGTTGTGTAGGCCGACAGAGGAAGTCCACTGAGACAAAAGTAGTGCATTGTAAAAGGTAATTAGATCTATAGCATGTTGAGGCAAAATTTAATTAACAGTATTTCTTGTTAGTGAGTATCATTCTTTGATAGGCTATTTGTAGAAAGATATACATTTCATGTACATTACGGTTTAAGACAATGGATTAGTTTGCAAGGCTTTTGAAAAATTGAACCTATGTATTATAGTGAATAAGGTTATGTCACTCGTGAGTGAAATAATAATAATAATAATAAAAGACCTTGTCAGTCTTTACCTTCCTAAGCTTAACACGTCCCTTGCCAAGGGATTTAACAACTGTGTATTTGTACACAAAAAAAATTATTTAAAATGACTTCATTTTTATCAGTCCGTTAATTATTTCATCCATTGGGACTAAGTGTATGTCAGTGCCAAACAAACAGTATCGTGCAAATTTTACTCAATGGCAACCAATTACAAAAACAACTACAACATGCCAACGAATGTGAGTGAAACTAATCCAGTGCCTTAAACCATGAGCTACATAAAATGTATACATTTCTACAAATACGCTATCAAAGAATTTACTAACAAGGCATGTTCATGCAACATGAACCATCGAATTTTTGCCATAACATACTGTAATTACTTTCTGCAATGCACTGTTGTCTCGGTGGATTTAATCTGCCATTTTACATGACTATCAAAGCTACTTCGCTAAAGCTTTCAGTCCAGTTCTACTTGAATAGTTGAAAAGATTTAACACATTTTTTTTTTTACATGTACTTGGTACATACACACATATATTATTGCTGCTTATAGATTCTAGAATGATGTGTAGGTCATTTTTATATTCCCTCTTATCTTTGTATTATTCCAAGATGATGGTGATTCTGATATTGATTATATTCTCTTTATTTTCAAGAGTAAATAAGATGATTTGGTGTTCTTATTGTTATTATTGTATATTACTGGTTAGCTTTCTGTAACGTTTCAAGTGGATCCGGACAGGTTAAATTCATTATGTGAAACAATTTTAGTATGTATTTAGTTTTGTGAGAAGTATTTAATGTCTGCTGGATGATGGAATTGCACGATCTGCCAGTTCAGTTGTTAAAATGTTGTTGTTGTTTTTTCTCTATGTATTCTTTCCTGGCCTTTCTCTCTGCACCAGTGTAACTTTGTATGTAGATCTGATTGTTCCGACATATCAAGCACATTTCGGATTTTCAAAAATTAAAATAAGATTCAGATAATTTTACACTTATGAGTCTTATAATTAGTTCATACCTTGCCACTAAGTATATGTGAGTGGTGCCAAACAAAAAAATTACAATACGTTTAACTCATGGATTATAAAAAAGATTATAAAAAAACCAAACCAATAATACCAACGGACACAAGTGAAATTAGTGTTAAAGTTTAATCATATCAGTTTCAATGGATTTTCAATCCTTTTGTATATTAATGCTTTTTAAGCATGTTTATTTCCTTTTAAATGTATCATAATTTACAAGAGTAAAAAATGTATGCTTCAATATTATATCTGATGACAATGATAATGGACAATTCAAACTAAAGTTGAAATAAACTGCGGTCTTGACTTGTTTTTAAAAAAAAGTAGGTGGTATAATCTGGACTGGGGGGGGGGGGTATAGTCTGGCCTAGCCCAAAGTAAACCCCGGGGTATAAACTGGCCTAGCCCAGAATATACCTAGGCCAGTTTAACCCCGGGTATAGTCTGGCGGGGGTATAATCTGGCCTGCTACAGGGTTCGAATCCCGGTCGGTGAAGGCATGTTGGAATTTTGAGATTTTTCTCATCTTTTCCTGTCCCTGATCCCATGGTAGGTAGGATCGAGCACCTAGTCTTCTCGGATAAGAACGAAAAATTCGGAGGGCCCGTGTGTACGATGCGCACGTTAAAGATACCTTGGCAGTTGGAAATCGGAAAGAACAGGCCGGACAGGCCGCTGCCTGGGCAAAGTTCTAAAAAAAACAAATCTCAACCACAACAAGGGAAATAAAAACAAGAAAGGTGAGGTGTAAATGCCAAGGGCAGCGAAACTCCTAAAATAAAGACCTTAAACACCAGGTAAGTAAAGACACAATTGCACCACAACAAGAAGTCACATCATGTGCGCGCCTGACCTAATGTAATGTACTAATTAACTTGTACAGCGCTAAAAAAATGATGTGCTCTAAGGCGATAGAACAAAATTAAAAACAGGATTAACATGGATCAATTCATCATGCTCCTACTCACACACATTAACAAACACTCTCTCTCCTCAAACATCTGAGACCAAAAAAGGACACCCATTCAGTTTCAATGAAAACAGTCCTAAACAATTCAGTTTTGAGCCTATTTTAAATGTGACGATGTTTTCACTTTTCCTGGTGCCAACGCTGATGTTGTTCCACAGTTTAGGCCCTCCAATAGAAAAAAGCCGTTTCACCAAGCGACAATCTGACTTGGCTGTCTCAATACGTTTCGCGTCTACTGACCTGACCATAAAGTGCTTGATGGTGTGAGATTTGATTTTCAGCGGTTGAATTTCATTTTGATTTTGGGTGGTGGAAGAGGGGATGTGTGGGGTGGAAAGGAAACAAAGACGTGACAGACACGCTATTGTTTCCTGTCGACTGAACCTGACCGGCGCATTACAGAAATGACGTCGTGAGCACCTTTATATTCAATCTCCTGAGGTTGTCGGAGGTTGTG
>OZ007573.1:28795061-28820188 GCA_963931925.1 Onchidella celtica | reverse complement strand
GAGAGAGAGAAAGAGAGAGAGAGGAGAGACACAGAGAGAGACACACACAGAGAGACGCAGTGGCTGGTGCCAGTCTGTGTGCATGTTTGTGGAAGAAGATGAAATATCACGACCTCAGTTCTTTACTAGACTGCACAAGTCTTGCAACAAACGTTTAAACGGCTGTAACTTTTGATCCGCTGGAGATGAATTAATGAAGACAAGGTTTTTTGTTTCACTCAAGTTCTGTCGATCCCATAAATGAACTCGGTCTAAATGAGCATTTCAGGCAAGACAGAAACGGTCAAACACTTGACCTGACAGGCTGAAGCCTCATATAGTTCTGAACCCTGTGGTATGGTTGTCCAAGACAGGACATCAAGTCATTAGAAAAATGAAAGATTTTTATTTCATGGTTACAATCTTTGTTTATTTCATATTTCAGATCTTTTGTATCAATCTCTAGTTCGTTCAAAAGTTACAGCCATTTAAAGTTTGCGGTTTAGTATAGTTTGTTCCTAGTGTGCTTTTTGCACAGCTAAGAAATTCGAGGTCATAATGTTAGCGGCTTTAGTATTATAACGAAGGGTTACATAGAATATTAAATCGCAACTGCGAAACAGCTTGGCATGTGCCACAACGCATTTTAACAAGCGTTATTAAAGTGTGCATTTGTTATATATATTTTTTTCTACATACTAAAAGTAATCCAGTTTTTCAGAAAATGGAGATAGAACAAACCAGAACTAAGGTTGCGATATGGCAAAGGACAAAAGAATAGCAATTACAGCAACAAACATTTGCATTTCCAAACCCACTCAGTTTGTGAACAAATAGCACGAAAACTACGGAACAAATCAAATATTAAGAAATAAATTCTGAAAGAGGAGTAAGCGTTGCAAAATCAACGTTTTGTAGCTAATTTTTCAATTGTGCAATCAGAGTTCCCGTTCAAGTGTACATTGCCCTGAGCCCCCTCCCCCTTAATAACAAACAAACAAACAAACAAACTCATACACACACCATTCAGTAGCCAGTTTAGAAATATTCCTTCACCCCTCCTCCCTGTATCCCAGAGGACACTATCGCCATAGAACGTCAGAGCTTGGTGCACGCAAAGTACTGGAGGACACTATCGCCATAGAACGTCAGAGCTTGGTGCACGCAAAGTACTGGAGGACACTATCGCCATAGAACGTCAGAGCTTGGTGCACGCAAAGTACTGGAGGACACTATCGCCATAGAACGTCAGAGCTGGGGCACGCAAAGTACTGGAGGACACTATCGCCATAGAACGTCAGAGCTTGGTGCACGCAAAGTACTGGAGGACACTATCGCCATAGAACGTCAGAGCTTGGTGCACGCAAAGTACTGGAGGACACTATCGCCATAGAACGTCAGAGCTTGGTGCACGCAAAGTACTGGAGGACACTATCGCCATAGAACGTCAGAGCTTGGTGCACGCAAAGTACTGGAGGACACTATCGCCATAGAACGTCAGAGCTTGGTGCACGCAAAGTACTGGAGGACACTATCGCCATAGAACGTCAGAGCTTGGTGCACGCAAAGTACTGGAGGACACTATCGCCATAGAACGTCAGAGCTTGGTGCACGCAAAGTACTGGAGGACACTATCGCCATAGAACGTCAGAGCTTGGTGCACGCAAAGTACTGGAGGACACTATCGCCATAGAACGTCAGAGCTTGGTGCACGCAAAGTACTGGAGGACACTATCGCCATAGAACGTCAGAGCTTGGTGCACGCAAAGTACTGGAGGACACTATCGCCATAGAACGTCAGAGCTTGGTGCACGCAAAGTACTGGAGGACACTATCGCCATAGAACGTCAGAGCTTGGTGCACGCAAAGTACTGGAGGACACTATCGCCATAGAACGTCAGAGCTTGGTGCACGCAAAGTACTGGAGGACACTATCGCCATAGAACGTCAGAGCTTGGTGCACGCAAAGTACTGGAGGACACTATCGCCATAGAACGTCAGAGCTTGGTGCACGCAAAGTACTGGAGGACACTATCGCCATAGAACGCCAGAGCTTGGTGCACGCAAAGTACTGGAGGACACTATCGCCATAGAACGTCAGAGCTTGGTGCACGCAAAGTACTGGAGGACACTATCGCCATAGAACGTCAGAGCTTGGTGCACGCAAAGTACTGGAGGACACTATCGCCATAGAACGTCAGAGCTTGGTGCACGCAAAGTACTGGAGGACACTATCGCCATAGAACGTCAGAGCTTGGTGCACGCAAAGTACTGGAGGACACTATCGCCATAGAACGTCAGAGCTTGGTGCACGCAAAGTACTGGAGGACACTATCGCCATAGAACGTCAGAGCTTGGTGCACGCAAAGTACTGGAGGACACTATCGCCATAGAACATCAGAGCTTGGTGCACGCAAAGTACTGGAGGACACTATCGCCATAGAACGTCAGAGCTTGGTGCACGCAAAGTACTGGAGGACACTATCGCCATAGAACGTCAGAGCTTGGTGCACGCAAAGTACTGGAGGACACTATCGCCATAGAACGTCAGAGCTTGGTGCACGCAAAGTACTGGAGGACACTATCGCCATAGAACGTCAGAGCTTGGTGCACGCAAAGTACTGGAGGACACTATCGCCATAGAACGTCAGAGCTTGGTGCACGCAAAGTACTGGAGGACACTATCGCCATAGAACGTCAGAGCTTGGTGCACGCAAAGTACTGGAGGACACTATCGCCATAGAACGTCAGAGCTTGGTGCACGCAAAGTACTGGAGGACACTATCGCCATAGAACGTCAGAGCTTGGTGCACGCAAAGTACTGGAGGACACTATCGCCATAGAACGTCAGAGCTTGGTGCACGCAAAGTACTGGAGGACACTATCGCCATAGAACGTCAGAGCTTGGTGCACGCAAAGTACTGGAAGACACAATTCACCGCCCATAATTTGGTTTGATGGAAGACGCTGGGTAAACGTAATTTAGGCCTTGCCCTTTGCTGCTCACATCATTGTGTTCTTGAAATCTCGCTGTAGTGCTAGGTTGTCCATAATGGCTACGAATGTCCACTGAATGTCCACCAATCTTCACTTGATGCCCACAAAAGTCTTGTGGGCGCCAGGTAACATTTTATTGACAAAAGTTAGCTTCAAACATTATTCAGATTCTCCCGAAGTTCACTGATCAAGATTTCGTATAAATGCAGTGAAGTGGTCTCTATTTTCCTCTTGCAATAGTTTAAAAGTCTGCACATTCGAATTTGCTAAATAACAAAGGTCTAGGCTGAGATGGAAGAGAGGCACGGTATTGTTGGCCGCTTTCTCCTACAGATCGGTAGACACATTGCTGGTTGTAGCTGTGTACTAACGTATGTTGGTTATAGTTTGATCAGCTCATGTTTGACGGAGGAAAGAGAGAGAGAGAGAGAGAGAGAGAAAGAGAGAGAGAGAGAGAGAGAGAGAAAGAGAGAGAGAGAGAGAGAGAGGGGGTGAGAGAGAGAGAGAGAGAGGGGGTGAGAGAGAGAGAGAGAGAGAGAGACAGAGAGACAGATAGAGAGAGAGACAGAGACAGTGAGGAAGTGGGGAGAGAGGGAGAGAAGGAGCGAGAACGAGAGAGTGGGAGAGAAAGAGAGTGAAGGAGAAACAGACAGACAGAGAGAAAGACACCGTGAGGACAAGAGAGAGAGAGAGAAAGACCCCGAGAAGACGAGAGAGTGGGAGAGAGAGAGAGAAAGACACCGACAGGGCGAGGGAGAGAGAGGGAGTGAAGGGGAACGAGAAATATATATATATATATAGAGAGAGAGAGAGACCCCATGAGGACGAGAGAGAGAAAGAGACACACACACATACAGGCACACACACACACACACACAGAGAGAGAGAGAGAGAGAGAGAGAGAGAGAGACCCCATAAGGACGAGAGAGAGAAAGAGACACACACACATACAGGCACACACACACACACACAGAGAGAGAGAGAGAGAGAGAGAGAGAGAGAGAGAGAGAGAGAGAGAGAGAGAGATCAGGCTATAAGAAGCGCTAAACATGTTACATCTGCACTAACATGGATACCTTACTCCACTTGGTTGTGAAAAACTAATACCTTTGGGGAGGACAGGAAATGAGAGCTGGTTTATTGGGGACAGAAAGATGAGTCAGGACTTCCGATAGCACATCTGGTCACCAAGACAACCAAATAAAACACGTGGGAGGTAAATTGCGAGACCAGGTGACCCGAACGTGCAGAGAGTGTCCTGTAAAAAGATCCGGTCAGGTGGACTTAACCAGGTCCCATGATGTTCAAATTTGGTAGGCGGGGGGGGGGGGGGCACACAGACGGACCGATAGATAGACAGACAGACAGACAGACAGACAGACAGACAGACAGACAGATAGATAGATAGATAGATAGATAGATAGATAGATAGATAGATAGATAGACAACACGGCAAACAGACTGACAATTATTATTCCACACATCAGAGAAGAAAACAGAAATGGCAAAATCTATCACGCAGATTAAATGACATCAAAAACAACATTTCCTCTGATCCGCGCCGAGTGTGGCAGCTCACAGATCTCAGAAGGTTTAATGTGTTTCTCGCTCACGAACCATTTACAACACGCCTTGCTACCCTCACAGTGGACAACCGGGAGATTGGATGCAGTGTAATGGAAGCTATGTGAAGTCGTCGAAATGTGAATGTCATCTCTAGAAATTACACGAAAAAAAAAAATTTAAACTTGAAAGCATTATTTTAATTAAACTTTTAAAAAGTCTTTTCCAATGGCCAACAATGCACAGAAGTATACAGAACAACGTTGAATTTGCCAATAAATACAACAAATTATACGCATGTTACACGGAGTACATTTTGGGAATTTATAAAGGCATCGAATCTTTATCATTGGTATACATATAGCTTTTGGGAGTTCCAAGTTACCTACGCAAAACATTTAATAGTACCTTAAGACTAGAAGATGAAAAAGAAGAAAAAGAAAAGAGAAAGAAGAAGACATTGCAAAAGAAAGGCAAGAAACAAGAAAAAAACCGGACGAAACAAAAGACGAAACAAACAAAAACAAGAAAAGTGAGGTGTAAATGCCAAGGGCAGCGAACCCCCTGAAACAAAGACCTCAAACACCTTTAAAACTGCCAGGTAAATCAGAGTTCTCTCACGAAGATAATGCTCTCCCATTAAACTATGCGCCCTGGTCGTTTCGCTAATGGAAAGTGAAATTCATACAATTAATTCCGTTTATCGGTATATCTGGGGTCAAAGAAAGTTCACAACACTTTAAAGGGAAATTCCTCGTGTTTATTTTTCTAAATCCGGGCTATAATATCAATACAGTTAGAATTTCATTAAATACACAAGAATTTTCTCAATATCAGTTTTACACAACTCTAACGAATTCATGGATGAGGTTTAGAATAGATGCAAATGTACGTAGTTTCAGTGGTATACACCTCCTTTAGATCCATAAAACAGATACAGACAGCAACGCATTGCTTCACCTCAGAACACTCGGAGAAGCGCAACTTCTGCTGTCAAGTTATATAAATCATTGTCTAGTTTAGTTTTGTTTTTTTTAGAATACCGTTCCGACACTATGAAGGATACATTATTTACAAAGACGTGACACTTTAATGTAGTGTTATTGACTATGATAACTAAAAAAAAAAAAAAACCCGTGGAGACGACAGAACGATTCCTGGGTAATTCTCGATCATAATCACAGTGCTTCTTTTCTAGTCATCACTAATGAATGTTTTTTCCATGAAAGAGAAATGACGTATTTATAGGGTGCCCACCTTTCGTGAAGTCACATTAAATGAACCAATTAAAGAGGCACATACCGTATGCTTATGTAACACAAGATTCGCTGGAAGGAATACCACAATTATGAGTTGTACAACTGTAGTCGGACACAGTTATTTCATGTTCTAAGCGTTCTAAGCTGCATATTTACTATAAAGGCATACATCTTGGGGACAAACTCGCCTGCTCTCCCCCCCCCCCCCACCACCCCCACCCACCCCGTCCTCTCCGCCCGACCCCACGGACAATCCTAAAGACTCGTCATTGTAATATCCTTACTGCGTGACTCAAAACAGATCTCCTCCCGATTTTGCTATTCTCCTTAATCATTTATCACACGCCTCCACCAACTTCAATGACAAATATTATCTTGAATTAAAAATTCAACATTCCACACTGTGATAACAATCGTATCGGCGTCTCGCCACCCACGAAACCTTTTAATATTTAGAGAACAGAGATCAGTTTCCAAACAGCTTTTGTTCATAACTACTTCACTATGCTAATCCACACTCAACATACTCTTTGTTTCTTGACCGATCCGTGAAACGTGAAAACAACGCCTCTTTGTCATGAAATTTCATATGTAATTCACATCGCATCCATCCCTACTTAAGCATTCACTACAGCTGCACAATCCACTTTGTGGATACCTAATATCAGCTCTGTTTTGTTATATTTGAACCACACCCAGTTTTAACCAGAGATTTCAAAGTCAAGTTCACTTTGGGGAAAACTTAAAATATTTTGTTATCTTTGACCCGCATTGTGTTTTGGTTGGACATTTCTTTGTCTGTATTTCACATTGTGATTACGTAAATATACTCAGTATTGTTACCTTTGAATGGCACGAGGTTAGGCAGAATTTCCAAACACAGATCACTTTATGAATACCCCAAATCCATTTAATATAAAGTTCTCTCTAAACCACAAGAGTTTTAGCCAGAATTTCCAAACACAATTCACTCTGTAAATACGAAAAATCCACTCTATACCTAGTTATCTCTGAACCGCAAGCGTTTATAACTTACAATTTCTAAGTCGCACATCCCCGCCAAACAAACAGGCTACCGCCCATCAATAAAAACATCTAACATCTTTGTATTTCAGAAAATGCTAACTTTCTTAGTCCTTAGCAAAGCTTTGTGTCAACAGACTGACACAAATTAATCCTGCGATGTTTCCCCCCGCTCTCTCTCTCTCTCTCTCAACGCAAAGATTTCTACTTTTGCAATTCCCACTTTTGTCCAAGGACACAAGATCAATATTAACCAAAATAATAAGACACTGCGTGGTTTGACAACGGTCGTTAGAGATAACATACGATGTTGTTTTTACACCTCCAATTTGTAAACACGTACCATGTTGAGGTTTGACACAAAAATATCCAAAGCTGTTGATGTGGCAGTGACTTTGTCCCTGGTGTGAGGCCGGCACAAGACAAGAAGACGAGCGAGCAGTCAGTGCCGGCAGTGGCGGTGAGTGACACTGAGGATGTTTCAGCGCTCACCCCCACCACCCCCCCTCACACGGCTGCCCTGACTGTTGTTAGTGACTCCCAGAGTTTCCACTTTTTCCACTACCTCCTCCCCCCCCCCTATCTCTCCTTCTCCTGTTTCACCCCCCCCCTCCTTTCGCCCTTATGCTCATTATTTCCGTTCGACATCCCTTTTTTTTCGTTCTTTCTATTCCTCCTGTTCTTTTTATTCCCTCTGTTTCTCTTGTCTTTTCTCTCTATCCCAACAATATTTCTTTGTTTCATCCTCTCTCTTTCTTCCCATTTCTCTCCCCGTCTCTGTCTGGTCTGTCTGTATGTCTATCTCAATCCGTCTGTTTTTCTGTTTGTATCTCTCCCCACCCTCTCTCTTTCTGTCTGCCTGTCTCCCCTTGTCAGTCTGTCTCTCCGCTGTCTGCCTGTCTCCCCGATCTGTCCACCCGTTTGTCTGTATGTCTCACCCCTCTCTCTGTCTGCCCGTTTCTCTGTCTGTCTCTCCCCTCTGTCTCTGTATCTGTCCGTCTGCATGTCTGTCTGCCCGTCTTTCTCCATTGCTAGTCGATTGCTAAATATTACGAGCAGAGTGCACTTTAACTACGATTGTGACAGCAAAGGAAGAAACGTACAGCTCCTTGTCACTTTGTGGCGTGTAGCTACAACCACAACTTCCCTACACAAATTCTCTCCTTTCCAGACGCAAGTCAATGAACATGCAGGTTTTTTTTTCTTTTGACAGAAGAGTAAAGAGAACGGGAGCATGGCAGGAAGGGGACAATTGCTTCCATCTTGCAAATTATCTCTTTCCGGCCAACATTACTCACTACTCTTGGGTTGAACAGCAAACTGTATTACCCGAAGGAATATCGAATATTTGTTAAATCATGATTCGAACAGACGGCACTGTTTTGACTACCTAGTGTTTCCTTACAGGTACAAGTCCGCAGGCGACTTCTTTCAAATCTCCCTTCAATAATTCATACCACTTGATGGCCTGCTTCGTAACTAAGCTTACTTTCTCACCAATGTATCAAATCTCTAAATTGTCTCCTCAATGACTGGAGATCAAAACAATGGAGATAAATTTAAAAAAAAGGAAGTGCATATTCCGTACAACGCACAAAATTTGATGACGTAGAACACACACCAGAATACTATATTACTGACCTTGTTAATTTGCATAGTTTTTAAAAATATGAATCGGCTTAGATCTAGTAGCAAAACAATTCGACTTCTCCTCGGAGACTGCGTGATCTGCGCTAATAATATACTTGAGTGTACGTCGATCACCAATGGCTACCCCAAGCACTTTTTGCCTGATTAGTCAATTTGACTACCGCCCATTGATACAAACTGACTAGACCCTCACGCCCCCAGGTCCATCTGACTATTCCATGTGTTGTCACTTTAAATTCGTGAACACCATTCCAAGTTTTGTTTCAGCAAATCTTCACCAGTCGCGCTTTTTGGTAAACATGTTGTACGGATATGCACTGTCCATATCCATACAACATGTACGGATATACACTTCCCCAAAAAAAAAATAATTCACAAACCTGAGTGCCAATAATTCTCAAAGCTATTCGACCGAATATTGGACACAGTTCGACGCTAACCCTTTCAGTTCTGAAACAACATTGCTGTTTACTCTTTACTGAATCATCAGTTACAGGTTATACAGGAATAATAATATTGGAATATTATTATTCGAATAATATTAATGTGTGGAATATCCCAACACCATCAACAACTCACATCTCAAGTCGTGTTCAGCACACTCAGCTTGTCATCATCATTTTCCTGGTCACCGGAACGGCATGGAAGAGAAAGTCTGATTCTAATCATGCGTCTAATCATATCCAAGGCCGACCGACTATTATCAAAATGATTGTCCCATAAAAATTTCAGGGAAGGTTAGAATAGTGGTAAGAAACTCCTCAGGTGGAGCGAGGCAGATGACGATCTTCAGAGGAAGAGTGGATTCGTTCAGTAGATGTTTCGGCCTTTAACTTCCTGACATCTTCTAGAAACCAGGCCACACCCGAGTTCATGACTCTCGGTGTTCGTCACCCAACTTTTGTTTTTTTCGCCAAGCTCGTCTGTGGGTTTGAACCCGTACCGCTGTTTTTTTTCTTGTGTGTGTGCAGGGGTCTTATCCACTTTGCCAATACTGCCACGGGATATATGGTATAATTCTAGGCTATATTTATATGAATTCAGTGTTCATTTCTTTTAGACCAAATCCAACAGGAAGCATTAATTTTTCCGCTGTTGTTGCTATTTCCTAAAGGGCAATCAAAATGACTGTCCGAGAAATATTTCATTCAAGGCCAGAATACAATAATGTTTGTTTTTTTTTACTCGGTTTGGCGTGGCGTAAATACGACTGTCTTTGAGGCAGGGAGGAACAAAACCTGTAACTGATGATTCAGTAAAGAGTAAACAGCAATGTTGTTTCAGAACTGAAAGGGTTAACGTCGAATTCTCAGTCGTGCAAAAAGTGGAGTTGGTATGAGCAAGAACTGAGGTCGCGATATGTAATGTTATTAGAAAAACCATAATTATTATTGACAGACAGAAAGACAGACAAGTCGCGAATAGACAGACCCAGAAACAGGCGGACAGGCGCAGGTGCTTTATTGAGTTCAGTGGTCGTTCATTCCCGAACCATCAAATCGCGCGTTTACACGACCAAACCACTCTACTATGACTCTTAACTATTCTTAACTGACTAATTCTTTTGAATTCTCAAGAATTAGCGTCTAAAACTTCAAATCTCGTTCTCTGAAATCCCCTGATATAGACACACCGTTTATCCCACAGGTCGAGATGAAATGGCAACAAAGAAAAAACTCAAAGAATGAACACTCTAGAACAACGGTTCTCAACCCTTTTCAGGCAATCGCCCCCTTAGACTTCAAATTCTTTTAGCTCCCCCCTCCCCCCATTCTCTCTCACGCTCTCTCTCCCTCTGTCTCTCTCTGTCTCTCTCTCTGCCCACGTCCCCTACTCAGACTCAATAGATACATTTCTCAAGAAGACACACCACACAAAAATAATGATTTGCAAGTTAATCAAAGCCCCCTCAATGACAACAGGCGAGTTAGTTATTCATTATAAAACAGAAAACTTTCTGTATCAAATACACTAAAGAAAAAGGACTTTCCTCTGTTCATAAAACCCATCTACGTTACGAGTGCTGTTGAACAAATCGGCGCTTGCTCCCTGTACCTGCCCCCAAATCGTCTTCCATTCATGACTGCTTTGCCCCCCCCCCCCTCCACTCGTGAAAGTTTCGCCCCCTTGTCGCCCTTTTCTTCGTTTTCTCCCCCCACCCCCTTCCTGGAAATCGAACTCACCCCCCTCCCCGGGATGCGATATCGCCCACTTTGAGAACCAATGCTTGCTAAATCACTGCCTGAGGTCTGTGAAATCTTACAGTTTGTTTTTCCCCGGGCGCGTTACGTGATCGAAGGGAAATCGCTGACAATTACCTCAGCCTGTCAGTTCAGTCCGGGTTCAGGGCTGAATCAATGTTTAGTACACACGGAGAATTGGATTTGATAATGACTAGATCTAGCTCTGCCGTGGTATGAATGATTACATACTGCTATCACAAAGCAAGATGGTGATAATCATGGTTTGAGCACAACCGTGTAGTTAGTGGTTCAACGTTTAATTAAAGTGTTGTAGAACTTCTCAGATATATACAGTAATTCTTTTTTTGCAATCACACCCCCCCCCCCTCCAAATGTACTGGTGCTGTTTTTGGGAGGTTTCTCAAGTTTTATTAATATGCAAAACTTTATACACCAAACTTGATTGTCAGATGAACAGTATAGAGAGAGAGAAGAAAGATCACAGAGGGAGAGGGAGAGAATACAGACAGACAGACAGACAGATAGAGAGACAGAGAGATAGAGAGAAAGAGAAAGAGAGAGTGAGGGAGACGAACAGGAGACAGAGAAGAAAGAGAGAGGCAGAGAGAGAGAGAGAGAGATAGAGAGAGCAAGAGAGAGAGAGACATACATACACACACACAAAGAAAAACAACACCATTTGCCCATCGAAGAATAAATGTGAGACCAAGGAACGAAAACGAGAGATCATGAAGGTGGGGAAAATGAAGGAAAAAAAAAAAAAGCAACAACGGTGGATAGACTGAGAAAAAAAAAAAAAAAACAACACACACACAAAAAGAAAAGAACGTTAAATAAAATCGTTTATGGTAAACTCCCATGCAATGACTGAATCACTGAAATGGTAATAACGATAGATTGTTATATTTGAACCTGTGATGGTAAAGATTTTATAATGACTGGTGAGTCACAAGATATCTCATGAGCGGCGGGAGAAGCTAGTTCCTTGTGACACGTGTTATTTGCTAATATTGATATATATAACAGTATGCCCTCCCTGCTTCCCCCTGCCCTCCCTCTACCACACACATACACACAGCTCCTCTTTCCCTTCAAGTGCAGATAAGCCTCAAACACAAAGCGCTCAAAATATATGTAAATCAAAAAGCTCATTATGAAATTTTATTTTTCTAAAGCTTCATGTTTCATGAGATCTGGGGCAAAAATCCTAACATCTCCGGCAGGTATTTTAAAAGTGCATTTTGTTAAAGGATCAATATTTTGCACTTTGAGAACTGCTGTTTAAGATAGCAAGTGAGTAGGTCGCTGCGGTAAACAATACCCGTTGGTGCATGTCCACGGGGCATAAGACTTACAAACGATTGTAAATATTTTCAACCAGCCCAAAAATATGAAAAAATCACAGGAAACAGCAGTAAACACATATGCACACTATCTTTGGTGAAGACGGTCTCTTTCAATTCTTCAATTTCTTGTTTGCCGCAACGACCTAGTTTCGCGATTTGGCGGAAGTGAACCCTCTCTATACATCTATACTCGCTGATATAACAGAATAATTGGACAGAAGAAGATCCTACCAGATGCGCTCACCAACTACCCACAGCCCAGACAGTGAATGGTTGACTAAATGAGTGGGTGGGTGAATAAGTGTGCCAAATAGACATAATTTTCAACCATTATGGAAGTTTCCAAATCATTTCCCAGCTCACAATAAATAACTGTAATTTCAACAGTGGCGCCTCAGGTAAACTTCCTATTTTTTATCCAATTTTGAAATGTCAGAATACGTGCCGTTTCCTTAATTGGAACAGAATGTTGACATCTCCATGAGTAGTAGATCCGACAAAATACCGAGGTGTATCAATCCGCCAAATTCCGCCCATTACGCTTTGTGAGCGTATCAACGATGCCAGCCTGATTCCTTCATAATAGAACCAATACGCGAGCAGTTTGGAGATTTATACCGGGAGCGGTGATCTTTTTTCGTACTAGCTTTAGCAAATTCAGGATCGGGGCAGCAACACACACCCCAAACAGCTCCAACACGTCCCAGGGATTTTTTGGTGACGTTCAGAGTCATATCAGGCACAGTCCAGAGATTGCAGCACCCATGGCAGTGTTCCATAGGACGAGATATCCCTTAGCCGATGACCTGTGTTTGCGGGTGTGTTGATGCCCCGCTCCTGAATTTGCTAAAGTGAGTACGAAAGAAAAATCAGTGGAGAGAGAATGATTTGTTTCGCTATTCCTGTATCTCGGGTAATAGTTATAAAAGTTGAGTTTCTATTTCAGTATGCCGTAAGAAAATCGATCTAACGAGCTTGCTTTACTTTCTCGGTCGCTGACCTTTCAAAGTTGTTACCATGCTATTGAATATTCCTGAACCAGTCATTCCCAGCTTGACGAGAAATACATGTCTCTCTCTCTCTCCCACCCCCCGGCCCCTTCCGAAAAAAAAAGAAACTCATGATTATTTTGATCAACTCAGCCAATTTGGATTTTTGTGAAATGTTCAAGAGAATAAAAACGGCAGCCAGGGTTAGAAGGTACAAAGTTATGCTCAGTTCTGATTGGCTGGCCAAAGTAACAATTTTCGTTGGTAAAAAAAACAACAACAACTGGCCACATTAAAATTTTCAGGGCATTCCAGAAAATTAACAGAAATAATTACCTGATGTGAATATTCTGGCCTTTTGGCCACAATAACTTCTCCCCTATCCACGTCAGCCCCGAGGAAAATGTGAACACCCACAACCAAAACAAAACAACAACAAGAACAAAAAAATATCTTTTCCTTTTGTTTTAAGAAGGAACAAACATCGATGGTTTCAAATTCTTCTTTCGTTCACTAATCTAAATCTGCAGATTTGTTCTTTTAAGAAAATCTACGGTTTTCTGCAGTTCTGGCAGAGCACCACAGAGTTTGACATTCAGGTCGGTGGGTTTGGGGCCAATATGTTTCTCGCAGTGCTGAGAACAGTTGTTTTCAAATGAAAGAGATAAAAGTGTTTGTGTGGGGTGTGGGGTGGGGGTGGAGGGGGGGGGGGGTGAATTATGAGTCACGAAATTAATGTAGGTGAAATAATGGCGTTTAGTTCTGGAACTGAACGATTTTCCTTATGGGGTTTATCACAAGGCAGTGTACTCTGGTGTGCATGTGTGTGTGGGTGCGTGTCGTATCGAATGAGAGCAATTTAAAGTTATTCAAGCCATCAGGCGGGAATTAGAAATTTAATCTCCATACGTTAAATAAAGATGGCTAACTTTACAATATCAATTTGAGTGGGATCACTGATGGGAGGAATTTCGAAAGGTATCCCTGCCTGCCAGCCTATCTGTCTGTCTGTCTGCTTTGCCTGGCTGTCTCTCTGTCTGTCTGTCTACCTGCCTGCCGGCCTGTCCTCCTACCCTCCTTGCCTGCATGTAGCCTGTCTGTCTGTCTGCCTATCTGCCTATCGGTCTGTCTGTGGTAGACAGATACAGACATCTATTTACACCCCATATTTTCACACTGTATGTCCAGGTCACTTGTGCGAAACGAGAGATTTCAGATGACAATATGGATCGTACCACACACACACACAGAGCTAGTTTCTCAGTTCGACGCCTTTCTACATTGTACCCATTCAACAGCAGGTCAACCACAGTTCAACACAGGACTCACTCGACCTCAGCACTGTACTTAAACTTCTCTTTTTCTTTTTTTTTTCTTTCATAAGAAAATTCCAGAGCTCCACCCCGGGGTTATCACAACTCGTTTATCGATTAGTCCAGGCCTTTACAAAGTTGTAAAAGACAGTGTACTGATCGAATGGTAGGGGCGTTTTTTAAAGTCTTGCGCTTCATCTGTTACGAGGTGGAGGGGTTGGCAGATTACTTTCAGATGGAAATAACAGTTAACAAAAGACAACTAAGAATAATTTACCCAAATGCTAGGTGTAAATCTCACAGCAGAAATAAGGGAGTGCATTATTATGGACTGTAAACGACAAATTAAAGCTAATCCGAAGCGAAAGAGTCCAAAGGTTAATGTTGACGTCCGAGGTTGAATATCTGAACTTTGTACTTATAATGCTAAATAATGAAAAGTAGAAAATATCCCAACCTCTTACTTAAACGAAATGACTCACGATGGAGTCCACTGTCAAACAGCACATTGCTCACAACAACTGATACACACAAACAGCACTGCAACCCAGCCACAATCGGTCTTACTCCAGCATTTTGACGATTCAGTTAGATGTATCCGTTTATACGCAAATAACCGCCTGATCTACAACAGATTTTAATTTTCGCGTCTCTTTATGTGTTCATTGAATCCTCCACCCCCCCCCCCCATCCAAAAACAAACATACACACATACATACACGGTAATGACATGGTATTATCTAGATATATGTCCAACAGGAGATTTCTAGAAACACAAAATGGTGACATCAATTCAAATCAACACGCTATGGCAAGTTATAATATACACAAAATATAATGACGTCATTCCAAAACAGAACAGTCACGGTATACCGCAATCATACGTCTCTCCCCACTCTCCCCTCTCATCTTGTTAAACTGAAGCAAACTGTTGTTTTATGCAAACGTCCAGTTAAGAAACCAAACGAACAACGGGAGAACTATACAGTATTCCAATAATTTCTAACAGTATGAAAATAACAGAAACTACGATAGGTTGTCGTCACTAGGGACCATCATCATGTTAAAGAAAGAAAAAAAAACTGCAAAAATGAAACCTTTTTTGAACGAAGTACGTAAAAGTGAATGAATCAGCGCCAATGGGCTACTTAGTGGGAAGTACTGCTGGGATCCCACAGATGTTCCTGGGTTTACCCGTCCTGTTTCCGTCAGCTGAACAGACAAATCTCTAATTTTCCAACCATGTACCGCATGCTCGGGCCGACGGAACTGGCTTTACAGTGTACTCCTGTAACTTGTTAGAGCTTCAGGTCAATGAAAGCACCAAATGTCAAATTCCAGAGACGATCACTTAGAGCTAAAGTTAAAAAAACAACAACAACAAATCTACACCTTTGGCAAGGTACACAAATCAACCACTGGCAACAATAGGGTTAAACAGATGTTTTCCCCCCTCACATTTACACGAGTTCACTTCCATACAAAAATTTGGTGGACGCTTCTGGTGGGATCTCCTTCTGTCCTGTCCTTCGTTTACGAGTATTCTTGTCTATCGTCTTGCTTTTCCCTAGCACAATGTGACAGTTCTCGTGTCGCCGGCGTGCTTTCTTCAACCGCAGAACTCAAAACTTATACAAAGATTATGGTCAGGACATTTCTCTGCTGTTTTCTCGCATCATTCTGCTGTTGCTGTGGTTGGCGCCAGTGGTGGCACTGGATGCCTAAGGCAGACAAATATTATAAAAACCATAGAAAAACTGTGTGGTGGGGTCTCAGCAAGGCTATATGCAAAATATAGAATCCTAATATGCAAAGTAAATATTTGGCAAAAAGAAAAAGTTATTATGTAGCAAAGCTTCGTGAATTTGCTACATACAACTTTTTCTTTTTCCCAAATTTTGTCTAAGGCAGACAAGCCTACTTCTTAGCACTTTCTGCCATTTCAATAGACGGACGAGGACTACTGAAACATCATTCAGACGTACTTGCCTTGCTCCCCTCTCCCTTGGATGTCTATAATTATCGCCCTTTGTTCTAAAACAGGAATCCATGTCTTCGTAAAGCGCCTTAGGACACGAATGTAATAATGTTACGAACAATAGCTAATCAGCAGTGCCTGAAAAATGGTCTGACTAAACAACAAAAATAAGTACGCTCATTATAAAACGGATATATGAACAGATCCTTCCAGCTATTTGCATGTTACCGGGTCTGAAAATGTCATGATTTTTTTTTCTACAAGTATTGATTCACGATGGAAATGTACCAAAAAGTAAGGTGCAAATCTCATTAAAATGCTAAGTATTATTATTTTGTTTTTCTATTAGTTGCCAACGCTTCTTCTTCTTCCTCCTTCTTCTCCCATGATCTCCATGTCAGTCATCACTAGATGGGAAGGCCAGTAGACTTTATGAAAGATGCAGTGATCTCAAATTGCGCTACAGTCCCATACAACAGCAGCAACAGCAGCAGCAGCAGCACCACTACCACCACCACCAACAAACAAGCTGTCATGTTCCCTCTTATGAAAGTGCGGTTTGACTATTCTAGACACTTCTCATTCCGTAGAAGATTCAGCCAGTAATTTATTTTCGAGCTTTATGTTTTTCTTAAATCATCAAACTAGATACTTTCCGCAGAATTCAGCTAAAATCGGTATCTGATTAAACGACTTAAAAAACAATTGAACGTACTTAAATTCATTTTACTTTGGGATAAGAACGTGACCCCAAGACTAGAAAGATACGAAGATGTTTGCCAACAAAGTACGTTTTTTTTACAATTGCATAGGAGTGAAAACACACAACTAGACAACTCTGCAAGAGACATTTTTTTTTTGTCCATTGTCAATTGTCAAAGAGTAGCTCTCGCGTGCACATTATTTAATAAACTTTTGACTCAATCTGGCTGTGATCTCACACGGCTTCCGATTGGCTCTACTCACGCTAAAGATCGCTTATGTGGCACACAGGGAAAGTTGTTGAATTCTAGGTTTCGCGGCAGAGTCTAAACCTGGTACCCTCGACATAAATTATAGCGCCTCCCCTCCCTCCCATGCAATGATACAGTGTCTCCCCTCACACTCCCCCCACCCATCCCCACCCCGGGCTGCAACAGTGTAACTCTCACCTCCATCCCCAACTCCCTCCAAACAAACTGACAGTTCAAGAGAGAGTTTGAACACGGCACCTACAGCACGAACGAAAGATTGGAGCTGTTGATGTTACAGGACCGTCGCCAAATTACAAAGGCCAAACAGAGAAAATACAGAGTTGTCTACACTGTTCAGCTAAAGCTTACTATGTAAACTACTACGGTTCCCTAACCAACAGTCAAAGACTGGCTTTAAATGCCTTGGAAGCAACCACGCCTCCTAACTCGCCCCCCCCCCTACCGCCTCCCAACTCCCTTTTTCTGATAATATATAAACTCAGCACAATAAGTCAAGGAACAACTTACATTTTTCACATGTCAAAATAAAACTTCAGTATCTCGCAAACCCGTTATGTCTAATCAACCAAACTGTCATGAACTCTTGTTAAAACAAAATGGCGACCTCGTTTAGAATTCAAATTACACACATGTAATCTATGGTCTCAAAGACAGATTGTGGGAAAAGTGAATAAATTGTGTTCAACCATTTTGGAGATGTCATTCTTTGAAATTTTATTCCTTGACTTATCGTGCTGAGTTTAGTATCATATCATAAAAGAAGTAAAGCCTCCAATGGAATCATGAAAGGCTGTTTAAGCCCTGAGGCTTAAGAAGTGTACAAAATATCATTATTACGCGTAGAAAGACGTAAAGGTTTACTGTATCTATATATATATTTGGACAACTTGGAGCGGTCCTTCCCTATGCATAGAAAAACGGCTAAACGTAGAAAGTTCAAACTTTCTGTGCTCATTAGTTAAAAAAATCTACTAGGTTTTTACACATTCATTTTGAAGATATAATGTGTGGAAATGTACAAACTGAATTTATGAAGTCATTTGTTTTGTTACCAGTTCCAATCATCTTTTTAAAACACCATTTTCAACATTTCCAAATAGGTTTTCCCCTGAGGCCGTGTTTTGGTTTAACAGTTTGGTCTCCTAAGGCCCAAGAACCGCATCACACTCAGGCTTCAAACTTTGCACAACAGCATATTATCAATGAGAAATTAACATGGGCTATATTAGAAATTATGAAATGTTCAGGCTTCTACGTTTCGTTTTTCATTGTTTCGCCATCATTTAGATCTATTTCGAGTCATGGTTCGCCATTTTAAGGTTTCGTTATCACTTCCTGCGATGTGTTCACTATCAAACACACTAACCCGTGCGCAAATCATGCTATTGTACGGGATGCGCAGGGTGTCAACTCACAAAGGCAGAGCAGTAAGCCTACGTATCCTTATGCGCGACGCGACGTTGAGTCGCTCGCGATTGTTGTCGCTCCAAAATCAATCGAGTAAAACAAACAAACAAAAATAAAATATATAAATAGGAACAGGCAAGATGAAGCAGGTCCATAATAATCACCCAGAACTGAAACTAATATTCAAACCGATTTATCTCGGGCAGGGCCGGGGACCTCAGCTAGTATTTAATATTTGTGAGTGTGCATGGGAAAACCCACACAAAGTCGGCAGAGCTGATTTTGAGAAAAACGGCTTTGAAGTGAAAATATGGGTCCGACACAAACTTCCAACTTAGCTGTTGTTTAGGGGAACGTGGCATGTTACAGTGTAAACTGTAGACGAGCAGTGAACACTACTCACTATGATCTCTATAACGCTTTGTAATTAGACTACGGTCTCCTAACAGCAATCACTCCAATATTACTTGGTCAATTAGCTATTGCCACTTATAGAATTAAATGCCGTTTTCTCAAAATCTTGTTTTAGGGAGGTCACTGACTTCAATTTATCAGAAATATCTTGTCTTTTATTATATGTACAGAACTCAAAATGTCATGTTGCCGACTTTGTGTGGGTTTTCCCATGCTCCCACACATTTTCATTGATTTTGAGCCACAGCTGACCTTAGCTATCTCTTGAACAGGAGAAAGTGTCTCGATATTTTGAACCGGAAAAAAAAAGACGCATTTTCTTCGAATAGAATTAAAAAATTAAGTCGGTGCAGGCACATTAGAATTTTCTTGGTTGAAAAATTCCGGTCCCTGATCCTATGGTAGGGAGATCGAGCACCTACTCTTCTCGGATAAAGGCGAAACACCCGGAGGGCCCGTTGCTCTGGTAAAAGATACCTTGGCAGTTGAAAGTCGAGAAGAGCCGGCCGAACAAGGCCGCTGCCCGGGCAAAAGTCTGAATAACCAATCCCTGCCACAACATCACACGGAAGCAAGAACAAGAAAACTAAAAGGCAAAATTTAAAAAAAACGAATCTCTACGACAACAAGACATTGGTGATCCAAACACAATTTTAAAAACCACATCTATGTATTTCCTGGGGTCAGCTGCTCAACTGATAAATACAACGTAAGTAAGTTTCAAGATGAGAAAGCAGTATGTTCTCCCAATTGATTTATGCTGTTGGATTCCACGTTCCGTTAGTTTCAGCGTGGCTCACATTCGTCTACCACTGACAAAGACCATTAGAACAGTCATCGCTCTCTCCACTACTGCAGATCAATTCTTGTCCCTCTCACTAAAGAACACGAGTACTTAATTACAGAGCTTGAACATCTTTTGTTCTGGCTCGCTTGCCTAGGGAAAACCTGGGGCTCTGAATAGCAGAGGTTTTTGTATAAGTCATGTTTTACCAAGGTACAACCCATTTAAATGTCATTTTTTTTCGCGCATTTTAGTTGGTTTCTACAGCCTAATGTCTCAAAAATGTTGTGCCATGTCAAAAGATCAACACGTGGCACTGTATAACCATTAACCCTGCTGTGAAAACGTTTTGATTGAAGTATTTCCAGACTCCAAATATTTTCATAATAACCATAGCCAACAATAACATTAGGCCTTAAATCATATTATTAAATTCAAGTATTATGCGCTGGTTTGGAAATTTTAATATCCTCTCCTTTATACAAGTATTTTGACTGAACAAAACTTGCGCTTCTCCGAATTTCAATACTACTTTTACTCAAAATAGCGGAGTGGCATTGCATGGCGGTCAACATTTCTATTTCGATTACAGTAAATGGAACGTGCCATTAATGACTTGGAGTTTTCAGATCGTATTAGTACTCTATGAGCATTTGCCACTTTTGAAATGAGGGACACATGACTGACTAGGATCAAGAGGTTCCACTACAGCTACATCGCAAATATGGATGGCCGCAGAATGAACAACATCTAGACACAGGACTTGCTGGTGGCTCGGTCTCCATACAATGTGAGGACCACAAGTGCTGAAACACATGTTTGACACATTTCTACATGTATTCTTCTGAAAAATCTCCTTTAGTCTCGCTCGCCTCGGATTTTCAATTCTCTCTCTCTCCTCCTTCTATTTCTTTCTGGCATCCTCTCTTTCTATTTACCTTTCGCTTTCTCTCTCTCTCCCTCTCCCATCTCTCTTTTTCTTATTTTCAGCCCACAAATCTCCCGCGTCCCCCTTTCTCCATTCTCCTCTCTCTGTCGTTCTCTCTCCCCCCTACTTCCCCCCCCCTCCCCCTCTCTCACACTCTCATATTCACCCCATAAGCCCAAACAAACGCAGATCCCGCGTAAATCATGATGATTGTTTTACCAAGTCCGTTCATCGCTCAATATATTTAGATTTGTCACTCCAAATCGATGTAGCATTTGCATGATATCTCTTCTTTCTGTAGGTATGATAAATTAGTGATGGAACGCCATAAAACCTGGGATTTTTCATGTGTGCGTGAGTTGTCAGCCATCTCAGTTCTTGGGCTCATACCCATGTGTTCTCAGCGGATAATTCTATTTGATATAGTAGCCTCGTAGTAAAAAAACATGAAATATTTCGGCTATGAAAAGCAGTAATAGTGATACCAAAATCCACAATATCAAGGAGATATTATACAGCTTGCGGCCCCCGCATACATGGAACTCACGGTTTCCAGTTAGTAAGAATTAGAGCCAAAGTGCAGCGAGTGAAGTCTGTTTGCGTCTGTTTTGTCTCAGACACATTTGGAGGGTAAGGGTGGGGAGTTTAATTTAGCTCTGGGTGGGAGCCCCTGCCCCAGCTCTGGGTGGGAGCCCCTGCCCCCAGAAAGTAAAGAAATCCCGCCTCGTTCGGTCACCAAACGAATCTCTTTCCGCTTGAAATATAGGCAGATTGCAATCAGAGACAATAACACTGTTGTATGAGAATATGAAATAAGTGCACAGAATGGATGCTGTCAAGCGACTGATAAGGAGGGAAAATAATAATTTTCCAGAAACAGCTACATTTGCAAGCTCATCTCTATTATTAATTTATATATTTTAAAAGCGTTTCTCGTAATATCATTTTACCCACCCACTCATGACGTGTATTGTGAGGGCGTTTGATTTGATGAATTATATATTTTACCATATACAGCAGGCTATTGTGTGTAGGATACGAAGAGTGGAGACAATTAGAGAAGCTGACAAACAGAAGAATAGATTGACAGACAGTTCAAAAGCGTAGGCACGAAATAGTTCTATTTGTAATAGTGAGAATGTGATGGATGGATGGATGGATGGATTGATGGATGGATGGATGGATTGATGGATGGACAGGTGGGTGGATGGATGGATGGATGGATGGATGGATGGATGGATGGACAGATGGATGGATGGATGGATTGATGGGCTGATGGGCGGATAGATGGACAGAGAGGATAGATAGATACACAGACAGATGGACAGGCAAATTAACAAACAGATAGACATACGGTCAGACAGACAGACAGACAGACAGACAGACAGACAGATAGACAGATAGACAGATAGATAGATAGATACATAGATACATAGATAGATAGATAGATAGATAGATAGATAGATAGATAGATAGATAGATAGATAGATAGATAGATAGATAGATAGATATCACTGGCAGAAGACAAACAGAGAGATAGACAGATATGTAGATAACTAGACAAACAGACATACAAACAGAGAGGGAGAAACAAGAAATCATCATCAAAATCAAACAGAGAAAGACAGAGAAACAGATAAAGACAACGACAGACCTACAGAAGACAATGAGAGACAACAATTCTGCTCTGAATAAGAAAGAAAATTAGCGGTGAATTGAATGATTGAGACAAAAATGAACATTCAATGAATACTCTCTTCACCACAGAGGGAAGGAACACAAAAGAGATTAAAATGGAAAAGGTTGAAAGATTAAGAAAGACGGAAAGAAATATATTTGGATAAGAAAAACAAAAGATATGGGTGATACAAATATTATGACAGTTCTTTTCAACATTTTCCTACACAAAGTTCTGCAGTCCAAGAAGAATAAGAATATAATTACGGTAATTGCTTTCTGGTCTCCTGGAAGGACTTAGGTGAGAAAATGAGCCATTGTCGTGCCTGCCTGGAGGAGCACCCAGCATGGATGTGGACATGAGTCGTTAGAGACGCCTTGAGTTTCAGTACTAGGCACGAACACTTCTTCAGCGTGTTCCTTCTCTCTCTCTCTCTCTCTCTCCGCGCGCGTGTGTGTGAGAGAGAGTGTGTGTGTATGCGTGTGTATGTGTGGGCTTTTTCTTCCTCTAATTCGCAGCTTTTGATATGTAAAAATGGTTATTGTATATATCGCATCACGCAAAACGTCTTGAACTGGCAATTATGTGAAAAGAGAGGGGAAGACGGACACCTCCGTTCGAACTTTTTTATTTTACTCGACGAAAATGCGTCTCTTTCAAGGGGTTAAAAAAAATTGTAAAAAGATAATATTAAAGACCAAATTAATTGTGTTTCAGATGGATGTGTCCATGTAATTCATCGTCAAAACTTGAGCCAGTACACAAAGATTTATAATTTTTGGTCTGGTAGTCAAATGCTTACTTGTCGACACTTTAGCTCCATCCTAGTATGGCCAGGGATACAGGATACCGAGACGAATCAGTTCGTCATATTCTGTCCGTCGACTTGCGCGCGTATCATCGATGTCACCAGTGCAACAATTCGCACCACGCCCCTTCATAACTGAACGGAAAAGAGTAGTACTGACCGTATTTATACGCGGGCAAATTTGTGGACATTTAGCGGGAGAAGGAATGGTTCGTCTGGTTATTCTGTGTCTCGGGTATGACTATACTTTTTGGTAAATAAAGGTGGATTTACGAAAAGACAGCTTTTTTAAATCGTGAAATGGCGCTCAGCACTAGCAATATTCTAGAAAAAACAAAAAACAACCAGCGCCAGCATCATCAGCAACCAACGGCAGCAGCAGCAACAGCAGGCCAGTTACAGACTCCCCTCTCTCCTAGCCTTATCAAACGAACATTAGCAATATATATACACCTCTAGAGAGTTCTGGCGGCATTATAATACAACACGTAGGAGGGTCAAGCTAAGGCCGAGGGTATGAAATCGCCAGGCCATAAAACACATCAGCTAATTAGTCAATGTGTGAGAAGCACAGCCCCCGCGGCTTAACGACGCTCATGCTTTTGGTTCAGGCAAGAAACGAGTTCTGAAAACGAGTTTTGATTTAATAAGGCAAGGAACGGACAATGCTGTTTGTTGCCTTCCTTACTAGACAGAAACAATATTCAGATGTGTCTCCTAATTATCTCTAATTAATTAACTCATTATTGCCAAGGCCGCAATGACAAGAGTACAAACAGCTCCCATAATTATAAGGTATGTTCTTGCGTTGTTTCTCCCACGCTTTTTTTTTTTTCGGTTTTGCTTGAAACGCAGATTTTTTGGATGTATGTCTTCCTATGTTGTAACTAATTGCCTACGTTTTCCCCCTGTCTCGGGCATGGAAGGCAAAATATCCCTATTTCTTGTTTGAATGCCAGAGAATGTAAGATTTTCTTACCTTTTATTTACATTGTCAATTTCTAGTTCCAGAGGGGACATGTTGGTTTAGAGACAAGGTGTTCGCCTCTCATGCCGAAGGTAGCGGGTTCGATCCCCGATCGGTGCAGGCACGTTAGAATTTTGTTGGTTGAAAAATTCCGGTCCCTGATCCTATGGTAGGGAGATCGAGCACCTACTCTTCTCGGATAAAGGCGAAACACCCGGAGGGCCCGTTGCTCTGGTAAAAGATACCTTGGCAGTTGAAAGTCGAGAAGAGCCGGCCGAACAAGGCCGCTGCCCGGGCAAAAGTCTGAATAACCAATCCCTGCCACAACATCACACGGAAGCAAGAACAAGAAAACTAAAAGGCAAAATTCTAAAAAAACGAATCTCTACGACAACAAGAAAAATGAAAACAAGAAAGGGAGATGTAAGTGCCAAGACCTAAACACAGTTCCAGAGGGGGAAAAAAGTATTCAGACATTTTGAAACTTCCTCCCACACATATAATACAGAAACACAGAATGCATTGACATTAATTGATTTATTTTTAATTACCAGTTTGAGAAATTTTGGCCCATCAAATGTCCCTCAGTCTCTATGTCGGTAAAAAAAAAAAAACAATAAAAAAAACAACAAAAAACTAACAAAAAAACCGATAGTCTGTTTTTTTTTGGATTGTCTTCAATACAAGCACCAGAATTTGCGTTATGCTTGGGTTTTCGTTAACATAGCACCGAAAACGGAAACTTTCTTGTGATTATTATCTTCAATATAAATCCTAATCCTGCTGTTAGATTTCTAGTCGTGTACGTAGGCCAGCGAACATAAGATCTTAGACACCGCAAGTTTCTCGTGCTTTGCGTTTTATGA
>OZ007573.1:28790061-28792561 GCA_963931925.1 Onchidella celtica | reverse complement strand
AAAAACAATGCCCCGCGGTAATTCTCCAGGAAGACAATGGGCTCTCCTAAAGTCAAGACGATTTACAGTACTTAGTTGAAATGATCCCGACTACTTGAGCGGTACTGAAAAGGCTGAAAGCAAAAGCCCACGTTTCTCGTCCTGGACGTTCGACAGAGAGACAGAAAAATGATCTGATCTTTGATGTTGTTTACATTTTCTCTTTTATTAAGTTAAGGCTGGCCCAAGAAGCTGGAGATTTCTTGCTATCTGACATTTCCCCACTCAAAGAAGTCGCCATGACGCCGAGGTCAGCGTGACTAACGGACGAACGCGAAAGGACAGGGGGAATTAACTCACTTAACGCCGTGCGAGCGCTAACGAGGTGATTGTCATTACTTCCCCTGAACTTAAACATTGCAAGACATAAAAACATACTGTAGCCGTAGTAATCTGTGTAATGTTTCTGCCTGTTCATTTTTCATATGCTGGCGAACATTTTACTTCAGTTAATATTATTTTCTGGTGTTCATTACAAAATTAATGAAGATGTTATTGATTTTCCTCATGAAATTTTCATAATTGGCTTAAAAATTTGCAGCTGTCGTTTTACAAAGACTCATCATCATCAGTCGCCCTGTTTGGAACAGACACTGGCGATCATGGCTCTCCACTCGGATCTGTCATCAGCCAATCTCAAGAGGGAGTTGTTGTTGTGAAGTTTGTTTGTTGTCCATGAATTAAGATTTTCAGTGAATGTTATTCTCTGTCTACCCCTGCTTTTCCTGCCTTCGATCTTCCTTGTGACTGCTAGATGTTCGAGGCTCCTGAGGCGATAGACATGTCCTAAAATTTCAGTTGCCTTTTTTAATGATCTTTTCAGATTAGAGTCTCTCAATATTGACTCATTTGATTTTTTCTCCATCCATGATATTCTCAATATTCTTCTAATAAAGCGCATCTCTGCTGCTTCTAGTTTCCACTCTATTTCTTTGTTCATTGTCCAACATTCACATTAGTATAAAAGCACTGACCACACATATGTTTTCAAGACTGATTCTAGTGGTCATTGATATATTTTCTGTTCATTAATATTTGTCTCATTTTTTTGGAATGAATCTTTGGCCATTATTATTCTTTTCCTTATTTCACTTATGCTCCTACTATCTGATTTTATCAAATAGCCTAGATACTTGAATTTTGTAACTTGTTTGATTTGTCCCTCCTTCGCTGACCAGATTACATTTCGGGTTGATTGTTTTTTTGGAGACTTTTATTATCAATTCTAGTTGCCTCTTTATTTCTTACTTTTCTGACGAAATTTTCATTATAAAGTTTATGGAAGTTGTTTACTTACTGTTCAATGACTTTCGACGCAAGCATGAA
This sequence comes from Onchidella celtica, assembly GCA_963931925.1. NCBI lineage: Eukaryota > Metazoa > Mollusca > Gastropoda > Systellommatophora > Onchidiidae > Onchidella > Onchidella celtica. The sequence goes on along the minus strand of OZ007573.1, from coordinate 28,791,196 downwards.
GTATTTGGCTCAGCACGATTCAATTGTGATTATTCTTGGTAAGTACTTTTGCATATTATTCGTCACGTCGTGGCTTGAAAATAATTTCAACTCGAAGAAAATGCGTCTTTCTTTCAGGCTCAGAAATGTCGGGAGTATTTTCTTCTGTTCAACTCAGTTGTCGCTCAAAAGCTATGAAATTACTAAAAATGTAGCGAACTTCAAGACCTTTTAAAACATGCCCACGAACACCTTAAAGGCTTTCTGTGCGCAATAATTATGATGTTTTGTAGAATTAAAGGCCCAGTGGTGTAGAAACCTTTGGTGATTATACTGGAGGCCTTACTTACTTTATAATATCATTAGATAAAAATGTTCAGTTCGATAATGGCGACCTTTAAAGTGTCTTTTCTCGCATAATTCAAAACTCAAAATAATAAAAAATCATTGAGCTACGGCCACTCGCTTCAGAGGTAAGAATTCCTGAATGTCTTACTTGTGTGTGGCACTTGTAGCTTTGAAGTATCAAAAGGTCACCTACAAGAAACAGGCGCTTGATTTGCCTTTGCCTTACTCACTCCCCTCCCCCTCCCCCCCTCCCTCCCCGCACACACGCATTTTTAGTGACACGACTATTTCGTATTTGTGTTTTTGTATTTTATATGCTTCTTTAATCCCATTTGGGAAATTTGCCTTAGTCTCATTGCAGACCAGTTACAAGTGGAGCAGACACGTCGTCGCCACAGTGCAGGGCTGGTGGGCGGGTTTTTTTTTGGGGGGGGGGGGAGTGGTATAGAGATAATTTTATTTAATTTTTCCTGCCCTTTTCGATTTCCAACTGCCAAGGTATCTTTAACGTGCACACGGGCCCTCCGAGGTTTTTCGCCCTTATCTGAGAAGACTAGGTGCTCGATCCTACCTCCCATAAGATCAGGGACAGGAAAATATGAGAAAAATCCCCAGCTTCCAACATGTCTGCACCGACCGGGTTCGAATCCCGGTTACAGTCTGCGGCGAGGATAATTCTGATGCCTCAAAATTAATGTAAAAATCTGAGTTAAGGTTCACAACACCTTGACCGGATTGACCACTGTCCACTTGGTGTCTCGCTTACTATGGCACAGTACGAACTGTGATGACAGCTGCAGTCAGTTTT
>OZ007573.1:28642561-28785061 GCA_963931925.1 Onchidella celtica | reverse complement strand
TTAGGAAACTCGTTATGTGAACATACAGACAGGCTGACAGACAGATTGATGGACAGACAGAAAGAGAAGTTACGCAGAAAGATAGATTAACGACAGATGCACAGATAGATAGGCGGACGGACGGACAAACAGACAGACAGACAGACAGACAGACAGACAGACAGACAGACAGACAGACAGACAGACAGACAGACAGACAGATAGATAGATAGATAGATAGATAGATAGATAGATAGATAGATAGATAGATAGATAGATAGATAAGTCATACTTATAGAAAACAGACAGACAGACAGATGGATAGAGATAGATAGATAGATAGATAGATAGATAGATAGATAGATAGATAGATAGATAGATAGATAGATAGATAGATAGATAGATAGATAGATAGATAGATAGACAGACATACTTATAGAAGACAAACAGAAAGACAGGTAGATAGATAGATAGATAGATAGATAGATAGATAGATAGATAGATAGATAGATAGATAGATAGATAGATAGATAGATAGATAGAAAGATAGATAGATATGTAGATAAACAGATTTTGTTTGACAAAACCAAACCAGAAAAGCAACAGAACGAAACAAATTCACACAAAATCTGACATTCTTTAATGAACTAAATTCACAGGCTGGTTATGTGAATCTCTTCTCTGCATGATAGCCTGACCTGGGGATGTCAGCTGGAGATAATCGGTGGAAAGATGACAAGCCAATGAAGTATTTGAATGAAAACTACAAACTTGGAAAGAAACGGTGGCTTTGGAGCTGAAATGAGAGGCATCACCGGCTGAGTGATTGAAAGAGGGAGGAAAACGGAAAAAGAGGGTGATAATCTAGATTGATCTCAACTTGCTAATGAGAAGAGAACGTGACGGGGTTGGCAAGGTATTATGCAGGGAGGTATGGAGGCATGAAGATGATGAAAATGGGGAGGGGAAATCAAGATGCGAGGTGAAAGAGGAGGAGAAGCCAAAAAATGAAAACTTTTCATTTCCCTCTTCTGTCTCTCATTCAGGCTACTTCTCTCTAGCCCCCACCCCCCAAATCCCCCACATACACACATTCTGAGACCCTCATTCACCGATTCAATAACCATTTCACCCACGCACTGTCTGACTGATTCACTGACTCGCTGAATCGTTCATTTCACTCACTCATCCACTCGCTCGTTCGCCCTCTTACCCATCCACCCGCCCACTCACTGACTGACTGACTGACGGATTCACTCACTCACTCATTCATTCGCGCTGCAGGATCAGCGAAACGCTTTTACACAATGAAATCCACTGTAATTCTGAAAATTTGAATAAATTCAGTCCATTTCCGGAATTATGTGAAGTGAGGGCTTGTCTAACTGCATTGAAAAACATTATCATTTACGCACTTGCAAGTTTAAGAAAATTTTAAATGCTAAATTCTTTATTTCGGAAATGAGAAGATTAAAAGACACGGCTGGACAATAAATATTTCAATTTGTCACTGTTCCAGCTTTCTCATTACTGTAAAACTGAAAAGTAACTGAAGATACTGACAAACAACTAGGAAGATACAAAACATTACAAGATTTTCTACATGAAACGAAAAATAAAATAAAATATAAAGTCAGGCAAGCTTTTGGACTGCAGACTTTTCGCCAGATTAAAAAAAAAAAAGGAAACGTAAATAAAACTTTGGACCGGGTAATGAAAAAAAAAAAAAAGTACGACTTGCTAGCTGCAGTTAAGCAAAACATGCAGTGGTTGAAAAAACAACAACAACAACAACTGAATCGAGCACTTTGCAAAAAGTACCCGTGTAACAAAAAAACCCTTAGTTATACAGATAAGAAGAAATATCAACACTTATGGGCATGTCTAAGCACCGAAACATGCAGATGATTAAGTACATGTGCATGTATCATATCTAAACAGTGGATAAAATAATGTTTAAAGGGTTCAATCCTTCAAAGTGTTGCTAATTATAGACATTGCTCACTAGCTACACCGTGTAGCTGACCCTCGCAAACTCATTGAAACCATTTAAACACCTTAGGATTAAACATCTATATGAAACACTGACATGAAAACCTAGGGATTTTAGGCTATAAAACACGGCCTGGGAAAGATTGGGGACTCTGTGATCTAGAGGCAAAGTGCTTGCCTCTCAATCCGAAGGTACCGGGTTCGACCCCCGGGCGGTGCAAGCATGTTGTTTTGGGGAAAAATTCCTGTCCCTGATCCTATAGTAGGTAGGATCGCGCACCTAGCCTTCTCGGATAAGGACGACAAAACTCGTAGGACCCGTGTGCATGTTGCGGACGTTGAAGATACCTTGGCAGTTGGAAGTCAAGAAGTGCAGGCCGAACAAGGCCGCTGCCAGGGCAAAATTCTAAAAAACAACAACACAACAACTAATCCCTAACACAAAAAACACACAGAAACAAAAGCAAGAAAAGTGAGGCGTAGATACCAAGTCCAGCGACCTTCTAAAATATAGACCTAAACACAAATAAGGCTTAACTTCGGACTTATTCTCGCTGAGCAAGATATGAACATGTACTCACAATTCATTTCTGCATCGCAAGCTACATTTCTAAAAATAATGAATTTTGATGAAAACTGCGTTTTGTTGTGTTGTCGCGAAGAAGTCGGCAAAAGTTCTGAAGTTAGATCTTAAACAATTATTATGTATTACAATGTTAAGCGCCTTGAGGCCTCGGCGAAAGGCGCTATATAAATGCTCTTATTATTATTATTATTATTATTATTATCTACTAAACAGCCCTAGTTTCAAACATACTCAATCATACATTATTATATATTATTATACACACGACCCTTTCAACCTCGACATTAGCAACAACAATAGCAAGTTATTGAAGAACAATAATTTCACTTTGCACATCCGCAACAAATAGATGTTATTGACAAATGAAAGAGGCCTTTCTTCTCTAAATCAATGGCTCTTGACCTTTTCAAACTCTGTCTCCCGCCCCGTAATCATGTCTCATGATTATATGATGGTATAACAGAATTTTGCATGATTATATAACATTACGGTCTCTCCATAGCAATTTAGCCTACTTTGCTTCAAAACCATTTAAAAAAAAAATAAAAAAATTTCTTAGAATTTTGACCGAGCATTATGCTGTAAGTTGAGTTCTGGAGACCTAGCAACACTGATAGCCTAGCCCGGGTCGATGGATGTAATGGGAGATTTGAGTTGAATGTCGGAAGAAATCATTATGGAAAATCTGGAAGGGGGAAGGGGGAGGGCGGTGGAGAGAAAGAATTACCTAACAATCTTAGGATAGTGGCGCACTGAGTAAAGTGTAAACTATGGATTTAAAAAGCACTTTGCGCACTGGCGAGACTGAAGACAACTCTGTCTCAGTAGTTTGGGCCAGACAAAACTGTCTGATTTTCAACAGGCCAAAAGAGAGACTTCACGCACTTTGAGTCAAAACGGACGCGACATAAACTTGCCTCGGTGCGCGACCAGCCTTGTTCCCTCTTCAACCCCCATCCACATTCCTCTGCCGCCCAGCCTAAAAACAACGTAACTGACAGCATGGCCTTTTTCTTCTTTATTGTCTCTATGAACGTGTCTTACAGATAGTTCGTGTATATCAAAGGTAGATAGACGTATCTGCTACCGAAATTAATAATAATAACCATTTCTAATGTCTCAAACCAGCGTAAGTGACTATTCGTACTCAGCGACAATAAAGTAGAAAAAGACCACACTGTTAGTTACTCCGTTTTTCCTGTGGTAGGCAGCACTACTCAAAACCAGGCTTGTCAACTGCAAGAGTGACAGAAAAGAAAAAGGAAAGAAAAGAGAGGGCGAAAAAAAAAAAAAGGCGATGAAACCAAGGGAGACAAATTTTTCCTCCGCCCAGACCAGGCACTACCAAGGGAAACAACTCAAGAAAATAATGGCATGAGCAACGGCAGGTACAGATGGCGGTGATGCCCACGAGCTAAACGCCTAATGAGGGCACAGTGACGTGGTGATCTGTCACCCCCGGGGCGCTAATTACTCTGCCTAAACTCACACTCCTGTATCTGCGGGGAGAGGGAAAGAGTGTTTGGATCTGGGATCATTTCGACAATGCGGCATTTTTTTTTTGTTGCTAACGAGACAAGTATCGGTCTCTTTCGGTTTCGAAAACAAAGTAATTGTTGTTTTTTTTTCATTTTTCTAATTAAAACAAAAAGCACCACTACTGTCTTTCGATTTCGAACCCAAGTCTGTTTATTGCTAAAGAAATGAGTATTGGTTTCTTTCGGTTTCTAATTTTTTTTTTTTTTTTTTGGTGTATTTTGCTAATTAAAACAAAAAGTATCACTACTGTCTTTGGATTTTGAACGCAAGACTGTTTGTTGCCACCGTCTTTAAAAAAAATTTTTTTTTTCCTTTCTTATATTGCTAATTAAAACAGAAAGTATCACTACTGTCTTTCTATCTCGAGCACAATATTTTTTGTTGGTAACGAAACAAACATCACTCTGTTTTGATTTCGGAAACAAGGGTGATGTTTCCTTTTCCTTTAATTTTATTTTACAGTATTGATCTCTTTCAGTTTCGAAAACAAGGCTGTTTTGCTGCAACTTGTAAAAAAAACAACAAATACAAAAAAAAGCATCAATTTAAATCGGTTTCGGAGATACGTTGCTTTTTAAAATTATTATTTTCAGTGTCACTACCGGCACTGTTGGTTAAAATGATCCCCGAGAAGTAGCTAGAAACTCATGGGAGAGCCAGACAACAGAGAGTCTTCAGAGAAGAAACCCCCCTGTTCAAGTGTTTCGGCCCGGAACTCCTTACACTCTAAGGAGGCCGGGCCACACCTAGGTCATGACTCCCAGGTGCCTCTCTGCTGCCTTTTTCACTAGAAGGTGTCTCCGGGCGGATTCGAACCCGCGTTTTTTAACGCTCGGGGAATCTAATCCGACGTCTTGTCACTTGCGCCAGCTGGACAACGCCATAACTGGCATGATGCGCCCTGCGGTTTATTGACTTTTGAGTTTGACTTTGGCTTTTATGGCGCGTCAGCATGATAACAGCCACTTTGGGCATTTCACGATCTATTTGGGTACTTTATTTATGTTTGGAATACAGACATTTATCAGTATATTGACAACGGTCCAGTAAATAACAAATAATGAAAATGTATGGCAGAAAAAGTTATATTTTTTGTTGGTAAATACATGGATTGAGTTCTGAACTGAAACACATGCACATCTTTTCTCTTAAAACAAGAATTCTGCTCGGCCTACGATCTCTACTGTCATTGTTTCTGACTGTCATCTCATTTCAAAGTAATGATCGTGTCATCACCACCACAACTACCGCCACCACCACTGACAACACCACAACAGCTACAACAACGACGACAACAACCGCGACGACAACAATTGCAATCAACAGCAACAACAACAACAGCAGCAGCAACAACAGCAATAACAAAAACAACAACAACAACGGCAACAAAAGCAACAACAACAACAGCAGCAAACAACGACATACTACACATTTCGGCACAACGGATGTCAATAGGCCATGGGTATTGAATAAACCCACTAATGCTGTTTTCAGATCAACAAAATTAATAGAGACCTTTCTGTACAGTCTACACTATGACATCGAAGTCGATAGCATGTAATCGAACTCAAAAATTCTGTAGTCATTTACAGGCCTGGAAAGCTGGAAAATATCACGGTTTACTTCTGGCAAATTGTCTCTGAATGTTTTTCAAAGTTCCCATATTGTTTTGTTTAGCCTAATGAAGATTCTTAATCATGTACAGCTAATCGGGTTTATTCTATTTTATTTTCATTCTTTTAGAATATTATTGCACAGCTTTCTTGTTGTGAATTTCTAACTTGGGACTGTGTCAAACAAAAACAACAACCAAAATGTTCTTCATTTGCCATAGTGCAACTCATTTCCATATACTTTATTGTAGGCATCATCATTGTCTGAAAAACGAATGAGCAGTTAGCTCTTGTTTGTTCCAACTCCACTTTTTGTACAAAATGAGAAATGCAATGTTATATGTTTGCGGCTTCATTAAGATGAGGAGGTAGAAAAAAAAATCAGAACTGTGAAACAGCTTGGTAAATGCCACAACGCATTTTAAACAAGTGTCAAAGTGTACATTTGTTATACCTCTTCTACATACTAAAAGATCTCCAGTTTTTCAGAAAACGAAGATAGAACAATTCGCGAATTGTCTCGCTCAATGTGAGTTAAGAGAATGTACAAAATCCTTAAACAAACCAGCTTACTGTAGCCAGTCATCCAACCTGCATTCTCTGATTATAAAGACTCCGCAACCTACTTTCATCTCGTCTGATTCATGTATTTTATCTCCTTAATCATCATTTCAAAACTTCTCCTACTCTTTACCCGTTAAGATTATCCTCTTTGAACGCACTCTGTGGTTACACACAGAAACAGCAGTGTAATACCCCTTGAAACACGACCAATCTCATTAGCTTGTAAAGAAACCTCAGAGATCTGAGAAAGTTTCTTTACGCACAACACTTATCATTTAGATGAAACAATTTTAATTTTCTAGGCTGTCTTTGAACCTTCTGGACGTCTCCAAATCAATGTCTTAATCAACATCAAGGCGCGCGCCCTCCCTGAAAGAAAAGAAAAAAAGTCATCGACTCGCAAAACTTGGTATGCCCAAAGTAACAGGCACTGACATGATGTTGCTTTTGTGAATCAATAACTATTACAGTGCCCGAGTCTGAAAGGGGCGTGTCGACTCGAGCGTAAGTTGTTAAGATTTCAGGTTCTAAGAATAGAACCAGTTCTGTTCTTTGTGATAAATTTAACCACTGCAGTCCTGAATGTGGCTGTATGTACGAGATTTACCTTTTCAGAATTACTGTGGTTTTCATGAATCCCGGGGGTGGGATCTGGGTAATTTTGGGGGAGGAAGGGGGTGGGGTTGGGGTGGTATGGCGGCGTCCCTTTAAGTACAGCGAGGTTATATCAGAGACAAGGTTCAAGCCGCCACCAAGTCGTCTGTGAATGCATGCCTTGAAAACATGGCATGTATAAAATACTAAGAAAAATCAGTCACCTTGTACTTGGTCCTGGCAGAAGATTTTCACTTGGGTCATCCGGCGTTCGAGTAAAACACTCTAACCACTGAGCCACTACGCCAACAACCCTTAAAATTTAATGTAGGGTGACAGCTATTATACAACCATAATTACTGTTAATTGTGTGAACAAACTTAAATTTCTTTAAAAAATTGTAATGATTACGATACTATAATATTATGAAGAACACCTGCGAAGAATGTGAGAATTAGCTTTAAGATAATGTTTGGGTTTCCGTTAATCGCAGCCACCAATCAGGGATATTACCTTTTTCCAAAGCCAACCAAATATAGGTCTAGCTGGCTTTTACACACAGTCTATAACCGACAGATCCTAACTTGAGAAAGAACAACAAATTAAATGGGGGGTGGTGGGGGGGAAAAAAAGGGGGGGGGAAGGACAGGGTTTAAAATATCATATCCTTTAATATGACAGATTGGAACAGGGGAGGTGGGGATCCAAATAATTATAATAGGAAGCCCAAAGTTCGTCTCGCACCGGCGCAAGACTTTACCATTTTGCTCTAACTGTAGTCAAAACAGTGGCAAAATAATATGACACAATCAGCCAAGTTCGACACAGTTTACAGTTACGTTCTGTAAATGTAATCGTTGCAAAAAAAGAAACAACCAAAGAAAATAGCGCCAGTAGCAAGAACAAACTGGTTACAAAAAATAATAATGTACTGAGAAGGTTAGAAGTTCACTCCACTATCAGTGTCGTGAATGTTCTCTCTGGGCAAGAGAAAAAGGGAAACAACCCACTAAAATACTGACAACTGCGTGTAATAAATGATGTGTTATTTTTCTTTCTTCGGCTGGGGATCGAACATCGTTATAGACAGCACTGGCTGCGCTTGGGAAAAAGACTGGTGTATACGCCAATCGAAGTTAAATTCACTTTTTTCCCCCAACCATTTCAAATAGAGTGCAGTGTACCCTTTTGTACAAGTTATAATTGCGTTTTGTGGGCACGAAATGGATAAACAAAGAATAAAGCAAAGCGCTAGATTTTTTTTTGTTTTGATCCTTTTTTTTTTTTTTTTACCTGTATTCTTCCCTTCTCTCGCTCTTTCCTCCTCCTCCTCTTCCTCCCACCCCACCCCCTCTCTCTCCGTCTCTTTCTGATTTAGAAGGTTTTCCATAATAATCTAGTCTCGTTTCAGATCTCGTACACGCCGGAGCACAACACACCGAATTTATTATCGGGCGCCTGTCAAATACAGTCTCCTGTGCGGTGAGCTTATCAGAGGGATGTCCAAAAGCAAAGATTGCTGTATTTTACATTACATTTCCACAATTTTCTTTTAAAGAATCGCCTGAAACTTAAATAAACACAACAGGACACTAAAATATTGTTCACTGCCCACCCCGCGGTGGTATGAGCAGCGAGTAGTGTCTTAGAGTGAATATAATATCTTACTATAATTTGAGCTAGAGGGTGAACGTGTAAGCACTTAAAACTTCGCGACTACACCATCAAAAATTATGAAACTTGGTGTACTGCATCAATTTTTGACAAAGAGTTATGTGGACACATTCATTTTGAACAAAAATCAGACTTTACTATTATTTATATTAAGCATTTTGACCCGGAAAAACAGAGACGAATTTTCGTCCAGTAGAATCAAAAAGCATGATCGGAAATTCCGTCCCTGGCCTCTCTTTACACATTGGTGATCGAAAATCAACGTAATCACATCGGTGTATATCTGAGTAAGTTCTGTTAGTCATTGCATCGAATCCAGATGCTGCTTTTAATGTAGCCTAGATCTAGATATACGGTTGGGCTTCCTACAAAGAACCTGCAAGATTTGTCTTGCTCGGGTCCGCGACGAGCCACCAGTCCGGCCTCCACTCCAGCCTCGGTCTGGCTTACCCGTAACAACAGCACTTGCCAAAAAGCACTTCGTTACCTCCAGAAGACGTGACAGTTTGACATAGTCACAACACGGTTGACTAACCCGGTAATGTCGGGCTCAGATATCCAAAGACAGCAAAGAATAGGCTCCCTTTTTCCTACTCTACGTTTTAATTACAAAATCGATGCCCCCTTTTATTTTTTTACCTTTTTTTTGGTCAGTGATTCCATTCAGGTGTCGTGAGTATAATCAGGCAACAGGAGAGCACTCCAATCTCCCTTTCCGCGATACCTTAGTGAGAAACCAATAATGGTTGACAGTGAGGGAGAGTAGACAAACGGCGTAATTCAGTGGTTCTCAAAGTGGGCCGGGGGCGATTTTTGATTGGGTGGGGGGGGGTGGGAGGGGGTAGACCAAGAAAAAGGCGACAAGGGGCGAAAAACGATGAAGTGGGGGGGCATTTGGGGGGGGGGGGGGCAATACAGGGCAGCCACTGTCTTCATCCCTTTAGAATGACAAGGTTCTAACTCCCTTCCGTCAACTTTTGAGAAATCGAGATTAGAAGTTTCATGTGATCATAGCTTTTAGTGCAAAAGAATTTGTTCTTTTTAGTAACACTTACAAATCCACACACCGAATCTGCTTGATAGACACGCAAGAGAGAAGGCCCGTAGAAGTAGTGTGTAGCGTGTAACTCAGTTCAGCCAGAAAGTGGAGTCAGAATCTTGTCCCTCTAAGGGGACGACTTGTTCAACAGCATGACTGTGTAGATGGGTGTTACAAACAGAAAAGGCCTATTTCTTAAGTGCACTCCGGTTAATAATGAATAATCAGCATGCCCATTGTCATTACTAAGGCTTTGAAACACTTAACATAGTAACTTGTGTGTAGTCTGTCTTCTTGTGAAACGTATCCGTTAGGTTTAGTAGGGTTTTAGTGAGGGGGAGAAGGGATTGGACGAGGGAGGCAATGACAGAAAATTTGCAGCATAAGGGCGACGACTGTCTGAAAAAGGTTGAGAACCACTGGTGTCATTTACTATAGCTGGAACAGTGACCCAGTAACAGTGCTCTAACAGGCCACAGACAATTATGTGCCTTCCAAACATAGGGCGGAGTTTGATTATGCTGGACTCTGGCCCGAAAACGATTCGACCCCGCGACCTTTCACACTTAGAGCAAGAGTGCTTTAACCACTTTGGTGTATGCAAGAAAAGTAAAAAAGTTGTTTGTCCCTTTTATAGAGACAGCACATGCAGATGAACAAAATTGTGGACAAACATTTAACAGAAATTGCCCGCAAACACTTGAAGACTAAGTTCATCAAAATCAATGCAGAGAGATGTAATTTTTTGGTAGAGAAGTTAAGAATTAAAAGTTATTCCTACACTGTGTCTTGCCAAAGATAGTAAAAACAGTACGTTATTATTGTAGGGTTCGATGACGTAGGTGGCACAGATGAATTCTTTAACCAACATGCTTTTTTTCTTACATAATAATAATTTATTTCTTTTGACCAATCTCTCCAGTTTAAAAAAAAAAAAATGAAATCATTCTTTAAGATTTTGCCCAACAAAAAAACTTTCTAGTGAGGTTACAAATAAGGTACTTTTGTGTGTGTCAACTAACGAGTAACTGCAAAAACGATGAAAAGGGCGATGTTGGAGAGGGCGAAAACCCTCGATAGTGGGGATGAGGCGCAAAAACGAAGAAAAGGACGATATGGGTTGAAAATGACAAAAAGGGGCGATAAGGGGGAAGGGGGGTGGGGGTGGGGGTGATGATAGAAACTCTGGGATCTGAGGGGGCGATTGCCCGAAAAGGGTTGAGAACCGCTACTCTACAATGTCATGATACATGATGCAAGGAGGGCATGACTAACTCAATATGATTGAAACAAACCGAGAGAAAGTAACGTCACATCGGTTGACATCTCTCTGAGTAACCTGTCTGAGAACTTTATAAGCTCCCTCTATGGGTTAATTGTTTCCATAATAATAATGATGACAATAATAAAAGCAATGAAAATAATAATAATTATAGTAATAATAACAACAATAATAATAATAAGAGTCATCACCATCACCATCATAACAATAATAATAGTATTAATAATAATAATAACAAAAACAATAAAGAAAGTAATAATAATAACAAGAAGAAGATGAAGAAGAAAATAAAACCAGAAAAAAGACAACAGCAGATGGAGAAGACATTTTAATATCTCCGGTCTGTAATCGGATCAGATCGAGGCTGACTGTGACGTAACGTTTCTGTCACAGCGCAGATGATGGAGTTATTTCTAGCGTGCCGTTTTTCTTTTTGAAATGCCCCGCACAGCTAAAAGCATCTGTGATTATTATCCTTACGCAAACAGCAGCTGCCCTTACGTGAAACAGCTGTCATGACGTGAACAGTTGTCATTACGTGAGCAGCGTTATCAAAGGAATATTGGTTTCTGCAACATTTTCTCAACTTTTCATATCATTGCAGCTTCAGCGCATACCTTTCGTCGTCTTACTTTACTGGAGCTTCGAAGTATACCTTTCATAGCCTTACTTCACTGGAGCTTCAAAGCATACTTTCCGTAATCTTACTTCACTGGAGCTAAAAACGATACCGTCTTACTTCATTGAAACTTCAAAGCATACTTTTCGTATTCTTACTTTACTGGAGCTTTGAAGCCAACCTTCCGTAATCTTACTTCACTGGAGCTTCAAAGTATACCTTCCGTAATCTTACTTCACTGGAGCTTCAAAGCATAGCTTCTGTAGTCTTACTTCACTGGAGCTTCAAAGTATACCTTCGGTAATCTTATTTCACTGCAGCTCCAAAGCATGCTTTTCGTATTCTTACTTCAAGATTTCATGGTCACAATATTTCAAAGTAGCATCTCAAAAGATCTGACTTGCCGTATACTCAGATTTGTTTCAATCACATTGAGTAATACTAGCGGTCCGTCATCAAGAGCAGTGGTTCGCAACCTTTCCAGGCAATCGCTCCATGGGCCCCAAATTTTCTGCCATCGCTTACCCCCACTCTTCCCTCTTCTTCACCGTCCCTCATGCCATTTTCGACCCCTGCAGATCTTTTCCCCTCCTTCGTCTCCCATCCCTCTTGCAAAAAAAACCCCCAAAAAACAACGTCTTCGACCCACCCCCTTCCCCTTCAAGAAAAATTGCCTTATTCGTCATCTTCGCCTCCCCCTTCCCAAAAAGAGCAAAAGTAGCTGACTACCATATCACAATGATTTGTACACGGGAAGAAAAGAACCTGCCATTCAGGTAACGACATGACACGCGTCCAAAATGCAGTGCCCGGCAAAGCTCGGCCTGTACTGCTACTGGTAATAGTATGTTGAGCTAAGAGCGACTTAGGCCAAACCCTGACCTTTCACCATGTTCTCTTTGAGGTCAAGACCAACACTGTCTTGGAAAACACACACAAACAAATACACACAAAAAAACCCCAAACAAACAAACAACAGATGAGCAAATTTGTATCTGCAACAATAAGCCAACAAACAACACCATAAAATAAACATTTCACCTTGATAAAACAGTTTTATTTCGCCTTTCTCAAAACTAGGAAGTATGAGACGTGCCCAGCTAGCATCCTTAAGCCAATCCCAAGTAGGGGTTGGTAGGATCAATGTAGGCTCAGGCCCCCTACATCAAACCGGCGTCGGCGCGACGTCGTTACCCACGGATCTACGTAGGATCGATGTCATTCCTATGAGCGAACTTTGACATTAATCCTACGTATAGGATTCCCATAGTGTTGCTAGTTGAATGCGATGCTAAGCTTTATGAGTATGGGAAAACAAAATTCCCTTTCATGTCCGTCTCTGACATTATGATGTTGAAAATGAACGACAAGATCACCCTGTGCCCTTTCTTAAATCCCTCTTTAATTCCGTTCATTTCATAACGTTATTGATTCAGTACGAACTGATGTGTGATTGGAAAATGGCATGCTATTTTCATTACTGTCATATAATTTCCCATTTTCCCGTCTAATTAGTGATTTTTCCGGAGATAAAGTAATTATGGCAGTAATGTGATTTTTGTTATTGTTGTTGATTTTCAGGAAGCTGAGGCAATGATTAAAGCTCTGCACTGCATTTTTAATGATCTGATGACTCAATCTTTACTTTTTCTGTTGATTTTTATTCAATTTGCCTGCGTGAAGTTTGTCTGACCCTTATCATTGCGCCCATGGGATTTACTGCCTGTGTCATATGCCCTTTATGCCAGGTCAAACAATTTGAGTTAGAGTTTGGGTTTTTCGGCGCGTCGGCAAGATAACGGCCACTTTGCGCCCTTCACGGTCTATTTGGGTGCACGTTCTTTATTTATATTTCGTATTCAGAGCCTTTAAGTTTAACATACAACTAAATACATTCATATAATTTTAACACGTTGGTAAAATTCTTTAAAAAAAAATTAGACCTGGCAAAAGTTGTGTAAATGAGATTAAAACCTTTAAATCAAGTTGTAAATCTTGGCCATTCTCAGGACAGGATGCGTGAGAAAATAATTCTTTCATGGACCCATAGGCATAGTGCCCTCTTCGGATATGCATAAAGTCTACAAATTCAGTTAATGTTTTATTGATAGTTGGTAATTGCACGTCACACAGGTCAAACCGCTGACAGAGGAACAGAAGGTTGCACTCAAACTGAAGAGAATGCACCTCCGTATAAGAAATACATATACATACAAGGCAGTTATCAAAGAAACTGTTTATCCGCACTTCATAATCCATTGTCAGGGACGATTAAATTTGCAGATAACAATGTTCACTAGTGCAAATGCTTTCAATTTCATCACTATTTAGCGCTGGGTTTCGCTTTTTAACGTGGCTGTTCTTAAAAGCTTCGAGAAATGGTTTAACAGTGTTAAGCCTCTTTCATCAGGGAGACAGTTGGAATGGACATTTGCTGTGGTGTCAAAGAAACCTGCTGGGGAGTGAGAGAAACTTCGTGTCTGTATTTTTGCACATCCGGTTATTTGTCAGTGATCATGGAACAACGGAAAGCCAAATGGGTTTAGTTTGTTTTCACGAGGAAGGGACGCTAGGGGTTGGGGTGGGGGGGGGGGTGAGGAGCGGCTGGAGACAGAAGAAAAATATCCTGCAAGACTAGGCACGCACCTGCGACTTGGTGTTTTGTTGCTGTCGTGCCTTGGTTTCCAGTTCCTATCGACTCTGCAATGTGCCCTTGTCTCGCAAATGTGCGCGTCCCTATTCATTCGCTTAGCATTGTGCCCGCCTAGCCTAATGTCTCAGATATATTTCTCGTATTCTGAGCACGAGTTCAACGAGCTATTAATTTTCTAAGGGTAATGTTGCGTCAGCATTGACATTTCATAGACCCACGCAAACTAACACGACAAACATGATCCTGATAACAAAAGAGAAAAGGTCACACCCAAATGAGCTATAATGACAGTATCACAGTGACAGCTAACGATACGTTTACCACTACAACACAGCAAAATGTGACAACGACAAGAGCATCATTTTGAACACAATCAACGACACTGACCACAATGATAATAATGAAGGCGTTAAGGTCGTGTCTGTATGTCGTTGTGACAAATGAGAATCATCAAGATCTAATAATGGCAATGTTTATATTGTATCATGTTCATCACTAATGTAATACGGTGATGAGGGAAGACAGAATTACCGCATTAATTGTGTCTTTGCGCAGTATCTGAATATACAGTAATCATCACAGTGATACTAATTAAAACAAAAATAGCAGAATCTTATGGCAAAAACGATGATGATACGCATGATAATAATACTAAGCAAAGGAAAAGTAGAACTGTCTTATAATAGCAATAATAATATTAGTGATGACAAAGCAATATGGTAATAATAAAGACATATAAAAGATATATTTATATAATTAAGGACGTCTGTACCTGATATCATTGACTGTCATTAAATGTCTGATAGTGACAGTCTTAAGTTCCTCAACGGTAACAAAAGACATCTACTACAGCACAGATGGGATTTTAAGTATAAGATGAATCAGTGAACAAAGAAAAACGCAATAAGACCAGGGCTATCTTAATACAGGGGTTCAGGGGGCCCCATGCATGCAAATTTACATTGGTTTTTGAAACGAGGGGCCGCATCCTATTGCTTTCCCCCAGGGGGCCCATCATGATGTTAATAGGGCCCTGAATATGACTGTACGTTTTTCCGGGACTAAAAAGCATACGTACGCTTCCCACGCACCCCCTTCCCTTATTTCCACCTTACGTACGTCTTTCACACGTCGAGGGCAAACCTCCCCTCTCCTCCCCCCTCCCCCCACTCCCACACACACCTTGCTCCGAGCTGCATAGTTTATGAATGGTTCCCGGGCAAAAGGAAACTTGAAGGTTGCACGAGCTTAGCAAGAATAATCTAGTCATCAATATGGATCACGAGCACTTATGCGCTTATCATATTAACCTTTAGAACTCCAAGTGGCAATTAATGATTAAAGCAAATTACGTGGAATTACCCCTTCCAGCATCAAAAATCGCCGAAGAGTTGATGTTTTCGGGGGCTACAAAAGTCATGCACCACAGCGCTTGAGTGAAATACAGTGTTGTACCTGGGGCCAAATCATCGTTCTTGGGTAAAAAAACCAACAACTACAACAGCGACAATTTTGAGATCAACTTCTGCAGTAAATCGACAGTGGGTCAAATCAATTTTAAAGGTCACGCCACTGCTTGCTCAGAAAATGTCAAAGTGTAAGTTTCCTTCAGGCACTTGGAATTTAAATGGTAAACAATAGGATTATGTTGGAAGTTCATTCCTGATGATTTTGGGGGGGGGGGGGGGGGACATCTGAATTATTCACGACATGTGCCTTGAGGTCTTCCGTAGATGTGCCCACACACTCATGCACGAACGCACGCACACACACACACACACGCACACCCACACCCATAACGCACACAATATAAAATTATCTTGTTTGTTCGATCTCCTTTTCCCCCCAAACTGGAGATCTTTCAGTATGTAGAAGAGATATAACAAATGCACACGTTGACACTTTTTTAAAATGCATTGTGGCACTTATCAAACTGTTCGTCAGTTCCGATTTATTCTAAGGCTTTGATCATAATACTAAAAACTGCAAATGTTTAACGCCGAATTTCTCGGTTGTACCAAGAGTGGAGTTGGAACAAACAAGTACTGAGGTTTCAATTTACTATATTGAGGGATTTTTTGCCGTTTCCGTTTCCGTACACATGGAAACCCAGCTTTTCGGTTCTATTCTTGTTTATAACAATAAAGAGTGTTTCCATGTGTACGGAAACGGCGTGCGGAAACATTCTTTCTATTTCACTACTTGAAGGCTCTTTGACGTTGCCGTTGCCGTTTCCGTATACATGCGAACCCAACTTAACACATGTGACCAAATGTGTATGCGTTGGGTGTATGTAGACGCGTTCTTAATGTAGACATATGTAAAAGTGTCCGTGCGTATAAAGTAGCGACAGTACAGCTGTGTAACCAAATTTTCAGTAACTAGATAAATAAAGCTGCATTTAAACTTATCTTATATCTTATCTTATCTTATCTTATTTCACTGACGTAGAAATGTCATGCTGACATTGTCGATTCTATATAAAGGTTAAAAGGCTGCAATCTGCTTAGGAAATTTAACTTTTGCTACAGCATTAACAACAACAACAACAACAACAAAAACTGCACTGACTTTGACAGAATATTTTTCCGCAAAGACACTAAAATATATCCTTCCTATACTAATGTTTTGTATACATGTTCACGCATCATTCAGGGCTGTGAAAGATTTGCCATCCATTTTTTAAAGATTTATCGCTGTCTACTGACGGCCATTCACAGCAAAGCATTTGATAGCAAACTAATCTGTCTGGGAACAGCGCAGGACATGCCAGGCTGCCAAAGATTTATTTCATCGCCAGCGCAACTGTTGCCCTCGATTCTTAATCCGTCTTTCTGCCCTCGGCCCTTTATTCTTCTTTCTACGTAGGTCCTTTATCCGCCGTTCTGCCCTCCGTCTCTATCTGTTTTTCTGCGAGCTGCCCTCGATTCCAAATCCGTCTTTCTGCCCTCGGCCCTTTATCCGTCTTTCTGCCCTCGGTCCTTTATCCGTCTTTCTGCCCTCGTCCTGTATCCGTCTTTCTGCCCTCGGCCCTTTATCCGCCTTTCAGCCTTCCGTACTTCATCCGTGTTTCTGCCCACGGTCCTTTATCTGTCTTTCTGCCCTCGATCCTGTGTCAGTTTTTCTGCCCTCGCCTATTACCTGTGTTTCTGCCCTCCGTCTTTTATCCGTGTTTCTGCCCCTCCTCCTTTATCCATTTTTCTGCCCTCGTCGTATACAATTTTCTTTAATGGACTTAAAACACAAGAGTATCCGGAGATCATGACCTGAGTGTGACTAACAGAAGTGCAGGAAATCACAGACCGAAATATCAACCGACAAAGATATCTTCCTTGGTGGATCTCCCCTGGTCTCGCTCACCCATGAGTTTCAGCTCTACCTCTTTTTGTATGTAGTTTTGTAGACTTAATTGACACCGATAAGCCAATAGTGGCATTCTTCAAGGAACTTCTCATTTATTTTCAAATACGTTAGCTGTGAGAACAGTACTTACCGACACCACTCAATGAACTGCCTTAAAACCCTGTATTTTTTATTTTGTTTTGTCATTCGATGAACCAAAAACTGCCTTTATTGGAAAAAGTCAAATTCAGCTGTGGGCAATGTTGGTTCTGATGATAGATCGATGCCAATAACCGTGAGAACGATTACAGTGGTTTAATAATGCATCGACTGAATTGACTTCGTTTTTTTTATACAAACAAAAATGTCACATTTTTTCACACTGTCATAATGAATGTCTACAGAACTGCTAGACTTTGGAAAGCAGTAAAACAACTTGTCCCTCTTCCATGGAGGTGACACACAGATATGTTTGTTTTTTTTTCTTCTTTTTGTTTATGTTTAAAAATGGGGCCACATGTTCTTAATAGTGTGATGCCTTTTCAATGTCGATGTTTAGAGGGACCGCCGTTGTATGTATATTTCCCCAAATAACTATCCTGTCTTCTATAACGGGGGACAAGGTGGTCTAGAGGGAAGGTGCTCGCCTCTCATCCAAGGGTCCCGGGTTCATAACCCGGGCAGTGCAGGCATGTTGGAAATCGGGATTTTTCTCATATTTTCAAGTCCCTGATCCTATTGGGGAGGGGGGGGGAGGTAGGGTCGAGTACCTAGTCTTCTGGGATAAGGACCAAAAATTCGGAGGGCCCGTGTGCACGTTGAGCACGTTAAAGATACCTTGGCAGTTGGAAATCGTAAAGAGCAGGCCGAACAGGCCGCTGCCCGGGCAAAACTGAAATTAATAGATTAAAAGTTATCCATATCATCCCCCCACCAGCAACAACAAAATTTATCATTCATTGTTAAATATATATATTATGATTAATAAATATTCAAATATTATTTGAGTTGTGAGTTGTGAACTGTTGTGGGTTTTGAACTGCGCCTAACTGAGAAAGAGAGACGTAGAGAGAGAGAGAGAGTGAGCGAGACAGGGAGAGAGAAAGAAGGAGTGCAGTGTGTTGAGCGCTTCGCAGGCACTCCATTCTGTTCTGTGGTTGACATGTTGCTTCTGTAAAGCGCATAGAGCATTTTTAATGGATATGCGCTATATAAATCCCGATCATTATTATTATTATTATTATTTTAACGGTAAAGGCATATTACATCACAATGTGGCTTTCGAAGCAAACGATCAACTATTGACATGATATTTGCACTTCGGCAAATCCAAGAAAAATGTAAAGAACAAAACAGGCCGCTTATAACATGCTTTGTGGACCTAACAAAGGCTTTCGACACCGTAAGCCGATCTGGCCTGTATGCAGTCCTTAAATCCATAGGCTGTCCACCAACATTGCTAAAACTTATTGCATCCTTCCACACTGACATGAGGGCATGTGTCAACTTTGAGGGCTGCACATCCAATTCATTTGCTGTAAACAGCGGTGTGAAGCAGGGATGTGTTCTTGCTCCTACCTTATTTGGTATATATTTTGCAGCCCTACTCAAGAATGCCTTTGGTCAATGTTCAGGTGGAGTACTTATTAACACCAGAGTGGACGGCTCCATTTTTAATGTTGCCAGACTAAAAGCAAAATCTCGTACAGAGCATATTATGTTACAAGAGCTCCTCTTCGCAGATGATGCTGCAATCGTGGCCCACGATGAAACCACGCTCCAGGCTCTCATCAATAGCCTTGCCAAAGCCTGTGACAAATTCATGCTAAGGATCAGTGTCTCAAAAACTGTAGTTTTGACACAAGGCTTGAGAAACCCCAACCCAATCATGCTGAATGGCTCTCCTCTGGAGCAAGTGGGAAAATTCTGCTACCTAGGCTCAACCATCAGTGGTAGCACAGACATAACAACTGAAATAAATGCCAGAATAGGAAAGGCGGCCACAGCTTTTGGCAAACTCTCAAAAAGGGTGTGGAACAATAGCAAGCTGACCATCAAAACAAAGGTACTCGTGTACCAAACTTGCGTCCTAAGCACCCTGCTGTATGGCTCAGAGACATGGACCACCTACTCCAAACATGAAAGATCCCTCAACTCCTTCCACCTGCGCTGCCTACGCAAAATTCTCAAGATCAAGTGGCAAGACAGGATCTCAAATATCGAAGTTCTGAGCCGAGCCAACATTCCATCAACTCAGGCTCTCCTAGGCAAAAAAAGACTGCGGTGGCTTGGACATCTCCACCGTATGGAAAATGATCGCATCCCCAGACAAATTCTCTACGGGGAACTTGCTACTGGCAACCGACCCAGAGGTAGGCCACATCTGCGATTCAAAGACACTTGCAAGGTCACAATGAAAGCATTCAACATCGACCCCAATGAATGGGAGAACCTTGCAAATGATCGAAGCAGATGGAGACAAAAATTGCGCAGTGGCACGCTCGCAATAGACTTCAAGGCAAAAGAAACATACCTGACAAAACGACAGAGGCGGAATGAAAACACTCGCCAAAGTGAACCCAAAAGACTGACCTGCAATCATTGCCATCGCACTCTCGGGTCAAACATTGGTAGAATAAGCCACGAGAGAAGCTGTCAGTCAAAGTGAAAGTGAATATTCTAGCTGCTAAGACCGTCTGTAAAGACGCTAAAGGCCATATATAAAGGCATATTTATTCTGTTATAACATACAGAAAACAAATGGGGCTTTAGTGTCATATCTTCTTCTTCTTCTTTCGTTCACCAATCTAAATCTGCAGATTTGTTCTTTTAAGAAAATCTACGGTTTTCTGCAGTTCTGGCAGAGCACCATAGAGTTTGACATTCAGGTCGGTGGGTCGGGGCCAATATGTTTCTCGTAGTGCTGAGAAGAGTGTGCAGTTCTGCAATATATACTCTGTGTTTTGAGGAGACTGGTGTCATAATATGATTTCTGTTTAAATTTAGACAGACCAAACTTGCTCTCCTGTGGTGATCCCGTGGCTGTGTGTCAGTAACGAATAGAAAAGTCAAGTAACAGTAAGCATGATCACTAGCTGGGTGACTGGCACTTGGGTGACCAGAGGTTTGACTGCAATCACTGCTATAGACCCTTTTCACTTCCACGTTACAGTTGTTTGCGGGGAGCCGCACGGCTTCGAAAAGCCGTGTAGGGCAAAAACCTCCACTTGCCTTAGTGATGGCATCTGAATATGTGTACAGTCTAAGCAAAGATGCATTTTTATGCCAGAACCAGCACGTAACGGGTTTGTACAGTTGGGTGCCCAACAAGAGGATGGCATCGTTCGACCGCTGTCCACCGCTTCCGCCCTACAAGTGGGGCACATCGCCATTTTTTTTTTTTTGCAAATCACGTGACGTGGAGGACGGTAAATGAAAAGGTCCATAACGACTACGGGAGAACACCCACTACTCAATCTCATGACTTGGGTATGACCCGGGTTTTCTGCCCTTGAAAAGCTTCTGTGGTCTCGCTCTACTAAGACTTCAGTTGTTTTTTGTCCCCCTTTAAGCCTTACGGTCTTTGGCTGTATTTGATTTTCTTCAGTCTACATTAAAAAATGATGAGCTTTGTGTTTATCCTGCTCCAGTAAATGGACTCACTGTTGATTGTACTGAAACTGTGGACAAGTAAACATAATGATGCGTGGGCAGGCGTATGGTATGCCATTAGCAATGTCAAAACAATGT
The DNA here is from genome assembly GCA_963931925.1 of Onchidella celtica. NCBI lineage: Eukaryota > Metazoa > Mollusca > Gastropoda > Systellommatophora > Onchidiidae > Onchidella > Onchidella celtica. The sequence goes on along the minus strand of OZ007573.1, from coordinate 28,763,835 downwards.
GACCGGATACGCAAAACACAAAAGAATCTTTATACAAAGACGCTGCAGCCTGGAGATACGCCATTTTATTCTATGGAGGAAAACAGAAGATGTAGCATTGTATAAATCGTGTGTATAGCCATTAAGTACTGTAACAATATCCACAATGACTGTGCTCACAGCTAACGTATTTGTACTATACACCGACTGGCACACAAAGGCAAACAAACACACTTGATATCAAACTTAGTCTCAAGGAATTTTGAAAATAAATGAAAAAAAAACGGATTTGGAATTCTCGGCTATCTATGGGTTCGTTTGTCTGTATGTGTGGGTGTTCTGAGCGAAGCTTTGAAGTGTATTCTAATGACTCTATGAAACCTAACGCCTAAAGCCCGCACAGACCACCAGCACAGCAGAGCAAAGCAGAAAGTGTAGATGTAGGCTGCCGGCAGAGTAGACGCAGAGCAAAGCAGTTCAGAGTACTCAACGCCAAAGCACCCTGAAGTGACTGAGCTGTTGCCACATGACGAGCAGGCCTATAACAGCCTCTCAAGGTCAAGCAGACCGAGCAGAAGTAAAGTCGGACTAATTTCGTACCTCTCTGCTCTGCCCCCAGTCTGAACACATCTTTTACATCCAGTGTAACATCTGCTCTTCTCTGTTGACGGTCTGTAAGCCCCTTAATGAGTGACACAGCTTTTTCACAGTAATTTTCTTCAACCACCATTCTGTCTACTTCAGGTATAAAAAAGGCTGTTGTTTTACATTGTGAGCTATAGTTGAACAGTGAACAGAAATAGTATTTCCTGTACTTGGCTTTGTAATTACACTGCGCTCCTTAACAACAGACATAGAGGAATGTGAATAAGGTGTTCACGAGTGTGTCTGACAGTGCTGCTCATCTTTGACTGTTTCCACACTATGATTTGTAATATAAATCGCGTTTTTACTTTTCTGGTATGCATAAATGTGTACACGATGACATATTGAATTCTGGAGAGGGCTGTAATACTAAGAAATATTGCCCAAGCTACCAATGAAGCTAAAGAAATTACAAGAAAGAAAGAAAAATAAAATAATAATCCATGGAAATAAAATCTTTGCGGAAGTTTAACAATGTTCAAATGACAGGACCAGGATTATGATTTCGTAACTGTGACGCCCTCAATTTGGTGCCAGTGTCAGTGTGACGGTAACCTTAAAATGTCAAACTTGATGATGACACTTTCAGCTTGTCCCCCAATCTGAGGCATCGAACTGCAGACACAAAATTAACTGGCGCACCTTACAAATAGTGCAGCTTTAAGTCGGCAGCATTGACCTGGACAAATACCTGAAAAAGTCCTCCTCATTTCTTTTTACTTTTGAATACATAAAGACATTGCTTGTCCTCTGAAAAAAAGGATGTTTCGTATGAAGTGGTACACAGACATCAGGCTGTGCGTTTAGCGTCCAATCTAAAACAAACCAATACAAGTAAACCAGTCATGTAATACGAACAGAGTCCCAAAACAACAAAACAGAACACAAGCTTACCTTTCCTCGAGCCATACTTTGATAGTTATATCCGAGGATGTCGGTAGACATAGCATTACTTTTGGGGTTGCTGAAACTGTTCGCTTCTCTTGCAGAAACTGAGGAGAATTGGCTTTCTTTGTCTGAAGCATCTCGAAACTGGCCGTCCACAATTCGACCGTCTACGACGCTGTTCATATCCGAAGCCACGGATACGGAATCCAACGTATACGAATGGTTTTCAACGAAGGAAGAGAAAGACACTTCCTTACTACTTGTGGATTTTGCAGTAAGGGATGACGGGTAGGAGGACGGCATGCTCGAGCCACTTCGGACGGAACCAGTAGTTTTCAGTAAAGATCCGCTCCCAGCTGACGGACTACCACTGGTTCCAGTACCACTGGTGCCTGTCCCATAACTGGTCACACCTCTGCCTCTCCCCCTCCTCATACTAGCCCTGTTCTTCCGTGACATCGTACCTTTTCGTGACAACATTTTGGACTTTTCCCTGTTGTCAAATTCTGGCCAGTAAAATCAAGGAGAGCCAACCAGAACACTCCGGGCGTATGTAGGCTGATGCAGACGGCTAGACCTCGTAAACACCGGCTGCCAGAGTCTAAATTATATCCCCGGTACGCATTGCATGGCTTTCATGATTAAACGTGGAAAGCTGTTCTTCGTCTGTCTTATTTAAAAATCCCAAAACACTATTATTTTGCATATTTTCGTCTCCTGGTGTTTTTTCCTTGATAATCTAGCGTCACATATCTCCAGATTTGCACAGAATATTGCTAAGATCTGGCATAGATCTCAACGCTGGCAAACGCTTAAGAATTCTTCTAACTGAAATGAATTGCAAAGGGCACACAGTGTTGTCACCGCTAGTCTCATCCTCTCTCCACGCATCTGATATATCGACAATAACACAAACATTTCTCACTGACTTTCTCTACGCGCCGATTTCAAATACAGACTCCTTTTTGGAAGGAAGAACAAGTTAGCAGCAATTTACCAAGCTTAGATCATTTTCTTGTGTGTGTGTGTGGACACCGAAATCACGTAAATAAATTCACGAACAGCACGTAATGTCTTCTTTTGAGGCACAATGTTGAAACATCCTTACCAACAACTGGTGATTCTTAAGGGTTTTATAGGCATCTCCAGCTTTAGGAAAGGGAAAAAAATAATGTAATAATAAAGAAAACCCTGATATTTGTACACATTTAATTTTCAGTCACTAAAATCACAGTAAATGAATTCACAAACACATACACACAGAGAATGTCTCAATCGTGCCACCGTGCTAAACAAGCTATACCCACCCAACTGGAGTCCACGACTTCACACTGAATGCATACACGTTTTAACGCATCCATGCACTGCACGCGCCGAGATATAATCAACCTATAAAATAGTCTGCCGAAACCTGCTTCATATTTTAAGATCCATATTATTATACAATTCTCAGAAAATAAATTTGATAAGCTAGTGTCTAGCTGATATAGTCCAGAAAAGATTCCTTTAGGAGAGCAAAATTTCTCGTACCAAAAAAAAAATCGATCAATGCTTTTCCCATGCGTCCAATCGATAACAGAACAGTCTGGTCATCGATTTCAAGCCATCTTACATTTGTGTTTAGGATGGCTTTTAAATATTCACAAAGCGTATTGAAAATCTGGGAATAAAATAATTATATTCATACAGAGCGGCGGTGATTATATAAACAGGTGGAGGTAATCAAAGGGCATCGGTAAATATGTTCCACCAAGAGTACTGGAATATGCCAGTTTAACGATTTTGTATTTGAGACAATCATACGACTTTGAATCTGAGACAGTACTCTCTTTCAATCTGAGATATTTTACGTCTTTAAATCTGAGGCATTTTTAGAAATTATTATTATTATTATACATGTACAAGAAGAAAGAGGACACAAGTCTATTCCCCGACAATACTGTCTCACAGTGGTGTTGTAAACGAGCCCCCCCCCCCCACCCCCCACACGCCCCCTCCTTTTTTGTGTTTTGCTGCTCTATAACAAAGACACCCTATTTGGCAGATTACCGACGATAGTTGCACTCATACTAACGTGCATACGGGAGGTGAATGGTTTTGCAATGACAGTTATTTGTCTTCAATAAACACTCTTTCTCTCTGTCTGTCTGTCTGTCTGTCTGTCTCTCTCTTTCTCTGTGTGTGTGTGAGTCTGTCTTTGTCTACATCCCAGTGTGTGTGTGTGTTTCTTTCCTTTTGTGGAATAAGTCTTAAAAACACAATACACTTTGGACATGAAACATTTGCTTTACTCAGTGAATAATGTCTTTGTAATATATTAAAATGCCTCTCCGCCCCCCCCCCCTTTTCCGTCTTTATTTTCCTCTTGGCAATAAAGATCCTGCAAAGACCTTGGCCGAACACAAAAGCAAGAACAAAGCTGTCGCATGAACAAACATATTCCGCAGTATTAACTTGCAAATTTAATAGCTTTCAATTTTCCCAAGACTTGCGGAAATGAATGTTTCACTCTTTTCTGTGACAGCGGATAAGAGTCAATGGCCAAGTGATCGTTATTTCATGTGACAGCCTTGTTTTGTCACTAATAACTTTGTGTTTCTGAGATTTAGAGAATCCGCAATCACTGACGGTGTAATTTCTGACAAGAACTTAAAAGAAACTTTTTTTCAGTTTGTTTTGTAGGGGCTTTTTTCTTTTCTGTTCAAACCCGTTCAGTAGTGTATATCTATGGTTCAAAACGGAACTGGGTTGGCCACATTTGAAGAATGAAAGATAACATGTGGACAAGGCGTTGCACTGAACAGGAGGACACCCAGAGAGAAGGTGGAGAGATGATATGGTGCAGACAGGTGGACAGGCATGGACAAGATGGACGGAAACAGAGAAGAATGAGATCATTGGTGAAGGGCTACATCCTGCAGTGGATGGACAAGGCCTAACATGAAGAGGTTTTCAACACAGCGAGACTATGTCAGAGAGTAGGCTAAGACATCTGTTAGGACGCTGCAGCGAGGCTATGTCAGACACTAGGCTAGGGCCTGCGACAGGACGCCGCAGCGAGGTTATGTCAGACACTAGGCTAGGACAACTGTTTGGGCGCTATGTCAGACACTAGGCAAGGGCACCTCTCAGGATGCTACAGAAAGGCTATGTCAGACACTAGGCTAGGGCACATGTTTGGACGCCGCAGTGAGGCTATGTCAGACACTAAGCGAGGGCACCTGTCAGGATGACACAGAAAGGCTATGCCAGACACTAGGCGAGGGCACCTGTCAGATGCCACAGAGAGGCTATGTCAGACACTAGGCTAGGGCACCTGACAGGATGCCACAGAAAGGCTATGACAGATACCAGGCCTAGACTCCTGTCAGGATGTCACAGTGAGGCTATGTCAGACACTAGGCGAGGGCACCTGTCAGGATGCTATAGAGAGACTATGTCAGAGGTTAGGCTAGGGTACCTGTCAGGACATCCGATGTCTCTGACCTTTTAAAGCACCATGAGAAATTAATCAGGATAAACGGTACTGCGAACAGGATTTCAATATCAAACCTATCACCCGGTCAAGCGGCCTGATTCTCGGGCCACTGTGGAGGCCTATGGACGTTATCATGGTTGGTAAATACCGGAATTTGTTTAGACTGATCAGAGCACTGAGGCGCCCATGAATAAGTTGATAAAAGCATCTACAATACGAGAAGTAGATTCACCAACAAAGAAAGCCCCCAGACTTTGGGTTTGGATTTGTAACATTTAGTGATATATGTCAGGGTTAGGACTAGAATTGCCGTGCTGGGTCACGCTTTGTTTATTTCATGGCATCATTGATTTTAGCCAGTGCAAACGTCCTTGAACTATTCCCGTGGACAGTTTGTTTTTGAAACGCTTTTTCTTAGAGATGGAAAGAAAGTGGGGCAAGATAGAACGAATGGATAAATTAACAGTGACGGTGCAGTTTTCGACCCCGTGGTTTGGGTGTACTTTAGCAAGGGAAGACGGGGCGAATAAGGAGTGAATAAATTCGTACATAAAACGTAGAGGGTGTAGTGACTTTACGAAAGCTTTTGACATCCTAATTTAACTTTGTCTGTTACTATTAATAGACTGCGAGCTGAGCTCGAAATGGATGCACCAATCAAATTTGAGCAGTTCGCTGGGGTTGCAGAAGATATAAGCGGAGCCATCTTTAGGTTTCTTCACTCCATGCAGATCCTTTCCTTCTGCGAGGGCGTCGGCTTAAGATTCGGCCTGAGAGAATCATGAGACTGTTAAAGACATGTCTATGTCCTTGATAGACAATGGAATTTACCCACAGCTATTTTCTCCAGTTCCCTGATATCGTTTCAGGGAACCAATCGTAAGTTTCGAGACAGTGCGTCGACGATGACGTGAATCTGACCCTAATTTTCCAGTAGAAGTGCTACCAAAGGATGCAAGACTATAATGTTTTTACTTGCAATTAAGATCTAGAATGAGTGACTGGTATACACATTTGTAAATTGTAATTGATGTGTCTGGATGAGGCTGGGGATTGCCAGCCCATCCTAGAGCAGATCTAGATCCATCTTAACTACGTCAGTGTGTCTTGACGGTTTGATCCTTTATAAGTAATTTACTGAGTGAATATTGTCGTCTGAGACATAAGAATATTATTTGTGAGATAGTAGGCAGATATATTTCTGAAGATAAATAATTACTAAGTAAACTGTGAATGAGTCAGAATGATATGGATTTTCTAATCTTTTAAGTATCTAGAGGAGACTTCTAGTTATGTATTATAGTATTTTCATTTGATGCTGCTGATGTGGTCTTTTTAATATGTAAGATAGACGAAATTGTTAGGAATTTTAAGTAATAAATTTGTGGCCCTACAAGGTCCTTGATATAACTTACACGAAATTGTTATTAGTGTATGTGGCATGGGATGGCAGAGTAATTTGTAAAACCTCTCGATATTTATTAAATGCAGTCGAACACCTAAATTCCATAATATACCACCCCGTAACATTTGAGGGCATACCCCAAATCGTAACAATATATTTGGAGCCCCTAAAATTATATCTCATCCCTTCATCTGCGCAGATAAAGTAGTATTAATTCAATGTATTTATTTTCTTCACGCGTTTACGTAAATATGAATCCAAGCTCTTTTTTTGTTCAATTGGTTTTATTATGCTTTCAGCTACGACGTGAGTGAAGGCGACGGGCATTTGAAAACGAATTCCGATTTGAAACTTGTCAGAGCTGTCAGTTCTGTGTCGTTTCCTGCTCATTGTTTGGTTCGACATCGGAGAAAATGGAATTGGGAGGAACAGAAACAATGAGCGGAGATGGGCAGAGAGATAGGGAGAGGAAATGAGAGCGATAAGTAGAGGAAATGAGAAAGGCGGAGGCAGTGGGAGATAGACAGAGGAAATGAGAGATAAACGTTCGATTCCAACCCAGACGTCTTTATCTGATAATGACCAATGACCACTGCTACCACTCAGTCCCCCCCCCCTAGAGACTGGCCTGACCACGCCCATGACTATAGCATTTCACAATTCCCTTTGTGCTGTACAGGGTGACCAACACTAGCAGTTACTTACAGGACGGCTCCGCTGATACCCTAGCCTGTCCGGAGTTGTGAACAGGTATATTCCCCTGAGATAAATTTCAGAGCTATTTTGCTAGTTCTTGTAGACTGCTGATCCCAGGGTTGAAAATCATTTCTCAAAGCGCCTGATTCAACATTGATTGTTCCTTGTGAAAAAAATATTTTTGATGACTTTTCAAAAAAAAATTCATTATGTTACGAAGGTCTTAATTCTTTCAGATGATGCATTGTCATAAGATTCATGATTCGTAACATAACAAGAAACAAAAAAGGTGCACGTTACCGAATTTTAAGACAACTATCCTATGTTCGGTTAAAAGAATCTTCTACTCAGGGTAGTATGATACACTGGCCATATAAAGGCGTGATTTCAAATGGCACAAATGAACTTGACCAGTGAACAAAACAGAGCTTGCTCCTTCCTTTTTGGCTCTTCCTTTCCTCTGTTTTTCTTCATTTTAATACGTTGTAATATAATGTAATATGTAATGTAAAATGTAATAATATATAATTACTTTTATCCAGACACATTACCTATATAAATAATAAACAAGAGCGAGTTATAAAATTCATGCCGACAACTCAAGGACAGCTTTAAAACTTAGAAATTTGCAGTTGCTTTTTTTCACCCAAATTCATTTTAAACAATGTAGTCTGCCAGGGACAAAGGAAATTACCCATATATATTCGTATTATGCTCAGTGGGGACAGTTTTCGAAGTCAAGCACTACCTTTTCCAGGTCACGTTTTAAAGTATAACATTCCTAGAGTTTTCCTGTCCGTATTTTCCGGAGGATTTTTTTCCCTTCTAGTGTCCACTTTGGTAGTTTGGGGGTCAATTTTCAGGGCAGCATTAAATTAACACAGCGTGGAAAATAACATTAATTAGGACACCAGTGTAACCCGGGGAGTAGACTGGGCTATTCTGCTTGATGGTTTAGTTGGCTTTGTTAGGGGACCGTGGTGTACTTACAAAGCCGAATAGAGAAAATACTGAGATAATACATGTTCGCTGTTTAGCTATCACTTATAACGTAAATTACCACGGTCCCCTAACAACAAACCACTTTGAATTGCAGAAGAGCGGACATAAACAGTTTTATCAGAATTATCAGCGGTCAGAGAAGTGATCATAAACTCGATTGCATAATTATTATATAATTACGTTTTTATTGTTTCATTTTGCACACCGGGTTCTTTGTTATAGCCCTCCGCCCCTTCCAAAACACACACAAACCATAAATATTCCAGTTGCAAATATAAAGAATTGACGTTATGAAATCCACCACTGAATCTTGTCAATGAGTTGTGCTTACATGGTTTTCCCCCCCGACCTAAAAATCGATACGCGTATCTGTTATCGATCACATGTAGGGCCTAATTATCCTGTGTGTAAATGCCATCAATACAGATCAACATTCTGATCTGGTCAGGATCAGTAGATTCACTATATGAATTCGATAACAAATCAGCACAGCTGAGGAGTTCCCAATGGCAAATATCGACACATCATGAATTCGTAGACACTTTCTGAATCCTGCTGAAACGAACATTCTGTGTGTGTAAAGTTAGAAATATATTATACGTATCATGAATCCAGTTCCAGGTGCACTGTGACCGTACCACAGGCTGTGCTGTTTACGCGAGTAACACACGCATGATTAAAGAGGAAATTAGCGATGTTATCTTTAAGGAAGTTGTCGTTACATGGTCGCTTTGTTGTCAATATTGACAAAGGATGACTGGCAATCTATGACAGCATACAGGCTGGCATTCTTTACACTACACTTTTGATTTCTTCTTGTTCATTTTGTGAAAATGTAGCTTATTAGCCCAATGTAAATGTTGTAAAATATAAAAATAATGAAGTCTGCAGGGGAAGAACGTTAGTTGTCACAAAATGTCAGTTTTATGGTTACCTTCATCAGGTCTTAGCTAACATCTTTTGCTTTGTTCATCTCATACCGAGTAAGTGAAAAACAACTGTTATCCAGCAATAGGAGCAAATTTAGATAAGACACCCTCTTTTCATCCTATGGACTTTCAAACTTTAAAATGCAAATTTCTCCAAACCTTCATTTTGTGACAACTGACACTTTTTCCTCATGCAGTCTTCAAATGTAATTGCAGACAAGTTGCGTTTCTTTTGTTACGCCTTGTATTGAAAGTTTCCTTATGCCGCCGTAACTGAATTTAAAGAGGTTTTCACTTAAAAACAACATAGAAGAAAGCCGTATGTCCAGTTACGTCTGGTTTCTGGAGGAAAGGTCAGGCTTCTAAATGTCTTTGGAAAGTTACATCTAAAGCTGTAGAAAGATAAACCAAATGACATTGATGCATTTTCTGAAACATTCTTAACATTTTATTAAGTCAATTTAATATGATAAAGAAGTGAATCAGCCTTTTGTCCTTCCTGATAGTTGACATGTTTGAGTTACCCCCTCCTCCAGCGAGACGACGTCTGATACAAAAAAGGTATTACTCCTAACACAATACATAATAATAATTTGTAAAGTAAAAGGAAAAACCACAAAGAGTCTTGATGAAATTTCCTCTCTCAATAAATGCGATATTTCCCACGTATTCACAAAAAAAACAAAAATTGTAGAAAAAGCTCTCATAGCCACAACAGATGCTCACGACTCAATTACGAATTTAACGCACAAGTCTTCTGTATGCACAGTTCTACAAAATTGCACATCTGACGTCAAAGAAAATCCTGCCAGTTTAAATATAAATTCACTTATTAAAATAACTAGCAATAAATACAAAATTGTACAGAAATAATCAAGTTTCTCTCGGCTTCAGCCAGGTATATTTTGTAATTCTTGTAGAAAATTAGTCAGACCTTCCAGAAAAAGACGTTCTGAAAGATTCACGGCAGTTTTGTACTTATCTGGCCACATCAATAATTAGAGGCGAAAACGGCAATAGGCTATAACCCAAGATACTCACTATCCTCATGTGTGTGCGTGCATGCGTGTAAGTATTTATTTGTGTGCGTGTCAATGAGACACAGAGGGAGGGAGAAAGAGAGAGGAGAAGAGAGAGAGAGAGAGAGAGACAGAGACAAAGAGAGAAAGACAGGGAGAAAGAGAGACATAGACAGAGAGAAAAAGACAGAGAGAGAGAGAGAGAGAGAGAGAGAGACAGAGACAGAGACAGACACACACACACACACACACATACAGAGGCAGAGTCAGAGATAGAGACAGACAGAGAGGGAGAGGGAGAGAGAGAGGGAGAGGGAGAGAGAGAGGGAGACAGAGAGAGAGAGAGAGAGAGAGAGAGAGAGAGAGAGAGAGAGAGAGAGAGAAGGCGAGCAAACAAGTTGATTCCTAAAAACATCAGTGCAACCCTTTCGCTAACAATAACAATTACAAAGCCAAATATAGAAAATACTGATTAGTGTTCATTGATCAGCAATGGCTTACAATGTAAAATGCTACACGCCCCTAACAACAGCCAAAATATATTGTGGCCTGCGTGCCAAATGTAGTCCTAAACCGATCCCTAATCCTTGCACTTTACCAAATTTCACAGGCAGACAAACTCCAACTTTGTCAAATGGAACAAATAGTCACTCCGATATAATAATATAATTTGTCCTAAAGGTCACTGCGTGCACTTTTCTACTCAACACCGGATTAAAAACAACTAACTAACTAGGAGCTTTACATATCACATTGGCAGTATGTGTTAGTTTCAGCAAATGCACAAAGTTCATAACATCGTCTCTTCATATCGTTGTTTCGCATTGGCCACAGGAAGCAAAGCAGAAAATCCACTTGTGAAAATAACCACATATCCAACACACTCAGCCCAATAAAAGAGAACCAAAAGCATCCCCGACACATGGAGGCGTCAGAAAGAATGAAGTGACGGCAGAATTTCTTTTTCAAACTGCGACGCTATTCAACGTTTCCACCATCACATTTTGCCCTGGTTGTGCGGGAGTCAAACAGGTCGATTAGCTTTTTTTCTGCTGCCAATTGCTTGTATATTTCTCCTTTTTTTCTGGTATTTGAACAATAAACTCAACTTTGTCACAATAATCTTAATGATTCCTGTAAAAGATCAACTATCTACACTGTTATTAATATTATCTCTGTCCCGTGTTTGTCCTGGCCATTATAATTCATATTTCTTAGACAGGCAGTGGCGTGCTTAGACATTTTTTCCAATTAAAGCCGTCGGGAAAACGTTTCATCTCAGCAACAAGCGAAACGTCAAAGGTTGATAACAACTTTCTCCATTTCTTATTTTTACAACACACGATTAGAAAACAAAAAAAAAACAAACCAAACGAACTGCAAAACATAAAAATATTGAGCAGGTGAATGATGGCATTGCACTGAATAGGCAAAAAACTGCACTAATTGCCATAAAGCGTGTATTTTATGATAGATAAACATTTGAAAAACGTTCAAAACAAAACAAAGCAAAAAAAAAATCAATATTTTTATATTTTCCCCTACTCTAAGAGGTTCAGGCCGCTGTTAAATCCGCACACTTTCTGGCATTATCCCTCGGCGTCCAAGCATTCTCTAATGATATACCTCCCGACAATCATACAGCGCTTATCTCTGTACAACACAAAATTTGAAACTATTTTCGTCTCAAATTTCTTTTCAAAAAAGATAATTCTGAATAGGTTCACATATATTTTTTTGTGCAGTATAAAAATGACCTAAATATTTAACCCCACAATGAAACTAAAGTTATATGTTTTTTAACTCTGTTTCTAATTCATGCAAGCTCTGTCTCCAAAAACTACTGGCTTAAAGGAAATAAAGTCATTTACATTTTCAATGAAGAACGGCTCTCTTTAGCGCCGAGACCTGTACAAGAAACGACACAGTAGATCCACTTCCCTGACGCACTTTTCATGGACAGTGGAAGTATCAGCATCAAAGCGGCCATAGCATTTTGGACCTGGCAAATTTCAGATGCTCGCAAACTATGGTATGGGGTTACTCACAAATGAGACAAAAATAGATGACTAATGGTTATATCCGTTTCTGACTATAGTTCCAGGTAAATCAAAAGTCGCGACGCACTAGAAATAATTGATAAAACATTTTTTATCGTATCAGTCTCCCTCACTGAAGCATTGGTATTGCTGTCATGGGAAAACGGTAGCTTACACGCGCCTTATATCTCAAATGGGATACCCAGATCAGTGATGAATCTTTTAGATAATAATAATATCAAAGCGATTACTGTGGCTTGGTAGGGAAAATTTTGACCAATCAGATTTCGCATACCCTTCGTTATTGATTTCTTGTCAAAAATGACGGTAGTTTTAACACCAATGAATTGTTGTTGTTTTTTTCCCTGGTATATTAAGGGTTAGTATCATGTTTAAAAGTAGGGTTAGACTGTAAGTAATCAAAAATGGATCCCGTTATGCAAATCATTTTTTTTTAACCCTCTAGGCCCCGAGGATCAGCAGTGATACATAGAAATTTCTCACTCGGCTTCACTACCAACAAAAACTCAGGTGAGAACAGTTACTTTTTCAGTAATTTCTACAATATTCACTAAATCCACATCATGAAAACCCCTCATTTTTGCCTCTAAAGAAAAATTGACACAAAATCAGTTTTCACAAGAGTAGAAAAGGGGGTTGAGGCCACGTGTGTGATCAGCAAAAATTTAGCCATTTGGCCACATTAACCTTGTTGGTGTTAGAATGTCCACACAGCCAGAATAATCACTGCTTAATTCTTTACAGTACATACTTCAATGGAACTGATCAGAACAGTTACTGTATTCCACAAAGTCACGATAATAAGACTCCAGAAACAGGCCCCGAACGGTCAGACTGGAGACAGATTGTTCAGAAAGGTCTCCCCAATTTCGAAGAGACACCTGCTCAGCAGCACCAGGCAAAGAGGATGGGAAGAAAAGCTGCAGCCCAGGCAGACAGACCAGCCTCAGACATCATCTGTGCCCTCTGCTACAAAGACTGCCATTCCCGCATCGGACTGACCAGCCACACCAGACGCTGTACCAGAAATAACACCCAGACGGCAACTCCATAGTCTTCCGAGACTGAAGGATGCCTACTACTACTAAAACTCCAGAATAAGACTTCATAATTCCAGAATCCAGCGTAGACGACTGGAAGGATTTCAGACGAAAGATAACTTCCTTAACAAATTCAGAAATGAATTTCAGGCAATAGATTGTGAAAATAATAGCATACACAGAAGCAGCTCAATTTTAAGTTTGTCTTAGTGTTCAGCTTCTGAAAATTGTCAAGTCAAACGGAAATACGCTTGGGAAAATGCTATCACAAATCCAAACAGTTATCTCCACTTTCCTCTCGAAACTCATAAAATAATATATACACGCTCTTGATACTTCAATTGGATACTCCAGTTGATACAACTGTAAAAAAAAAAAAGATATCTTTGTTGCGTTATTTGTCTTGCCAAAATCACTGAATAATTCACAAGGACTCTTGAAACTGAAGCTGTCCTATTAGCTGGTTGGCACAATGATCAATAATATTAATCTCCCCCTTATTTCCCAAAGTACAAGCACGTTTCACAGTTACGGAGTCAAATATCGTATCTCACTCTTTCAGCACTTGAGGCGGAAATCAAAACGCACTAAAAGCAAGGTTCAGATGTTTGAGAAGCATGGAGTGTTTTTTTTTTTTATTGTTGTCATTTACATCTGTAAGCCTTTTAGGTGCGGACTCAGTATTTTCTCTATTTGGCTTTGTAATCAGACTACGCTCGGCTAACACCATTTTTCAGGTGTCCTCCATTTTTAACAGTTTGAAAAGTAAGGTTGTGTACCTTACTGATTTTCTGATGGGCCATGAATTGGTAATGAAGTCAAGTCTCTAGTAGGTACAGAATTTCATTTGCAAGTGCGCCATTTATTCTGTGGGTGGATGATGGGAGCTTCTGACAGAGTCTTTGCCTGTCCGATCATTCTAATAAATCTGTCTGTCGTCTTAATTTTTCCCCCGCACAATATGACCGTTATGGGGTCATACTGGCTTTGTAATTCAACTCAACAGCTCGAACTCAACCCCATTTATTCACTATCAGAATCCGGCACTGGGGATAAAACCCGATACGCCTGTTAAATCCAAAAGCTCAAAACAAAAAGTAGAAGCGACACAAATAATAATAATAAAAAGCTTTGACAATTACAGATTTAAAACCTCGTACTTGACTTTTCAGCATTTAACTATTCCAGCTGTAAATAAATCTCTGCAAAAACTATCTTTCAAATAGACCTAAAAAAGCAAAATACAAAAGTAACGACCACGCAGACAAGAATGAAAAAAACAACAACACCCAAACGAACAGTTGCAAATCTCCCCAATCGACAATTGATAGAATTAACCTTGACATTTCCGTGATCTGCCCCTGGGGTCCTTTCTAACACACGGCACATAGTTGGCACAGCTCACTGGCGTATTCGGGCTATTTCACGGGCATTTTTTTTTATTTTCGTAGATAAAGCTTTATGTTTCCATTTTCCACGTTGCATGTCGACTTTATTGCAGGCTGGAAGGGCTCAGTTCTATGTACTGCCTATGTCACAAACAGCTGAGATACTGAGCAAAAACGTATTTTTCGTGCCAGCTCTGAATCTGAAAACTTCTGTTTTTTTCAAGAACGAGGCCTTAGTTCTTGTTTGTTCCAACTCCACCTTTTGCACAACTAAGAAATTTGACATTAAAGTTCTGCGGCTTTACCTCTCATAAAGAGTCAGAATAAATGGGAACTGTGAAACAGCTTGATAAGTACCCCAACCAGGGGCGAGGCTTCCTCATAATCAAATAATCAGTGATTACCCTTCGAATATTCATTCTAGAATTACTACGCTTTTGAGATCGAGCCCAACTCCAAGTCCATTTAGTCAGTTCAGCATTCTATTCTACCTCGCTATTTTGGGTTTGTTGTTATAGCCTAACACCCCTCACCGAAAAGCATCTTTGTAGGGTCTTACACCATATGAACTGGTCCAAAATCAGTGATTAACAAAGACGAAGAAGACTTGACTACACCCAGAAGCTAGCTTGAGTATAGCCTGTTTTCGTCAAAGCGGCGCCGCAGACAGCAAAATAGTGGGGGGAAAAAAATAGGTTTATAATCAAGGTTTGACCTGATTTTACGTACTTATGCAGGTTTTTCACTATGCGGTCGTTTTCATCCCAATCGAAAGGTAAAGAGTAGAGTGAAAGAGTTTGTGTGGATTTTTTGTTTTTGTTTGAGGTAATCTAAGAACAATTTACTCTGCGCACAGCAAGAGCCATCAAAGAATAATAATTATTATAGTCTAGATCTAGATATCTGTGATCAAAATCAGTCGAACATATTAAGAACATCAATTCACTTGATAGGTCGCTCGAACCTAAACCGCAACGGCAGATAGCCACTTCTCCGAGATCGCTACACATTGTTGTGTCACAGAGATGCCATTTAAGCACTTTCTACCACTTAATGTTAATGGGTCCTTTCCGAGAAACTTTATGAGATGGTAGAATAACAAAATCTCTGGCTATGAATATGACAATGAAAACGTGCCGTTCAAATTATATTTTTAAAAATGGGTGAAAAATATGCGTTTATAAGTCTGTTAGTATGAATGAATAGTTTTTCAGATTAGTTTGGCTTGTAAATTGTTGCATTCCTGTCCTTTTGACAAGAATAGTCCGCTCTTCAGATTTTTGCAGTGCCTAGCAACCGTTTCATTGTTTTAGTCACTGCATTTATGATTATGTGAATATGATGTAGCGATACGTCCTATTATGAGGATCTTACTAGCTTAAATTCTGATTACCCTCTGCAGAGGGCCACGCTTCGCCCCTGACCCCAACGCACTTTTTAGTATTAAAGTGTACATTTTTTGTACCTCTTCTACCTACTATAAGATCTCCAGTTTTTCAGAAAATGGAGATTGAACAAACAAGAGCCAAGGTCGCCAGGTGCCTCACTTTACTAATAACAGTTCTGGGTCTATGTCCTTCGCACAAAGGGCAGTGTACTCGCTGATCTTAATGCCCAGCTATGCACTTTGATTCGGAGTCTAGGTGACTCAGCTGTGGTATGGAACTAAACCTTTCCATTATTTCTCCACCATAGCCAACAAATCGACTGACTCTCTAGCGTGTATAATGGAAACAATGTAGAATCGTAGATCTCAAGGAACCTTTTTGTGTGGTACTTCATTTGTTTCAAAGTTATTAACCTTATTGTGCTCAGTGCTCCAATGTAAAATAAAATAAAGTTTTCTGTTTCAACATGCATATCAGCGTACTATTGAAGTTTGGGTTTTGAGTCTGAGTTTAGAGAAGGCATGTGGACACGATAACGGTCACACTGTGCTAGGAAGAAGCAAGACGACACGATAACGGTCACACTGTGCTAGGAAGAAGCAAGATGACACGATAACGGCCACACTGTGCTAGGAAGAAGCAAGACGACACGATAACGGTCACACTGTGCTAGGAAGAAGCAAGATGACACGATAACGGTCACATTGTGCTAGGAAGAAGCAAGATGACACGATAACGGTCACACTGTGTTAGGAAGAAGCAAGATGACACGATAATGGTCACATTGTGCTAGGAAGAAGCAAGATGACACGATAACGGTCACATTGTGCTAGGAAGAAGCAAGATGACACGATAACGGTCACATTGTGCTAGGAAGAAGCAAGATGACACGATAACGGTCACATTGTGCTAGGAAGAAGCAAGATGACACGATAACGGTCACACTGTGCTAGGAAGAAGCAAGATGACACGATAACGGTCACATTGTGCTAGGAAGAAGCAAGATGACACGATAACGGTCACACTGTGCTAGGAAGAAGCAAGATGACACGATAACGGTCACATTGTGCTAGGAAGAAGCAAGATGACACGATAACGGTCACACTGTGCTAGGAAGAAGCAAGATGACACGATAACGGTCACATTGTGTTAGGAAGAAGCAAGATGACACGATAACGGTCACATTGTGCTAGGAAGAAGCAAGTCGACACGATAACGGTCAGAAAAAGCAAGATGACACGATAACGGTCACATTGTGCTAGGAAGAAGCAAGACGACACGATAACGGTCACATTGTGCTAGGAAGAAGCAAGATGACACGATAACGGTCACATTGTGCTAGGAAGAAGCAAGATGACACGATAACGGTCACATTGTGCTAGGAAGAAGCAAGACGACACGATAACGGTCAGAAGAAGCAAGATGACACGATAACGGTCACATTCAAAAGCTTACCAACCTACACGTGAGTTCTTTTTTAAAGAGCTATATCTTCGAATTTCTAACACAGAGAAGCCAGTTTGTGGATATAAACAACACATTTTCCAAATTACTCACAACAAACACAGGAGCGCCTCAAGGCTGCGTGCTGTCACCTGCCTTGTATACATTGTATACAAATGATTTCACTGTGACACACAACAACGTTTACCTTCTTAAATTTGCCGACGACTCTGCTATTTTAGGCCTTTTACCTAACTCTGGCCACGAATATTCTAACATTGTACAATCCTTTCATTGTTGGTGTAATAACAACTATCTTCTACTGAATGTTAAGAAAACAAAAGAGCTTGTTTTTGACTTTAGGAAAAATAACAACGATCCTGTTTGCCCTCTTACTATCAACAATGAAGAGGTTGAAATTGTCACAGAGGCCAAATATCTTGGCATTACTATTGATTCATTGCTTAACTGGCATGCGCATGTAACATATGTATACAAGAAAGCCAACCAGCGCATGTATTTCCTCAGAAAGCACCGCTTTTTAAAAGTTAGCAAAAGCCTTCTGAAAATATTTTACACCATGGCTATTCAGAGCGTTTTGATGTAAGGAGTTGTCTGTTGGGGAGGAAACATCTTACAAAAAGATAAAAATAAGATCAATAATTTAATTAAAAAAGCATCCAAAATTTGTATCTGTGATCTGCCATATTTTGATGAGCTGTACACTGGTGCTTGTATTAAAAAAGCTAATATTATTATAAATGACCCCCAACATCCCCTGAACAAGGAATATACAAGATCTGTAAGAAGTTTAAGGCTGTTGTCAAAGAAAACTAAAACTGAGCGCTACTTTAAATCGTTTATTCCATCATCAACTAGGATGTTACAATAATGTCGTCATCTTGATCGTAATCTGTGCACAGTTGAATTATGTCCTGCGTGTCAGGTCAATGTGTTTTAGTTAGGGAAGCATATTGTGTGCACTGTTAATTTTGTTAATTTAGTTAATTTATCAGTGTGTGTGTATACATGTGTGTGTGCGCACTATGTATCATACTTTCTGCTTCTGTAACTGTATTGTTATGTATTCAATGATCAAAACAAATTTCCTTGTACAAGGACTAATAAAATTTATCTTATCTTATCTTATCTTATCTTATTGTGCTAGGAAGAAGCAAGATGACACGATAACGGTCACATTGTGCTAGGAAGAAGCAAGATGACACGATAACGGTCACACTGTGCTAGGAAGAAGCAAGATGACACGATAACGGTCACATTGTGCTAGGAAGAAGCAAGATGACACGATAACGGTCACATTGTGCTAGGAAGAAGCAAGATGACACGATAACGGTCACATTGTGCTAGGAAGAAGCAAGATGACACGATAACGGTCACATTGTGCTAGGAAGAAGCAAGATGACACGATAACGGTCACACTGTGCTAGGAAGAAGCAAGATGACACGATAACGGTCACATTGTGCTAGGAAGAAGCAAGATGACACGATAACGGTCACATTGTGCTAGGAAGAAGCAAGATGACACGATAACGGTCACACTGTGCAAGGAAGAAGCAAGATGACACAATAACGGTCACATTGTGCTAGGAAGAAGCAAGATGACACGATAACGGTCACATTGTGCTAGGAAGAAGCAAGATGACACGATAACGGTCACATTGTGCTAGGAAGAAGCAAGATGACACGATAACGGTCACACTGTGCTAGGAAGAAGCAAGACCTGGACACGATAACGGTCACATTGTGCTAGGAAGAAGCAAGACGTGGACACGATAACGGTCACATTGTGCTAGGAAGAAGCAAGACGTGGACACGATAACGGTCACACTGTGCTAGGAAGAAGCAAGACGTGGAAACGATAACGGTCACACTGTGCTAGGAAGAAGCAAGACGTCGACACGATAACGGTCAGAAGAAGCAAGATGACACGATAACGGCCACATTGTGCTAGGAAGAAGCAAGATGACACGATAACGGTCACATTGTGCTTGGAAGAAGCAAGACGACGTACAGAATAGAACAGACCGATAGGACAGTAGTAGACCCTTCTAGAAGCCCCCACTAACCAGCCACGATAAGAGGTATTAAATTCTCTTTCAGCCCCCTGACCCAAGTAATTGTATACCGTATCTGAAACAATTGCACTCATCTTAAAAGACGAGAACACTTTGAATGAAACGAAGTTTTCATATTAATCCTCTAATGCTCGATCCTGGAGTTTAAAAATGTCACCATATGCCCAATGTTTAACTTTTGAACACTTTGAAATGTATCAAACAACATTTCATGATTATTTCAATATTTTTAAAGTTTTCGTTATAAAAATAATGTATCTAAATCCGTTTTCTCTCTTTCAAAATAAGACAGTTTTTGTGTGGGGGCCGGAGGGTTAGTGGACTTAAAAGGGATTTGGACAATGATTACTGTAGCAATATAGGATTTCCATTTTTTTAAATCCACTTCGTTCCGAATTGCATGTTCAATATCTCACATTAACTTTCCGTTTAATTATCCGAGATCAAAGAAAAGGTTTATTGGTGTTGCGGCCCGGCAAACTGGTAAATTGAATGGCGTTAAGTGGGTAACCTTTTTCACTTCGGTGTTGTTTGTTTTGTTCTTGATGTTGTGAATGTAATCTGGTTACGTCTTCTAGGCGAGAGTAGAAAATAGCCGTAGAGGTTTCAGTATGGCTGGGGAAATAGGCCAGAGCAAGGGTTTTCAAAATTTACCTTTCATTTTTTTTTCTGGCTACAAGAACCATTTTAAAGCTCCGTTCATCACCTGAGACATCACATAATATGATAAAAACAAACAAATATATACAGACTACTCCTTACAGCCTCTTCCCTTATATTTCGCCCTCATCTCTCTCTCTCTCTCTCTCTCTCCCTCTCTAAATATCTCTTTTATCTATTCCTTTTCTCGGTAGGCGCTTGTGGAAGTTTCTCTTTCTGTCCTATCATTCTGCTATGTTCTGTCTATCGTCTTGTCTCTTCTTAGCACAATACGGCCGTTATCGTTAGGACGTGCTTTCTCCAAACTCAAACTTTCTCTCCATCTCTCACTTTCTCTCTCTCTCTCATACACACACACACAATACACATATACACACACTCACACATATACAAATACATGCTTACACATCAACGAACAGACAAGGAGAGAGACTGACAGACAGACAGACAAACATAGATGCACAGGCAGGCAGACAGACAGACACGTAGATATGGAAATACACATAATAATATGCATATAGAAAGGAAGAGAAAGGACTGCGGAGAAGGGGTGCTCGGATCCCGATCCCATGGAAACTGGCGATCCCCACCCGACTACCTGGCTGAAAACCCGTGGGCTAGAGGCAGAAATTGATTCAGGCTTAAATCCAGTTACCAGGTACGCTGGGTAAGAGCTGCTCTTTATGTCGGCTTAGATGGGCTTTGTAATAATAGGAAAGTAATGTTCTCAACTTCAAAGCACTGCAAGAGGTTGTGTTTCATATCAGCGACTCTGCTGCACGCATTACCGCGATGTCAAGCACGGGGATACTTGCAATTAGCCTGTTCACACATTATAGTGCTCTTATCTATGTCCTTTTTCGATGTGTCTGTTCGCATCAGGGTTATTGTGTTGTTTCCCTCTCTCTCTTTCTCTACTCTCTCTCTCTCTCTTTCTCTCTCTCTTCCTCACTGGTACACTGGTCGATTAATGTCGCGAATTGATGTTGTTCCCCCCCTCTCTCTCTTTCCCTCTTTCTTTCTCTCTTTCACGTTTCTCTATCTCTCTAGCTCTCTCTCTCTCTCTCTCTCTCTCTCTCTCTCTCTCTCTCACTCACCCACTCTCTACTAGTGTAACACTGGTAGATTAATGCGCGAAGTGATGCGGACACACGAATGAACACGACCACCGAACCCAGTTGAGCAGGTCACACTTTGGGCGCACGCTCTTGCGCCATTGGTTTCACAGGTCGAGTTTATTTGCGCATCATCAGCTTAAGAACTTATACGACCAGTGTGTCACAACTTCAAATACAAAGAGAAAATACCAACATAAAAGTAATGAAACAGAGAACATTCAACCATTTTATACGCCTTCAATAGACCTGTTTTCTCTCAACGGTGCTCAATCCATTGCGCAAGAAGATTCTCTTAAAACCTGGCCAAAGCGACTAACTATCACCCATAACTCCCCCTCACCCATTTTCCACTACCTCTAGTTCTCGATGACATATTTGCAAAAAAAATCGTCTAGATTACAACATTAAGTAATTTGAACATGAAATCTGAGAAAGCAACTACCACAACGACAACAGGGTTTAGCATTACACAGCCTGGGGCCAACTGGGTGATTACACAAAAAATCCTACTTAGTGCATGCCATTAATTCATTCGCTCGAAACGCCAACCTATGAAACAAACTAAATAACATGTCCAAGGCCACAGGGTGTATTGCCTGTCTCTGAAAAGCGACATTGATTCTGCCTCCCTCCAAAAAACTGATGCATGAAGAGTTATGTTCGTGCTTGAAAGAGGTTTATTTCAATGCTCAGAGCAAGATCGTCCTGAAGGAGAAATGCCTCATAAAACCCATTTCATAATAGGATATTTATGACTCAATAACTTTCTTTCACATCGTGAAAAGGTCATGCGTTCTGAAAAGGTTGCTTTGTTCACTTAAGTCTTTGTTGAACTTTGACTGTATTTGGGATTTTACAATCCGTACCAGTGCAATGAGATTCTACAAGGGAATCGGCTTTGGCCACTGTCAGTCCACAGACTAGTGACGGCTTTAAAAGCACACTCAGTTAGGCTGATCCCCGTTCCGTTCAGGATTCGAATCAGGGACCTATTGCACTCAGATCATCGCTCTAACCACCGAGCCAAAGAGATGACTAAGATTACTTTCAAGGAGTTGATATAAGGGCTAAGCAGTCAAGTTCACCAGACAGCCTTTACTGGATGATGAGATAGACTGCATTAACTAAGCCCCCATAAAGCTTTGAAAGATCCAAATCTCCTCCTTGTTCCATGAGAGATATATTTTTGTCCCTGAAATCCTCATTTCGTTATCGCATCGGTTATTTCCATTTAAATTTCATTTTGTTCATGCGGCACTGCCCCGGGGATAAATTTGGCATTATGACCCACAAAGACTTGGGAACTGCATCAATACGTCTGAGCAATAGAATCAGAGGATAATTTTAGACTTTCACAGCTCACAAAAACCGCCGTGCTGCGGGAAAAGCCCGCATACACCAATTTAGGTAAACTTCACATGTTATATGTAGAATAAAAATTTTTCGGTCTTTCTATTTATGTTATAGTTTTGTACAAGTTCCTCTGGTCTTACAAGAAGGAAATCGAACAAAGAAAAAAAATGCATTTCCTGTAAATATTTCGCGATCTTAGTGCGTGTTTGTTCTATTTGCCATATTGTGGGAGATCTTTTAGTAGGTAGAAAAGATTATAACAAATGCACTTTTTGACACTTGTTTAAAATGCGTTGTGGCACTTACCAAGCCGTTTCACAATTCCGATTTATTCGAATTCCTTATACAAAATACTAAAGCCGCAAACTTTTAACGTCGAATTTCTCAGTTGAGCAAAAATTTAGAGTTGGAACAAACAAGAACTAAGGTCCTGATGTATTTTTGGAACATACTGTTTTCTCCCAGACCACAGCACAAACATTTCCCTATCGGAGTGCTGGCTTTCATGGCGTCAGGGGCGGAAATTCCAGCATCCCATATTAATGTTTAAAAATGCCTTTGAAAAGAAATTTATTTTGCACTTTCCGTCAAAGCCTTTCCTGTGAAAATGGGCATTTCATGACAATTCAGGGATCACATTTTATGTTTAGAGCCTTTAATAAATGACATCGCTTCTGGATGACTCACAGGAAGCCGGACACAACAAATGGCAGCGTATTCGACGGAGTGATAATCATCTGCAACAAGCCCGATGATTGCAGATCAAAATACCACCAAGCAGAGGTTTCCAGGCCATGCAGCCAAAATACTCGCATTGATTATATTTATGTCTGTGACCATTTTATGGCATAGTTCCGACAACATTACTGTGGCTATTTGGTCAACGAAAAGCCTGGATTAGGCGCGCACACGCGACTGTTGTGTTGCAGTCGCGTCGCATTCGTTGAAATGTAGCGAGTGAATAGAGATGCACATTGCACAGTCAAGAGGAACAAGAAACTAAGACACGACTGCAGCACGATGGAGAGTCTCATGTACGTGCCTGGTCTCATTGTGACCCTCCTAAATCAAAGACCTAAGCAATCATAGAAATATCTGAAAAAGTAATTGAGGTCCCCGGCCCTGCCCGGGATGAATCTGTTTATTAGTTTCAGTTTTGGGTGATTATAATGGATGTGCATTCACCTTACCTGTTCCTTAAGTTTAAAAAAAAAATAATGATTATTATTTCATTTTTGTTTTTTGTTTGTTTTTAGATCAATCTTACTACATTTCCTTTGCATGTTAATGCCTTAAGCACCTCGTCGTTATTCATGAACTAGCAATGATCTGCACTCTGGATAGTCTGTTTAATAGTACATACTTCGCAGGAAGTGATAATGTCATGTGGACGTGGAAAAGCAAGGATCGGAAGTAGTCAATTAGCGACACAAAGCAAACTAAAAAAAATACTGCTCCACCATTTCGAATCTCTAACTCTAAATAAGACTAAGAACCTTCTGCATGTCAAAATGATGGTGCTTGTAACATTCCACGCCAATCCAAGTTGTGTGAGAGGCAGTAAAGCTTGTTAAAAATCCGCGAGTTTTTTTCATTGTATGAGATAAGATTCATTTTGCAAACAGAATCTATCATGGCCACATGGAGCAAATAAACATTCCCCATTATCACTAATTACATCTAAACATCCATCAGTCAAAACACCAATTGTTTTTTCTTAAACAAAGGTCAGGACAATGTTTTTAAAAGCTGCAAAGAAATCAGATCTTCAATACAGCAGATTAAAGTTTTGTTCTAAACTAAAGAACACTTTTATCAGAACATTTATCATCACGTTTTTCTATAATATTGTCTGGATGACCTATATTTAGACAACACTACGACTTCAACCAGTTTTCATCCCGTTTCCTCCTTATGCCGTTTCCAGCCTAGTTCATAAAAGTTAAATCCCAAGACAGAGATTAAATGCAGACTTAAACACGTCTTTTTTTTTTTTTCAAAATTATATCGATCTTGACATTCACAGCAAACCGCACACAAACATAAATGTAAATATTAATGAATAAACAAATGTTAAAATCATCGAAAACAATAATGGAGGCCCCTTACGTTGCTTCAATTTGCCTTCTCTATGCGCACGTTTTATCTAATTTTTGTTGTAAATTTTAAATAAAAAATTTCCATATTCAGATAAATTCATACTCTCTTCACACAAACTGTGCACCCAATATAAAAATATTCCACACTGATTCATAGATGATCAATTTCTCTGCATAATTTTGTATGGTGTGCAAAAGTAACCCATTATCGCTCCAGCTTTAGAACCTGCATAAGGTTCATACAGAAACGGCATATTTCATACAACAATTGAAGGCGTTACTTGATAAAATACCACTTTGACATTTTCAGAAATTACTCAAAAATTTATGACCAAAATATTATTCAAAAAGCAATCGGTATTTTTGGCTGTAAGGGCCAAATGGCAACTGTCAAAAATTTAATGTCCAAAGACAGAATAGAAGACTTTTTTCCCTTTCAGAATTTTGCGTCAGTTATAATGCACATGACAAAATGTCCAATTTTCCCCTTTTCTTCCTGCATTTTATCGATGTTCTGAAGGTGAATTACATTGATCAGCCAAGGCAAAAAGCTAAGGCGTTATTTCGTTTTCTTTCCTTCTTTTGTTTTCTTTTAAAATGTATTTTCTTCGAAAAA
Organism: Onchidella celtica; assembly: GCA_963931925.1. NCBI lineage: Eukaryota > Metazoa > Mollusca > Gastropoda > Systellommatophora > Onchidiidae > Onchidella > Onchidella celtica. The sequence goes on along the minus strand of OZ007573.1, from coordinate 28,738,533 downwards.
TGCACAGCAAAGGCGGAGTCTGAGAAGGGAAGGTGGAAATGGGAGGGTGTCGCCCGTATGCAAGTTAGTGGATGTTTTAAAAACGACACTGAAAAGTCTGAGTTTGAGTTTAACAGCGTTTCAAGTCCGTAATGGCTATGCTGAGCTCTGAACGGGTCTTTGAAGAGAAATCTGATAGTTAAAAATGGAAGAGGCAAAATAGACAACGACATTGTGGGCTATCTATGAAAATGGAAAAAAAAATGAATGTACATAGATTTGGAAATGTATCAAATCAGATAAACAAAAGCTTTTTCAAAAGAGGCAAGACAATGTGAAACTTTAAAATCAACATTCGTGCTTTACCGCACAGTAAAGTTTGCCTTAGAAAACAACAAAACAACCAATAACAACATTGAAGATGATAAATTGGCAACATGAATAAACCCAACAGGCATTCTATGTCTGCCATCCTCGTCCCATTTTCCTAAAGAATGGAAACGTTTAGAGCATGATCACCTGGGGCGATTACTGAGAGCTATTTCCATCAGACCCTCACCACACCCTCCCCCACCCCCACTCCTCCTCCCCCCCCCTCCAACCCCCCCCCCCCTTCCACGATTTTCGTGATGATTTCTCTGACTTTAAGAAAGGGCAAGTGAGTGCACAAATCTTGAGAGCCATGTTCAAGAATTTACGCGGGAAATATATAAGTGCCTCTTGTCCATGCCGACAAACCCTTCAGGCATACATTTCAAAATGTTAAAATTGTTTTACAGTCTATGTAATGGACGCAGAAAGACCTTAGTATATTTGTTAAACGGTTTAGAATCTGCGGTATTTCAAAATAGCTTTCGGTTTAAGCACTTGCGTTTTCAAATTATCATGCCATAAGATGGTAAAAATGACATACTGAATTTTAAATGTTTAACGACGATTGTTTTTACCAATGAGCCCCTTAGCGGAACAGAATGTAAAACAACTCTAACGATGCCTTCAGCCTTTGAAAAAAGTGGTCAAAAAGAAAGTTTCATCATAGGCACTACCAGAGACTATGTATTTATAGAGAGACTGCCAAATCGCGAAACTAGGTTGCTGCGGTAACGAGAATTGAAAGAGACCGTCTTCACCAAAGATAGTGTGCATACCTGTTTACAGTGGTTTGTTCATATTTTTTGGGCCGATTGAAACTATTCAGAGCGGTCTGTAAGCTCTCACGCCTCATGGAAATGCACAAACAGGGATACTGTTTACCTCAGCGACCTCCTTTCCGCTCCATGCTAACAGTGGTTTCGCGGAACCTCTCGCGTCTCGCAGTGCAAATCGACCAATGGTGAAACCTCTCTATACACATACATAATCTCTTGTACTAGCACGTCAGGATTATTTGATAGTCAGCGCAGCTTCCGAGGTACGGAACAGAAAACAACAACAACAACAAAAAAAAAAACCCACTAAATATTCTGGGAGCGACAGACAACAGGTTATTTTCAGAAGAAGAGAAACCCCGCGAAACCAGTAGTTTGTTTCCGGGGACACGCTAGTCTGGACGCAAAGTGCCGGCCTCTCATGCCGAAAAGTACCGGGTTCGATCCGCGGTCGATGCAGGCGTGTTGGATTGGAGAGGAGGGGCGGGGGGGGGGGGGGGGGAGTTCCTGTCCATGGTCCTATGGTGGGTAGGATCGAGCAGATAGTCTTATCGAGAAAGGACGAAAAATTCGAGAGCTATTATGACATTGACCACTGATATCTCAGAAACCTTGACTACACCACATTGACACATTGCTCTTGCCGACAGAGATTTCAATTCTGGGCCGAATGCAAGGCTGACCAAACTTACTCAATGTAAGAGCCACATACGACAAACTTCAGATGTTCGACAGCCACAACATATGAACAAAATTTACACACACGTTTTTTATTGTTACGTACACATTTCGTTATATGAATTTTCTATAAATGTTAAGAAAATAAATACGTGTATGCAACAATATTTACTCATGTATGCAGTTTTTTAAACTGTGAATTTGTATTAGTTTCAGTAATCACAAAGTACACATAGATTATATACCAAATGTTTTCAAAATCTTGATTGATGATTGTTTTAACTGTACAGAACGTTTTAAATACAATAGTGAACTTCGAGAACATCTAAGAAAAACGTGAGAATTTGCATTTCCATAACAGACTGCCAAAAATAAAATTAAAAGGGTGAAAAAAAAAAGAAGATTTTTAATGATCTTCCTTGGTCTTAGTAAATAATCTGGTCAAAACATGAAGGAACAAATTTCCACCAGCCGCATACTGACGATCAAAGAGCCGCATGTGACTCGCCAGCCGCGGTTTGGCCGGCCCTGGCCTAATGGAAAAAAGAAGGAACGACGTCACGTTCCAGGTTGAGCCAAGCTGCTCTGTGTTTGGCCAACTTCAATGAAAACGTAAAGCCCATTCGGCATTGTGCAATATGGAACTGAACGAGACGTCGCTCACCAATGAGACCGAAACAAGTCCGTCTGACTGGTTGATTCAAAGAAAGTTCAGTTCGTCTGGGTCAAAACCGACGCCAAACAAAACTGACTCAGTGCGCTGCCAGCATTACAGTCCTTAGCTGCCGGGTCCACACCCAGGTCAAGTCAGAATACTACAGGAATGTCGGTCTTTAGCTACATCAGCAACATCCACGTCGATGTATCAACGACAATAACACCACTATAAACAAGGATCTCACAACTTTGCCTAGCTCAGAAAAAAACAGTCTTGAACACAGTCATTGTCCTCACCTTGTGTTTAGGTCTTTTTTTTTAGGAGGTTCACTGCCTTGGCATTTACACCTCATTTTTCTTATTCTTGTTTCTGTGTGTTTTTGTGGTAGGGGTTAGTTTTTTCTTTAAATTTTGCCAGGGTAGCGGCCTTGTTGGTCTTGCCCTCCTCAACTTTCAACTGCCAAGGTATCTTTAAGCTGCTAAACGTGCACATAGGCCCTCCGAGTTTTTCGTCCATATCCGAGAAGACTAGGTGCTCGATCCTACCTACCACAGGATCAGGGACAGAACATTTTTTTCTATCCTCATTGTTCTCACCTAAAATAACATCGGAGTTTTTAAATTACCAAATCGTTAAGGGCGTTGAATCCTCTAGTGTCAGCGGCACATAACAATCTTCTGACATCAAAATATGGAAAGTCAAGCATAAAACAAACTGCACAGAGAATCGACACAGCTTTTCCTCCCATATCGATACAATTTGGTATGCGCATTCAGTGATATAAATGAACGATATGTCATTGGAATAGCAGTTAAAATGTGGCGGGGACATGCAGCAAAATTTATCATTCCGCTCCTGGGAACTTTCTTGGTTAATAATGTACCGTGAACTCATTGGAATAACAGAACACAAAGGGGAAACTTTAAAATGTTTGCTGCAATTATTGTTCTCCATATGGCTAGAAAGTGCTGTGAAATGGTTCAATTTCTACTTCACATTATTTTATATCACAATGTAAGTGATACAATCATTTTGTATTTAGTGTTGTTCAAAAAAGTTATATTTTCATGGTCGGGAGACGAAAATTGCGGCTGTTATCTGATGCTCGCGCCATGAACGGTTAATTATTCAGTAGGCCATCATCAAACACAAATTGCTATACATTCTGATAAAGAACATCAAAGGCCACTCTGTAAACATCAATAATACTGCATCATAATTATTAAAATGTTCTAGACAACTTGAAACGAAACAAATGTCGCTGTGGCATGTCTTTGTGCACAGAAGTTGTTTTTCCAAGCAGGAAATCTTTATTTCCAACACATACCGGAGACATTTTGGCCGTACACAAGCCAGTCTAGCAGCTTATAAAGTATTTTGGGTTTTGTCCAGGAGAATTCAGTGACGATATCATCTATTTCAATTCCGTAACTACATTATGTACAACTTCAACAAAAGGCTTGCCTTTTGAATAGATCTAACGTCAAGAAAGATATGAAGATGGTGAAGCACATTAGTTTTGCTTTCGTGCTTTTGCTAACAGGACATTACTGAATGGTAAACACCATTTCATAAGGAAGATCAACTAGACTAGTAAATTTGTCCACATTGTCTCGTTTTCAATACTTTTCTATCACCTTTTTAACGCATCTCCCTTATTCTTGAAGAATTTGAAGAAGGACATAATGTCTCATCTTTATTTTTTAATTTTTAAATCTTTTTTCTTTTACACATGTCGATACTCTTAAGCAAAGTTATATCTTACTGTATCACTACGTTTCATTTTAAGCTAATTAATCTTCTGCTTTAAACGTGATTTATTTACCTATTGTATTCTTATTTTTTGAAGATGATGATGTTACTCACTGAGATTTTATTTTATAACAATACCTCACTCTGAGTTCCTCATTTTTTTTACGTGTCTCATGCATTCTTGAACAGCTTTGTGCCACTCGTACTTCACTGTGCAGGGATGTCTCAGCGTAACTCTCTCCTTTTTTTTAACATGCCTCATTGTATTGATTCTAATTTTTGTTCTTCTTCATCAAGGGCTTTGCCCAACTCTTTCAGATTTTGCAGTATCAGAATGCCTCATTCACCTTTCTTTCCGTTTTTATATTTTTCCCAAAAAAGAAAAACGCCCGTCTGGAGTTTCATTTCGGGAAGGTTTTGTACGGGGGGGGGGGGGGGGGATTCACGTTATAGACGTTAATAAGTCTGCGCCAGAATGAAGTGCTAGTCTGACAATGGAGATAATGAATACTAAATCTTGTTCAGGCAAATTTAGCCATAGCTGCAATTTCACTCTGTCTGAGCCCCTAAACAAGTTATATAGCATGTCATAGCCTACTGCAAGCGTCCTCGTGAAAAATGGCCAACTACATAGCAGAAAGTACGGAAGCCAGAGTCTGCGGATTTTTACCCCCGCCCTCCCCTGAACGTGCTCACGCCCCCCCCCCACCAAAATCGATAGGGAAAGAGGGGGAGACAAAGGGAGGCGAGAAAGATGGAGGAGAAAGGGGAGAGAGAGAGAGAGAGAGAGAGAGAGAAACAGAGGAAAGGAGCGTGAGAGAGGGAAGGGAGGGAGGGGGGGGGAACCGAGATTGAGAGAATGAAAGGGAAGGAGAGTGGGAGAGAGGGACAGAGAGGGGAGAGAAAGAGAGGCAGAGAGAGAGAGAGAAAATAAAGACAGAGAGAAGGGGGAGGAATGAGACGGGGGCCAAGAGAGACAGAGACAGAGAGGGGCGGGGAGATAAAAGAGTGAGAACGAGAGAGTAATTATTTTCATTATTACATTAGTATCATTGTAAATTGTTACCACTTCCACCCCCCCCCCCCCCCATCAGAAATCTCTTGCCCCTCTCCCAAAAGGCTGAAAACCACTGCTCTAAACACAGCTACTTGGACAACTCGGCAGTACAAAAACACACCCTCTGTACAACAATGCTTACAGCGCAGCATCTAGAGACACTAGAAGCTGGAATTGCCAGCCCCAGGACAAAAGCCTGAACATTGCAGGATCAATAGCGACATCTAAGGAGGAGATGTTCACGTCAGTCATCACTAGCAGGCCGTGGGACAAAAATCCTAGCTTGTCTCGAAATTAAGTTTCGTTACACATCCTGTAGGGAAAATATGCTTGTTACTTGTCCGTACGTACCCCAATAGTTTTGCGCTAGGGGCACCTATGTATACGTATCTATCCCTAATCTCGTCCTTATCTCATCCTCAACTCTAAATCTTATCGAATCCCTAACCCTGCCCCTTACCCTTTCAACCCCCCCCCCCCCCCAAAAAAAAGAGAAAAAAAAAAAGAAAATCTGAAAGAATAATAAAATAGGAGTATTTCAGTGGGAGCTCTCTAGCTCTGGAGTTACAAAAGGCTTTAAAATACGTATCCTTAGCGCAAAATACTTGGGGGACGTATGTACAGGTAACAACAATCAAAATCTAAATATGGTTTAGACTTTGCCTTGCCTTCCATACACAAATTCACCTTCAACTGTGCACATTATTAATACTATAAAACACTGTTGATGTGTTTTTTGTTGTTGTTTCTTTTTACATAAAGTTATGAGCATGCAAGCACTGCTGTGTTCTGTTTTCCAAAGCGTTTCAAAATTTTCGTTTCGGATTAATTCTGATTTTGTATTAAAACAAAAAACAAACAACAAACAACAAACAACAGCAACAACACTAAGGAAATAATTTAACCATTTTCCTGATGTGAAAAAATAAAATATTCAATCCTTCACACCATTTATTCTCGTTGTCCTATACAATTAAAACATAATTTACACAGAAAGGTGCTTTATGCTTATGGCTATTTGTGACTGGAATCTATATCAGAACTTGCCTACAAAAAAAGAAACGGACGATTTTCCCCTGGAGGTTGCGTAACGGAATGACAAGCTACAGTTTTGGTCTCCAGGTATGTAAAAGTTCTATCCGGGACACAATCCACTTACTGTGTACATATTATGTATTGTGGTTTTACATTTCTTTTCAGCACAATCGTACTCTATTTACAATCAAGACTTTGGCCCCTTTTAGGCAGCATCTAACATCTTTCTCCTCTGCTCTTCTTCCACTTCAATCTCACCACTACCCAGCCAGCATCCTTACATCATTCCGACGTAGATTTGTATAGGATTTTCGTAATCGTGACGGGATCACCGTAAGGGCAGGTTCCCCACATGAAACGGACGTCAGCGTCATGTTGTAGCACGCGTATTGCTGGTAGAGGTGCTGGAAGAGTAGACATTCCAAATGAGCCTACCTCTACTATGCTTTACCAGATAAATGGAGTTGTCACGGCGGACAGAGAAGCAGCAAATAGAAAGGCAATCAACAACAGAGGTGTAACGGCATTAGGCTGAAGTCCCCGAGAGACAAAGATCTATATATCTGTCTAATCGCAGCCGAGTGGGCGCCCACAAAACATCCCAAGAAATCAGTTGCGCAGGACCCGCGGCCTGAGTGAAATTTGAACCCGGAACCCCTCGCACAAAGACTAAGTGCTTTGACCACTGAGCCTTTGCATCGTTAGTGTACCATAATAATCCGTTGCACTTAATCCAATGAGTTACCCCACGGTCTTGGAAAGAATGTACATTCCGTAGAAATCTACTTTTTCAAACAGGCTTTATGTCCTACTCTGTGCATGGAGCGGACTTGTATAAACTTTGAATTCTCTCTGAAAACATCTCAACCCATGGATAAATCTAGACGGATTCAATAACTGATAGACAGACAAACAAGATGATTGATACATAGACAGACAGACAGACAAACAGACAAGCAGGCGGGCAGGCAGGCAGACAGATAGACAGACAAGCAGAAAGACAGATAGAGAGATGGGCAGATAGACAAATGAGCAGACAGATAGATGGAAGGACAGACAGACAGACAGATGAACGGACGAACGTTCGGATGGACGGATGGACAGACAGGCAGTCAGTCAGACAGACAGACAGACAGACATATAGATAGATAGATAGATAGATAGATAGGTAGATAGATAGATAGATAGATATCATCCACAACAAGACATTATATCAAAATTTCATATTGTAATACAAAGTGATATGAACAAGTACGCTCGTAAATAGCAGAATATTCTGCATCATAATTTCATACACTAAGGGAGGGGGGCATGAGGCATGAAGCAATTAATAGTTCGGTGACTCACTGGCATCCCCTTAAAGGCATTTGGTTTGATTTTGAGCAGGTCACAGTGTCAAAATGACATGCTGCATACTTAATAGTGGCCAGAGCTAATTCTGCACGCCCTGGAGCGGAGAGCGTGAATGATACCAATCAGCTGGCAGTGTAATCTCCTTGGTGCGAAGTCATGTATGTGGAACGAAAATTATGACTGTGTTCTGTGTACATGTTATATTTCTGGGACATATGATTGTGTACGTTTCGTTCTTACTATATTCTTTGATCGATGCGTACTTGTGTGTGTGTGTGTGTGTGTGTGTGTGTGAGAGCATGTGTCTGTGTGTGTTTGATAAAAGTACACCTAAGCATGTGAAGAAGCGAGAGACAGAGAGAGAGAGAGCAGGAGGAAGGGAGAGACAGGGAAAGAGAGAAATGGCGAGAGGGGGTAAGAATGATTATCAGAGAAAAGGAGAGAGACAAAGAAAAGTGAGAAAAAATGTGGGGGGAGGGGAACAGAGAGAGAGAGAGAGAGAGAGAGAGAGAGTACATCATAAATTATCTACATATGGATGAAAGCTGTTTTAAGAAACTAAGAAAAAAAGCAAATCTAGCCTCACCACTCCCCACCCCCCCCCCCCAACAACCCCCCCCCCCCCCGTTTGATCCCAACACCACCACTACGACCCAGGCCCATGACTCCCCAAGGAGGCAACATGACATGACAATCTGAGACACACGAGCTGGCATGAATAATTGAAAGAAAGAAATCATATCCGCGACACGTGAGGAAGAGACCGTGTCTGTATACCAAAAGTGCACATCGCAAATGGCCCTGATCACGGAATGAGCCGTACAAAGCAAAAACAGATTGTAAAGATTAGCTCAGATGATTTTGGGATTTGCTCAAACGGTTCTAGCCGAATGAGCCAAAAAATTGTCAGACTGAGAATACTCGTAGAATACACCATGCCACGTAAAATGAGTAAAGGGATGGAAAAAAGTGACATGATTATTATAAGTGTGTCATCTAGAGGCATAAAATAATAACAATGACAAAATTGCATAGCCACATAATTAATCTACACTCCCTCACCAAGCAAAAATAAACGACCAGTGGCAGTTTTGGCAAAATGGATAGGACACCTGCAAAGGAGAGGCTGACGACACAAATAGGCCATGGGACCAAAATCCTAGCTAGTCTCTAAAGTAAATTTCGTTACGCACCCCCTAGGGAAAATCTAGGTATGGTTTTAATATGTTCCCAGTAACCATCTTTGACTAAAAATCAAATGTTGTCACCCATAACTGTGCACATTAATAACTTATTTTAAAAAAATGTTTATTGCTATGTAACATCTATATTTTTGCATGTTTGTTTCGTTTTACATAGTTATATATTTCACAAAATCTCCACCTTTGAAGGCTAAAGGCTTTTTTATTAGACCACCTATACTAACCCAATTTTACATGTCCATTTCAAATACCGCGGAGGGTGCACGGAAGTTTTTATTATTTTGATTAGTTTGGTTCTTGAATTTATAGAAAATGCATTGTTTCCTCGTGCTGTCATTTTCATCCTCCATCTTGCCTCCATTCTGTTATAGTACCGTGCAGGTCATAAAAAGTAACGCTTGGTGCTCAGTGTCCTGGCGCGCATGAGTTCTGAAGGAGGACTGCAGATTACTACTTTTATTGTAAGAGAGAGAGAGAGAGAGAGAGAGAGAGAGAGAGAGAGAGAGAGAGAGAGAGAGAGAGAGAGAGAGAGAGAGAGAGAGAGAGAAAGCACATGATTGTTTATTCTCGAAATTTCATCCAACTTTTCAAAGAAAATTGAATTATATTGCTATTTACATCTTTCTAAGTGTGCATACAGCATTCCATCATGGAGCCAGCCATTTTTGATTTCGCGGCGAAAGGCTCAATTCCATTGGTTGATTAAAATAGCATTGTTTAAATGTCAAACTCAATTCGCATCCCTAATTATCATTTATTGGCACACTTTACATACAAATTATACAAAAATGTGCAAGACATGAAATGACAACATTGGTTTTTTGTGAAGGGAGATGCATAAGAGCTTGCATGCAAAAAATCAGCTTATCCCCTCAGGTGCGTAACGGAACGACAAGCTACAAGTTTGGTCCCATGGCCTAAAACGGCGAGTGACGAACACCGACAGTCATGAACTGGGTGTGGCCGGGACTCTTCCTCTGAAGATCATCATCTGTCTCGCTCCACGAGGAGTTTCTTACCACCAATGGAACGAACATAGCAAAAAATGACAAGTTTAGATGTCAACAGCACGCACTTAATTTCCTCACGACAACATCAAAAATATATATTAATACAACAATCAGCTCAAAATAACGGAAGTGGACGACAAAAGGGTCTAAGAACTCTTATTTTTTTGCCTAAAAAGTCAATAAAGGTCATCAATCTCTTATTTTCATGCCAACAAGAGAAAACAAAAATACTTAATTATATCAAAAGCACGTATCATTTATACACGAATAAATAATAGATTATATTATAACACAAACATGGAAAAAGACAAGAATAGGCGACCGAGGCAGGCATTATCTTCTTGCCCCTCAAATATGATCAATCTCTTGTTTTCGTACAAATATGGAAACATGACGTCATTGAATGTCATTGAAGGGCGTATCTATTCGTTACAACTAAAGATAAATTACGTTATAACCGCCTTCAGTTCATTGTTGATGAGTACAGGCTGAAGGGTGAAGCGAGATCATTCTTAGAAATTATTCCTTTCATGCGTTTTGCCGTCCCAAAAATCTGAACATGATTTAATTGGCTGTGCATGTATTCTGGGAAAACCTCGTTTGCACAATTCTTGGAATTCAATGGCACGTGATTCTGCCCTAGCCTAAGTGAATTTGTTTCATCTGACGGCTACATAATAGATTTTTGTTATTTCTTTTGCAGTTTTTTTCTGCACACAATGTCAGTTCCTTCATTCTCTCCACTCCCACTTTCTTTATCGCATTTATCTCCGTTAGTTCGTGCTGTCTCTTTCATCTACCCTCGTCAGGTTTCCACAAGTTATTTGTCCTTACGAGTATCGTTTGTCCGCCGTGCATACAATAGCATATTAATAATCACTTTTGATTTCAGTATCCAAAGGCTATTGTTACTTGTACGTACGTACCCCCAGCGTTTTGCTCTCGGAGCGCGTACGTATAGGTACCTATCCCTAAACCCGTTCTTATCCTCAACTCTAAATCTTATCGAATCCCTAACCCTGCCCCTTACCCGTTCAAACAAAAAGCACTAGGAAAAACAGAAAGAAAATCTGGAAGAAGAATAATCAAGGCTGTTGTTAGGAGTATTTCGAGGGGGAGGGCTCTCTAGCTGTGAAGTTATAAAAGGTTTTAAAATACGTACGCCTAGCTCAAAAAAAACTTTGGGGATGTATGTACAGGTAATAACAGTCTTATCCAAATATAATTTTACTCAGGCATTAATGACCTGAAATGAAATTTACAGAAAATATATGCCCAAAAAGAGGAAAATTATAAAATTTCACAAGATTTACTAAAATCTTATCTGACAATTGAATAATCTCACAGAAGAAAAGTTAAAGCAAATATTATATCAAACAAACTACGTGTTAATTAAAACTTCGGGAAAGAGCCACATTAATATTAAAGCTGTAATGCCTCCTGCGGTTTAAGAAATCAGAAGTACTTTATTCTGCAGAGTGAACTGTCCCAAGGACAAAAGAACAAAAAAAAGGAAAACAATCGCTTTAAAACACCTTTAAAAAAAAAACAAACTGAAAGCGCTACATACAGCTAAATTTATTAATACACAATGCTGTCTGCAATACATGTTAATTATAATATGAGATTGCTACAAGATGTAATAGCGCTTTACTCCAGCCAGCGATTAGGATCCCCCAGGGAGAATAGTGGTTTAACGGTAAAAATTCACTGTGTGTACCCCTCAAATACAAAATATTGCAGGTTCACATAATTCAATCAAGGCCCATCGACACCGTCACCTTCATGAGAGTACGCTTCAGTTAATTCCTCCATTCCACAACCACCCACACATTTCCCTTATAAAAGTCAAGGCAAACATGGTTAAAAACATATTTTAAAAAAAATCTACAGCTTTTTTAACCATTTTGATCGCCCCCTCCTAACAAATGAAACCGCAAAAATGTTTTCTCTGAACTTCAGACCACAATTTTAATTATTTTTTTTTTTGATTGCCGAACTATTCTGTAAACTCCGTGATTTTTTTCCCCCCAATGATTGCATATGTTTGTTTACATAAAAGTATACATTGGATTTCAATACAGTTCAAGTAAGACAGTTTTTTCTTCCTGTGCTATGAAATCAGGTCTTTCTCACTTCGATGGTCACATGATAGAGCCAGTGATATCCAGCACATCAGCGATAACCAAAATGGCAACACTACACTGGCATATTGTGTGAACAGGCGCAAATGAATCCTGGCGATCTATGGCAAAATGAATCTCTGCAGCTGTCAGCCAATCATCAATTATGAACTACGCGGTTCAAATGAGCGATTACTGTTTTCTGACCATAACGATAAACACAGTTGCACGAACCGACTGTGATCTTGGTGTTCTCGCGTTATTATTGGACATTTCCGAAGGAAAGGCATTTAGTACCACAGAATAGAGATAGTACCAGAAGCGACACAAGGCAGGAAAACGTCATCAATCTTGACTATCTTGCCTCATTTTGTATGAAATCGATTGTTCGTACCTTGGCAAGCGCGCAACTGCGTTTAATGTAACATCAAAGAGTATTAGAGAGAGAGAGAGAGAGAGAGAGAGAGATCTCACTTCCGCCAAAAGGCGAAGCTAGGTCATGGCGGTAACAAGAATTGACAGAGACCGTCTTCACCGAAGACAGTGTGCGTATCAGTAAAGTTTACTGTGGTGTGTTCATATTTTTTGTGTTGATTGAAACTATTTAGAGCCTTTGTAAGCTCTTACTCCCCGTGGAAATGTACAACGGGTATTCTTTACCGCCGATCAAGGCAAATGAGGTTGCATTTCATCCAAAATGGCTGAGCGCAATACTTCCTGTTGTTACGGAAAGCTTCTTTTGCTTCTGGTAGTTCCCTATTCTGTATTAATTATTACTAACTGGGAAAGTTGTCAAGACTGTGTTATGTGCCCAGGCGTTCGGTGAGAAATTGTCTACTTCTGTCTACATATCACGCAAGACTTAGGGTCTACTCTGAAAAATAATACAATAATTATGCGAAAAAACTTAGTTGGTAGTCAATGTTTCCTTTAAAGCTATAAGTTACCGTGGAGTTTTTAGCCGTCGATGATGCACGGAACCGGTTACGACAGTCATGCGTTCTGTCGGACAGTCCGCACAGTAATACTGTTATGATGTCCTGTACTCATTTGAGTTGAGCCATGAACCTAACTGGACTACAAACAAATAAACAAACAAACAAACAAACACGGGCGCACACACCAACGAGAAAATCAGAGAGAAAGACAAAGAGGCAAAGACAGAGTGAGAGAAGAGAGAGAGGAAGATAGACACATACACGAGCAGAAAAAGATGAGAAGAGAGATGGCCACAGACAGAAAGAGAAGTGAGGGAGAGAGGAGAGAGCGAAAGAAAGACAGAGAGACAGAGAGGGAGAGAGAAAAAGAAACGAGAGAGAGAGAGGGAGAGGGGGAGAGAAACCAGAGAGTGAGGGGGGGGGGAGAGAAACCACAGAGAGAGAAAGAGAGAGAGGGGAGGGAGGGGAAGATGGAGATAGATAGATGAGACAGAAAGAGAGCCAGAAACGAAAGACACAGAGAGAACAACATCAACACTGCATGGCTTTGAAATGCAGAAAATATTTGCGAGCTGTCGTATTTTTTACACATCTCGTCATTTACACTTGACAAGGAACTGTTCAAGGAAACTGATTATCATTCGCTCTACAGCAAAGCAGGCCATGAGATAGGAAACTAATTTCCAACGTTGCAGATTTTTTACTGTGGTGATGAGAGAACTCATTTCTTCATAAACGCGTCATGTAAAGAATGATGCGTTCCGGGTCCTTTGACGCAACAGCATAAAAAATAATAATTCGCCTTGGGGAAACGCTCATCACATCTGATTGTTTGCAGAGTCAGTGTTCTTAAATTTGCCCGAACGCAACACTAGAACTTTCGTTTTTATAATACGGTAGTGATTATTACGTCCCGCAATCTGTCAGTTTAAGGGCCGAACCACTGTAAATCCGCCCGTCTTGCTCCGCGCAGTTGGCTCACCTACCGTGGAAAGTCGTGATACAGCTGCGTCCGTAAACTATAGATTACAAGCAGGAAGTTGATGCATTATTTATTGTGACGATTGCACTTTCTAGACAGCAGAAATTTGCTTTGTGATAATGACGGAAAAAACACACGAATAGACACATGACAGACAAAGAATCGACACCAGTAGGTTCCTAGCTTTTGCAGGCGCAGAATTAATAATACACGCAGTATCGAAAATCCGGCAAAGACGTCCCCGACCAGTCATATTTTCTGCAGTTGGTCCATCCGTCAAGTTTTCGTTTTCGAAGAGATCAAAGATGTGGTACCGACGCACGTGATCTGTTTGTATGTTTTAGGATTACAATGACAGCGGCGTAAGTGAGAATGGTGATGCCAGAGGTGATGATGGTGGTTGCTGAAGTAATGGTTGCCAAATGACTGTAGGTAGGTACTAGTGTTGGAGATTATGGTGATGGCAGGTGGTGCTGGTAGTGGCTGCTGTGGCAGTGCTTCACAGTGTGTACAGCCAGCTCTATGACAACGTTTCCTAACACAGCCAAACATTATCCTTCTTCTCTCGGCCGCCTCTTCCCCGGGCAACCTGTGCCCGGTCACAAGCCCGGTGATATTCCTTCCACCCCAAAACCCCCTCCATTCCATCATAATAATAATATAATAATGGGAAGGCAGACACATAAATGGATCTTATTTTCGTTTTCTTCTCCTCGAAAAAAAACAACAACGTCGTACTAAAATGCTCTTGCAGAATTCAGGGCTGCCTGACTTCTTTTGTCTGCACTCCCTGCCGCCCCCCCCTCCCCCAGTTACCCCCTCCGAAACAGTTTTGATGTATTGCGCCAAGAGATTGCTCGTCATCTTTCGCAGGCAAAATTTTCACGCAATCACGCAATAATTTATCGCCATTCATAAAATCCTCAAAAATGGACCATTAAATGGGAATTTGATGAAATGAAGACATAAAGACGTCAGAATTCGCCCTGTGCGTTCCGGATTTAGGAATTCTATTAGAAATGATATTTGCAGACTGATTTTCACCAGCAGAATTATTTCCTGTTGTTTTTTTTTCTTGACCTGACTTCGTATCTTTTCGAAGTTAAATACGTAAACCATAAAACAGAATGTAGGCCACTGACTTGGAGACTAATCTATAGGCGCCCATCTTCAGACCTAGGTGGGAACCTGAGTCAGGCTATTAGGTGTTTTTCTTTAGATTAGAACTATATAATGGCCTGCTGAATCTGGTAAAAAGCTATATAGACCATAAAACCAAAATGCTCACAGTACGTAGGATTTTTATTACCAACTTATGGCCAGTTTTAGAAAAATGTTTATTGTGGCCATGTCGCCAACCAACAGATTTTTGTGGTTCACTAACTAACCTTAACCCTAGCCCTGACCCTAAATCTAGTCGAACTTTCCATAAACTTTAATGCGCAAACACGTCTTCAGATAACAACGCTGCTCCCAACAACATCAGCTTATTTGAAGCTAAAAATGTCGTTATTTGTGAAGGCGGAAGAAACTAAGATGTGAAAAAAAGAAAAGGCTTTTCACACCAATAAGGCAAGACGGTCCTTCGTTTTTCCTTAATACATCTATGATGTTTAACACAATCAGTGGAAGCATGCAGGGAACGACGGATAAGAAGAATAAGAAGAAGAAGCAGAAGAAAATATCCAAAATGGAAAGTCAGAGGGACATTACAAAATCTGTCAGGCGTCCAATTTCGATGTACTCTGAAATGAGTTCAAGTCGCAGGAATTATAAATTTAATAAAGTCAGTGGTCGATATAAGAATGGTTTCTTCAAGAAATTCTCAGTGTCTTTCTTTACTTACGTCAGCACGCTAATAAAGGCTAAACGGGCTATAGCAAAACAATAATTATTACGGAAAACTTTCTTTTGAAAACAAAGTGACGCCGCTGCACCAGTGTCGTGCTGTGTTATTAAGGGAAGAAAACTCCTAAAGAGGATCTTGATTGAAAATTACCAATTAAACTGAACAGAAAGGTTTTCATCTTGACGTTTACTTTAATCTTCTCGCTGTGACGTCTACCGACTCTGCCGAACTTTGTACTTGTGTCCCTATGTACAGCTTAATGAATTAAGCTAAAAGAAACTGCACCATTTGACCTCACTATAATCTGAAAATGAAGGGCGTAGTATAAAACTTACCCAGTTCACCTTTCGCCTTCACAGAAATCTCACTTAAAAAGATTTCTAATTTTTGTTAATATCGTTTCAACCTCTTAAGTTCAGACAAAACATTTCTACTGAAATTTCTTCAGTAGGAGAATAACAAGTCTGTAAGGAACTGATGTCGTTTATTTTGGTTGTATTTGGGTGTAATAGTTGAACTTATTAAAACTACATTCAACTCTGTTCTAAAACAGAAACACTTACAGCTTTGGTAGTTTCCAAGGACTAAATAAGGTAACTGAAGTGACTGACCTTTGCTGATGTATGCCCAATTATATCGATGGTGACAGGCGCAAACCGGCGAAGTCCAAAAAATGGCCAGACATTCAGATCTGAAAGACGCCATCTATTGAACAGTGCCCTTAGTTTGTGAAACACTTTCAAATTTAAGAACAGATCGTATTTCGCGATGAATAGTAATATTTTCTTTTATTACAGTTCAGCACTAGTCTTGCCTGTTTCAGAAGTTTTGGATGTGGCAAATCTGTGTCTGTGCATTAGATGCTTAAGTCGCTGAAAGCCAAACTGGCCTTGTGCATGCAAACATTTCCTGGCAACAAAAGCATGGCTATGAGACGGCCACGTTGTGTTGGTGCTAGGTTAAGATAAGGGTAGTGCTCTCAAGCTACTTTCTATTTCCGTGGTTTTAAAAACCTAAGATCCTGAATATGTATTAGAACCGCCCAGGTATTGTGTCTGTACAATAATAATAGACGTGCACATTCCCGTAATCTCATCGGCCATCAGCCACTCTTTGGCGAGCTCACTTTGATCAGCTTTGCGGAATAAATAACGTTTGCCCGGGCGGATTCGAATAAGAATGGATCACAAGAAATTATAATGCACTGATTTTACATTTAAACACAATTAGAATTCATGTTTTTCCGATACCACCATGATATTCGAGTATTTACTTTATGGTAAAAACTTTGTGTACTTCCATTGTTCTTGGACTGGCGGAATATAACTCGCTTATTAATATTCGCTGTGGACCAGCAAATTTCGCTTTTTCGGTGCGTTTCGAATTATTTGTGAGGCGAAACTCTTGAAATAAAAATCAAATAATATAATTATTTCTAAGATGACTTCAAGCAAAATATTTCAACTGAATGCAGAAAATGGCAAAATCTTTCATAGAGATCCCCGCCCCCCTTTGGATGGGTTGTCTAAGGAATTTGGTCTTCAACCTAAGCCACAAAAACACACAGAAACAAGGACAAAAACAAGAAAAAGAAGAAAAGTGAGATGTAAATGCTAAAAGCAGCGAAAACTCCTAAAATAAAGACCTAAACACATTTAATAAAATACAATCTCAAGGACCAGCACTAATTTATAAACGGCGGTGACGATTAGCTTACTGAGCCAAATTTCCCAGAGCAAATTGTGCAAGATTATACTAGAAAGAATATCCGAAAAGACATTGGAATATTATTCAGTTCTTCTCCATGCTATTCTAGAAAGATATTTTTAAATACAAGTTTCCTACCATATTAAAGTAAATGTAAGGACGACAAAAGCTCTGGGTACGGATGTACTACCATCAGACACAAATTCTCTTGCAACAAACATAATGAAAAAATAATCTATTTAAAAGCACTTTTCTGTAACTCGACAGCGTTGCGATAAGTGCGTCAAACTCACACCCTCCAGGGCAATGGATGAGCATTTCAAAAAGAATGTCATTACAAGTAGGTAAGTCCCCCACCTTTTTTTGTGCTAAGGGTACATAATTATGTTAAAGCCTTTTGAGACTCCAGAGCTAGAGAGCTCCTCCCGAAATGCTCATTGACAACAGCCTTAATTAATTATGACTAATTACTCTTTCAGATTTTCTTTTTGTTTCCCTCCTGCTTTTTGGTTGAAAAGATAAGGGCGCAGGGTTAGTGATTCGATAAGATTTAAGGTTGAGGATCCGGTGTGGCCTGCGTGCGGTAGGCTGTGTGTTAGCGAAGGCTCTTCGTTTATTGTAATATCTCGAGTTTTCTATACCCTACCCTGATCATTTTTGGTGGACAGGTACATCCCTAGGTAAGGATTCCAGTGGTACTATCCTGGGTGAGTAAAGGTACCATTCTGCCGCTTTTAGGGTGGAATTTCTACTTTCTTGCTCTGTTTTGTTTTTTCCTTCACTTTTTTTTGGTCCTATTTTGCCTTCTTGTGTTGTTTTCTAGTGAGCTTGTCATCATCGCGGGCTCGTGTCAGTGCGCTATCTCTATCCCTGTGTCTGTTTGTTGTTTTTCTGCGCCTTTTGTTTCAGCGGCTGGTTTGCTCCGAGTTAGTTTTCTGGTGTAGTGTGTATGTGTGTTTCCTTTCGCTTCTCCATTTAATATCCTGAGTAATTGATCATTTGGACGCTCCGGTTGAGCATTAAAATGAGTTGTCCCCCAGTCTTCTTGTTGGCGAGAGACCTGCCCGAGGAGAAAAACTCAGCCTACACACCATACGAGATTTGCTTCGTTGCTGAGAAAAGTAGTGGGCCTCTGTCTATCATTGGAGCACAGCGGATAGCGGGACTGTGGAGGATATACCATAGGTCAACCGAGAGCAGGACAACTCTATTGTCCAAGGGGCTAAATATAAGAGGTAAGTGTTTGAATCCTCGAAGCCAAAATCCGTTTGTCCAACTAGGATCCAATGGGGAAGAAATTCCTTCGACCCGACTCATTATAAGTGGGGTACCCCTGTCATTTAGTAATGACAGCTTGGAAAAACACCTAATTAAGCTGGGGGTGCGCCTAAGATCGAATGTGATAATGGAAAAAATTAGGGACCCACAAGGTAAGATGACAGAGTGGCTAAGTGGCAGAAGAATAATCACTATTGATCTCCCAAAAAGCCCTATTCCCAAAACGCTCCAGTTGGGTCCTTTTGTAGCATCTCTGTACTACAAAGAAAGGCCGAATGACCTTTCACAAGTACAATGCAAAAAATGCCTGAGGGTAGGACACGTAGCCGCCGACTGCCAGAACGAAGAAGTGTGTCTGGTCTGCAAGCGGCCCGGCCACAGAAAAGGAGACTCGGAGTGTGAAGCTTCGTTGGTACAATTGTCCCAAGTCACGACCCCACTGCAAGATGACGGCCAGGAAAAAGCAGACGACCCTATTAAATCATCTAAGAAGAGTATCTCAGCGAGAGGGAGGTCAAGAGTAAGAGCAAGCAGCGCAGAGAGAATGAAAATGGCCGCCTTCTTGGATCGAGCACGATCAGCCAGTCAGAAACGCCCCCTCCCTGCCTCTTCTCCAGGGTGCGACACCAACCCTTGCCGACGGGCCAAAAAAGACAACCCAGTCGATACCACTGACCATAGCAGAACCACAAAGTCACACGAGGACAGTACGCTGGACATTGTCGAAGATAACATACAGGTGGATCAAGCTACTTAAGCCTTCTCTCCCATCATCCTACAGACACGGACTATGACCCCGACCTGGAAAAAGGATTTATGATATAGAATAATGGCTTCGGCACGGAATAGCGGTACGAGTTTGAGCATTGACTTACATTTTATGACCCTTAACGTTCGCGGACTAAGAAATAAAAAGAAGCGTAACAGTTTATTTAGGTTTTTTAAACAAGACAGAAACTCTGTCATAGCAATACAGGAGACTTATCTATCTGTAGATGATATAGAAATGATAAAAAAGGAATGGGGTGGATTAGTACATTATAGCAGCGGGACCACCCACAGTAAAGGCCTGCTTACGCTATTCTCCAAATCCCTGGATTTAACGAATATTGAATTTGTACACTCTACCGACAGAGCTCTTATCTCCAAAATAATCTTAGACAGTTCGATGTACTATGTCGTTAACGTATATGCGCCCTGTATAAATGATGAAAAGGGACCTTTTCTGAGAGATTTAAACAATACTATAAAGGAACAGATTGGGGGTGCAATGGATAATGTCATAATCATGGGGGACCTCAATACAGTTTGGAGCAATAAATTAGACATCATTTCAGGCCTCGCGCATAGCGCCCAGAATATCGCAGATCTAAGAAGTTGCATCAATGACTTAAACCTGAGTGACATCTGGCGATTACACCATCCCGGGAAGAAGGAGCACACCTGGAGCAGAAGCAGCCCTCCTTCCGCCAGAAGGTTAGATTATGTATTTGCTGGGGAAGGATTAACATCGCTGTTTACAAGGTGTGAAATTCAAAGTGTTGGCTTCAGTGACCATCGAGCTGTAAAGGTGACACTGTCTTCTTCTTCGTTTGTTTATGGCAAGGGCTATTATAAACTAAATGTATCCTTATTACGAGATAATGTCTATGTCTCTCTGATTAAAAGTGCCATTGCAGAAACCGTAGAGAATTTCCCAGAGTTGAACCCTCACCTGCTCTGGGAGATGCTGAAAGTTAGGGTTCGTGAAGTAAGTATGGCCTATGGCAAAGAAAAAGCCGCTAAATCCACACGTAAAAAGAAGAATCTCATATCAAAACTAAATGAATTAGAACGAGAATTAATCTCAGATCCCACTAATCTTAGACTTCATAGAGAAATCTCTACCGTTAAAAAGGAATTAGAGGTGTACATAATGGCAGCTGCTAGAGGGGCCCAAGTCAGATCCAGAATCAAATGGATAGAAGACGGTGAAAAATCAAGTAAGTATTTTTTGCAGTTAGGAAAGACCAGAGGCATAAATAACACCATCCACAAGATATGCTCTCCAGAAGGCCAAATTATCACTGACCAAGATGAAATATTAGAAATAATAACATCTTACTACGAAAATCTTTATGAAGAAATCTGAAGATATCACCAATCAGCAATACAAGTTCATTGAGAACATAGAGGTTCCAACATTAAGTGACGGAGATAGAGAGATGTGTGACTCGCCACTAACACTGTCTGAAATTGCAATGGCACTTAAACATACAAAAAACGGCTCCTGTCCAGGATCAGATGGACTGCCTGTAGAGTTCTACAAGTTCTTCTGGAAGGATATATGTCAATTACTATATAAATCAATAAATTACAGCTTTGAAACTAATACGCTGTCCTTTTCACAGTATAAAGGCATCATCTCTCTCCTGTTCAAAGGAAAGGGACTGAAACGCGACCTTCTAGAAAACTGGAGACCCATCACCATAACAAATACAGTTGATAGCCAAGGCATTGTCATTAAGGCTGAAGCAAGTCATGCCCCTCTTGATACATCACAACCAGACGGGTTTTATCCGAGGCAGACACATATCCTCCCTTCTGAGAGAGCTGGATGACCTCATAGAACACGAAAAGGAGAAAAACAGTAACAGCATTCTGCTATCTGTAGACTACCGTAAAGGCTTCGATTCTCTATCCAGGCAGTGCATGGTTAATGCCTTTAATATATTCGGTTTTGGCGGAAATTTCAAAAAATGGATGAAAATTATATCCACAGGTTCCATTATAAGTGTCAAGAATGCAGGACATATTTCTAGGGAATTTAAACTGGAACGGGGCGTGAAGCAAGGATGCCCTCTCTCACCTCTGATCTTTATCCTGACTGCTGAGCTCCTAGCACTCAATATAAGGCAGGACGAAAGCATACAAGGTATTAAGTATCCTAAGTCCCAGACGAGAACAATCATCAGGCAGTACGCTGATGACACAACGCTGTTCCTGCGGAATTTAATAGATTTTCGAGAAGTTCTTTCTAAAATCAAATCTTTCTCTTTATTTTCAGGATTGGAACTAAACAAGAACAAATCATACGCAATGTGTTTGGGCAAAAAGAATGTATTCGGACCTCTTCAGTTTGATATATCGTTTGTGGAAAAATTAAAGATTCTAGGTATTTTTTTCAGTTCTCAAAAGCCTGCCCAAGACCTGGAGGAAAACTGGACAGGCAAAATAGAGTACATACTTGGTTGGGGCATGGTCTAGACGTGATCTATCAATTATAGGCAAAATTCAAGTTATTAAAACCTTTGGAGTATCCCAGATACAGCATATAATACAAAGTATATCACTGCCTTTAAAAATTCTTGAGAAAATCAACCGAATATTCTTTAGATTTATCTGGAAGCGTCGCTTCTCAAATACTAGAGCCTTCGAAAAGGTAAAGAGGAAGATTATGTGCGACCAGTATCACAAGGGTGGACTTAAAATGATAGATATCTGCATGATGCAAGAGGCATACTTATTGCAATGGGTGGAAAAACTCAGTACTGATAAGGAAGAGGAATGGAAATTACTGCCTATGTTCGCGTTAAGACATGTAGGGGGGCTCCTGGCCTTTAGGAGTAATCTTGACCATAAATCCTTTCAGGCCAGGATAGTATCAATAGCTGCTTCTGGAAGAAGGTTCAGCTAACATGGTTAACGCGGAAAGGGGAGTCTAAAGAAACGGTTCTTCCAAAAAAAGATGATCCTCTGTTCAACAGTGATAAGGTAAAATTCAAGGCAAGAACCTTGCTGCTGCCAGGCTGCATAGATAAGGGCATAGTACTCATTAAAGACATGCTGGAAGGAGAAACTGGGAGATTATTAAGTTACCATGAATTTTAAACAGGTATGGGAATTTTCCGAGTTCACTACTTGAATACAATATTTTGTTCAATGCTTTAAGCCCTCTCACTCTAATTGCCAATTGTGGCATAAACAAGCTGGTTTTTAGAGACATGGAAATCGGAAACTTAGGCCAAAGAACATTTAGATCTCTATTGCAAGAGAGTGAACCATCAATAGCCAATCTGTTTTGGCAGCGCAAATTCCAAATTGAAATAACAACTGAATACTGGCACCTACCATTTAAGGTGACCAAAGAATCAAGACTGAGAGCTCTTCAGTGGAAAATTTTACACAATATATATCCAACAAATATCCTTCTTCAAAAAATGAAAATATCCGAAACAAATCAATGTAAAAGTTGTCAGGCGGTCGATTTCATAGAACATTTTTTCTATGAGTGTGAGATGGTTAAGCAAGTCTGGGCAGAGGTAGAGAACCTGATTAACAGCAATACAGGTAAACGGATCTAGCTAACCAGCTCCACTTGCCTTCTTGGCATCCCCTATCATGACAGCCTGAAGTCTGCTGATCTTTTAATTCTAAACCACGTTATCCTGGTGGCAAAACTGACAATATCAAAATACAAATACGGAAAGCATGATAACATTTTGGTATTATTTTATAGCGAATTGGATCTGAGAAATCTATGGGAATAATGAAAGGAAGAACTTGTATTCCACAGATACTAATCACTGCAGATAAGGCCCTATTCAGATCCTGGCGCATCGCGAATTATATCCACACTGCAAGAGGTTAGATAACGCGACATGGCAGATAACAATGACAACTAACTTTGCAACAACAGGTAGGACACAGCCGGGATAACACGCAGGAAAAACGCAACACACAAAAAGATGGGGTCTCAGGATGGGCCCCCTCCCGTATGGTCAGCTGTCCCCTTTCCCACCTTCGGGGCAGGCCACTACCTTTGTGGTCGTTGCCTGGCCTGGAGAGGGGAGAGCGTTTGCTCCAGGGAGTGTCCCGGGAGACCTAGTTGGGGGGGGGGGGTTTCCCTGAGCAGCCCCGTTGAGTGAGGTCTGACCGTCGGGGGGGATCCCTGACAGAGAACCATCTATAACTCGGGAGGGACAATAAAAACATAAATCAGTACAAGAAAGCTAAAGGCCAGCACATCTCCTACTACATACAAGCAACTAACTCAGTTAACCACTCCGAATAGGTGTAAGGTATAACAGTAACAGAGTCACCGTAGTAAAGGCCCTCTTGCAGTATTCGGTGTTTTGGCTAGTGATAAAAGATGGTGACGAGAAAATATTTGACAGTGATGGCACCACTCTGGTGCGGGCTTGTGGGTTGCTCCGCCCCGTGACCTGTATGGGCCGGGGACATAGCATAGGATACTAATATTAATCAATTCGTGTATGCGTGGATTTAACATTTATCGTTCCCTCCTCACCCTCCTTCTACCAGTTTCTGTCTACCCAGTTTCAAGGTTATGAAAAACTAACCCATTTACCATACCGGTAACCAAAGATAACCCTGATAAGGAAAGGTAAGTTCATTTATTATAACAATACTAAGTTACCATAGATTGTCAGATAACAGCAAAGTACTAATCAACCTCGCGGCGCCATCCAAAAGGAGCGGGTAAAGGGTTGAGGATAAGGACGGGGTTAGAGATATTACGTGTATGTACGCGCCCCCAGTTTTTATTAAAAACACCGTACGTACTTAAAACAACAGCCTTTTAAAAATAGTTTCCCGCGCCACAAAGGATTATATTTACATCCTGAGACATAGGGCCATTCACAACCAAAAACCCCCAGGTAACATGCGTCTGTTCCGATCGATGAAGTTTCGAGAAAGACAACAATGGCATGCCCAGCTAAAAGACGGTAATTATCCACCGTGAATGATTACCATGCCAAAAGAAATGAGGGTTCTGGAACCTGTTGGCCCTTTCCTTTAGGTGCATTCCCCGGAAGCAAATTTTATTTACCAGAATCAAGAGATTATTCCAGCCGGCCAAGGAAATTTTTGACCAATTAGAATTTGGGGTTACGTCCTTTGTCTTTCTTACCGAGGTTTTATCAGAGACGAGGTTTGGTCCCCGTCAGGTCACCGACGACTGAATGCTCCAGATTTCTTGCAGTTCGGATATCCGTCCTGATTTCTGGGCCAAGATGGCAGCTGCACCGACACCATTGCTCTTGTTTCCTTGTTTTCTTTTTAAACAGTTTTAACTTTTAGGTCTAGAGGGCTGTTAACGCAGCACCACCGACGTCCCTAACATGCCAGTTTTTTGCAATTTAACGAGTGCTGACAGCCTCTGCTGCCTGTACCTGGCCAGAATAATCCTTTTGGAACTAGAATGGCCACCCTGTTAGCATAACGGTATCCTTTTCAGAATGCGTGTAGTCACCTAAGCTATAATTACGCATCCAACTTATGTTTCGTTTGTAATTGGCAACATCATTACTGTTGACAAGTCCTGATTCCATTACTGCATTTTCCTAAATTTCTTAATTGGCCACATTTGTGACAATACTTAGCTTAGATTTCATTCCTGCCTACTTCTTTTTTCCCTGGCATCGTGAAGTATTGTTGCCATTGTCAAATTTGGTATTAGTTTGCTAAATAAGAACGAGTCTCTAGCTATGACTCTTTTTACTAACGTTGGAAAATCACTGTCGACTTTGAACTGGCAAAGTTTATTTTCTCAGTATTATCTCGCAAAAAATTGGAACTTAATAATGTCACAGTCATCCGTATTTATGAAGGAGTCATCATTACTGATAATCTGTCTCCATAGAACCTTTCCCGGTATATGTTTACAGAAAGTAATTGAAACAACAACCAACAAAAAAAAAAAAAAAAACTAATTTCTCTGAGACAAGAGGCCGCCATTCGCTTTGTAATTACGAAACAGCAGCAACGACGAAAAGGACAGAAAATTGCCATTTCTCATGCACTCGTCACCATAAAACGCTAATGAATGACAAATATATCTCGATTTCGCCCTCACGCACATGACACATGTCTATTTGGGAAATGAGGAAATGCGATATTTTACATCTTGATGGACGTCCTGACGAGTTGAACTAAGCCCACCCTAATGCCGTCAGCGACGTTATCAATTTTTTCCCTCTCGTCTTCTCTCTCACACAATTGAATAGCGTTGCAAAATAGCTTTGGGATCGCTTTCATTCCTTGATAACAGTTTGTTGGTTTTTTTGTTTTTGTTTGTTTCTTTTTTAATCTTATTTCAGTTTTGTTTTCCCTTGCAGCGCTCAAGAGATGTCAATCCAGGCCTTGTGACAAATTTGTTTGCCATCCCTTGTGTCAGCTCACGAAAGACCTGCATTAGTACTCAATAGTGAAACTGTAACATAAAAATATAAACATTTTCATGGCTATGTAGTATAATCGTCTTAGAAATGAAATAAAATAAGATCGCGTGGACAGGTGTTAATTTACAAGTTACCGTAACGATCGACTTGCTTCGAGAAATTTAAAGTCCGTGTGTCATTTTATCACAGGATTTTTCATTAAAGACAGTCAAAGTAGGTCATAATATTTTTGTGGCTTTACCATTATTATTTTTGCAAGTTTTGTTGTGGCTACTAGTTCCTGAGGGCTGGGGCGATTTCGAATCCGGGACCTCTTGCACTCGAGGTCAAACGTTTTATCCACTGGGCCACTTTGAGGGCACTCTCATACGTGGGCGGTATCATAATTATTTTATCCTTTCACTTCATTCTCTTTGCATCTCTGTTTTATTCCTTCCTTCTTCTCAGTTATTCCCTCTCTCAGCACTGTCTCCGGCCAAAATAAATTGCAGGCGGAAACTCATTTCCCAAGACTATTCCCATCTTACAGCCAAGCACAAGCTCTCACAAGCCTTTCGCGCACTTAGCTCTCTAACTCTATGCCCCTGCGACTTCAAAGCAAATCACAATAGAAGACAGTTTTCAACAACAAATTCCTCCACTTAGGTTTTAGCGGACGCGTGAAATGTCACCAAGAGCGACTGAGGACCTTTCTGCCCTTGATTACCCTGAGGCATACAACTCTTTTCTTCCTCAGTTTGCTTATCGCCCCTTCGACAGTCTTTCCGTGCAAATGAGGCTGTTTTAGCACGAATTAGTTTTCAAACAAGTTTAGGATTACAAGCAGCTTTGTTTGTTTTCAAATAAATCTTGAATTACAAACAGGTTTGTTTGTTTTCAAAGAAATCTGGATTCTGAGATTGGTTGTCAGTTTTCAATTACATGAAATTATGACCCTTGGTTGCCAGATTTCAAAGAAATCTTAATTATAAGTATGCAAAGCTGTCCATCTTTTTGAAGATGATCCAAATAACATGCATGGTTACCGTTTGCCTACTCTAATCTTTGAAATGCAAGTTTTTGTCTTAAAATTGTCTATCTCCTCTCCATCGTTTTCCTGCTGGATCTCAAAGAAGGTTGATTGCAAATGATTTGGCTTAAACCTTAATAAAACAAAAGAAAACTTCCATACACACTAACAATTTCCATTAGTTTTCTCTAGGATAGAATTCAGCTTTGTTCTGATATCACTGATACTCTCTTACATTAAAATTTATAATTATTAACATTTCTACAGCTTCGGGAGAAATCTAGTGAGGTGCAGAACTTTGTCGGGGCAATACCCTGATTTAAGGGCATTCTCGATAGTTCCCAGAGAGGACAAAATTTTTGTTATTGAAACGCTTATCTCCAAATAAATTGTCCAGATCCGGAAAGATTAAAAAAATTGGATTCTAATCCAAAAAGTAATGAGCTGGATCCCCGTGTGCCTTGGGATCTAGCGTGTGACAAACTGAGGGAAAAAATTATCACAGGGGAAAATGCACCACGGGTCTGGAATTAGACCCGACAAGGATGAGCCCTGAATGTCCTGGTCACCGTGCCTTCTGTTGCCCTCACAATAATGAGACACAGTTCGCGATTGTGTGCAAATTAATTTTATTGTATGTCTGATTGATTTCATAACTGTCTTCATTTTTTTAATGCGCACTTTTACAGAATCGTATCTGTAGGCCTACAATTTTATTGAGAGCAATTTTGGCCATGAAACCAGAAATGCCCACAACATCGTCCCCTTAGAACGACAAGGTTCTGTCTCTACTTTTTGGCTGAACTGAGTTACAGACTACACACTACTTCTAGGGGCTTTCTCCTTTATTTGTCAAAGTATCACGGGGATTCGGTGTGAAATTGGTAAGCGAAGCATTACTAAAAAGAAAAAAAAACAAGTCGTACCTCTAAGAACCATGAGCACATAAATCTTCATTCATCAATTTCTCAAAAACTGATGTAAGGAAGTTAGAACCTTGGTCATTCAGAGGGGAGGATATGTCTCCCGTGACCAGTTTGAGAGCTGTCTTTGAAAACGACACTGCCGAGGTGTCTACAATGACTGGGTTATTGTGTCCAACCAGCCCAAACAAATCCTAATATCTTTCTCTGTCTGACGCCAGTTTGAGCAGAGAGTGATTCTCTAGGGAGAAAGGTCAGGTAACAGACATCATTTACACACTCTTCTTCGCTCACCTACTAGATTCACTGAAATTGTTCCTGGCTTCGGTAGAACCGTCTCCTGTCTATGATATTTTCAAATAGTAGATAATATTTAAGAAAATATTTAAGAAACCACAGAAACTCTGTGAGATCGCAGCAGGACCTGGGATGATATTCCTTCCCTTTCTCATTATTTTTGAATTATTATTATAATTATTATTTTATTTAATATATACTATATATATTTTTAGTTATTTCTTCTCAAGGGGAGGCTTTGTGTAATGTGGTGTGGTTCTTTTCTTTTCTTTTTCAGCGCCACATTTCAACTTAGTTAATGATAAATATAACTCCAATAATATAAAGACCGCAGAAAAACTGTGGGGTCGCAGCAAGGCTATAGACAATGTCAAAATTTGGCAAAAAGAAAAAGTTGTAAGTAGTTGCATGTACGCGAGGCTGTGCTACATACTTTTTCTTTTTGCCAAATTTTGACATAACTCCAATAAAGCTGGTTTGTTAAAATGATCGTTTCATACCACAATTAATAGCCAGTCTACTATGGGAACTGCACTGACGTTCCGATTCCGCAATTTCTGTCAGGTACACGATTTGAGCTTTACTGAAATATATCAAAATTTTAAACATTTTTTCACACTTGCTTCTCCACCTCATGTAACAGGCAATAAAAGATCTCTCGACTTAGTCTGGGGCATGAAAAAATCTCAACAGTTTGAACGAACTGAATTAAAATGCATCCATTTATTTCAGCGGTCTATTCACATGAGAGCTGGAAAAAAATATTATGTCGTATTACTGATGTGTCCTAACGACTATGCTACTTGTAAAACCAGTCTTATACAAGAACACTCTTACTGTCTGAAGACAAAAAAAAAATAAAAAAATTGTAAACTCTCGTGTCTGTAAACATTACAAAGCGCATGTCAGAAAGATCAGGTGTTGCTTATTACTAATTTTCATATCTTAATTTCATTTAAATCTTGCGTCCTCAACTGTATCACCATTTTTATCTCTGTTCTTTTCAAGAATGATTTTTCTGTGATGAAAATAACTACTTCACATTTCATAACGTAAGCAATTTGTTTGTGAGTTGTTGTTTTTTAAATCTAGACAAACATAATCAGTCTTTATCAATAATGTATATCAATATTGAACAAACCGCTGGAAGAACCTGCAAAAAACGGCACGAACAAAAACCACCAGGTTAAGAGACTTTTTAAACTGTTTCCATGGCAGTTGAGAACTCTGTCATAGTGATATACACAAATATTGTTGTTGTTTGTTGTTGTTGCTATTGTTGTTGAATGACTAAATATTACTAGCCATTATCAATAATTTATACCAGTACTTGTGACTGTAAGGATATTTAAGGAAGAAAAAAAAACAACAACACAGAACTTTGTCGCTTTGAAAGAAGTTTTTCATGATACTGGCAGCTACTATTTCTGATACTTGAATGGCATTCTCTTCCTTGCAAATATATGAATAAAAGCACTACTAACTAAACGAAAGAAAAATATTTACCGATACGTTAGCAACACAATTTCAGCATCCATTTGGTTAGGGAAAAAACACTCGGAGCACTGAAGAAAACTCACTTCTTGTGTATGTACAAAATTGTAATGAACTTCACATACATTTCCACTGTTCAGAAATGATCTCTCACAAAGTTTCAAACACTAACTAACAAAACACCGCACGTCTAATCCACCAGACAGCCGTGAAATCAGAGAGATCCTTAAAGAATTACATACTGTGCTGCATCTCTGGACGGCTGAGCCACCTTTCATTTCCTGTCTGCCATTAAAATATGGGAGACAACCGTGGCGGGGTCCCTCCGTCCCTGGGGGCGCACCAGTCCGACTTTAATGACACAGCTCTCTTGATGCCGAAGTCTGCTTTCTTCTCGTCAAACTTCTAGTTTCGATTTCCTGTAATGCTCTCCCCGCGCGCCGGAGAGTGCTGCGCCCAGCCCTCTAACTTTGGCCGTACTTAAATGCGAAAACGAGTATTTTGGCGACACTGATTGAAGTCCCTGTCTTGAGTTGGGGAACGGTAAGGAGGGCGCTCGTTAAGGAATTGATAAGAATTTCTCTTCACTGTCTGGTCCTTGTTAATTGACAACGTTTTAAACTTCCTGTGACCGGAAACGATACGAAAACGATACAGGATCTAATCGTTTAGCTTTGATAGGGAGAAAAACGGAATAATATTTTTATTTTTCTGTGCACATGTCAGCAGGAAATTTCATTCGGAATCCATAAAGTCTAGTCTGTGCTACTCTACAACGGCAGAATAATTAATGATGGTGACATGCTGATCTAGAGGCAAGGTGCTCGCTTCTCATGCCAAAGTTGCTGGGTTCGATCCTCGGCCGAAGCAGGTACATTGGAATTATTTTTTTTTGTTGAGAAAATGCCTGTCAATTATGCTATGGTAGGTAGGATCCAGCACCTAGCCTTCTCGAGTAAGGTTGAACAATTCGGAGGGCCCGTGTGCCCGTTCGTCTGATATTCACTGCTCTTGGCATTTTTACACCTGACTTTTCTTGTCTTTATTTTTCTTGTTTTTGTTTCTGTGAGTTTTTGTGGTGGGGATTAGTTGTTTTTTTTAGAATTTTGCCAGGGAAGCGGCCCTGTTCGGCCCGTGTTTTTCTCGACTTTCAACTGCCAAGGTATCTTTAACGTGCACATGGGCCCTCCGAGTTTTTTCTGAATACTGAATAGTAAATCACACGAATGTATATTACACAACAAAAATTGTCGTGTCAAACTTTCCTAACAACAGCACAGAAGCCAACATCCTGCATCTCCTTCACAAGCATCTTCCACTCCTAAATACATACTATGTCCCTAGCAGGTCATAATAAATATAGTTTATCGACAGCTACAATACCCTTGTCCCCTGCAGGTAATTTTCACTTCCCTGGGCATTACAGGGAAAAATTCCTATTGATCGAATCTGCGTGCGTCTGATTTGAACGCTAATTGAAACATTTCTCGAGTGAGATGGAAATCAGTCGCACGTGACCAAATTAATATGTGGTGTTTTTTTTTTCCTTTGTATTTTCCACTTTTCTTTTGCACACAGAGAATAATCTCCGATTTGAATATTCTGGTATCCATACAGAAAGACTTAGTGAAATATTCAGAATCTTGTAAAACTGACTTGTGGTAGTGAAAATAACTGCAAAAATATAAAAATGCATCATGACATGCTATTTGCTGGTAAATTAGAAAGTGTTTCAAATATAGAATATTCAGCACTTGGTGATAAAAAATTCACCAGGAAATATTATTTGCTGATGAGTTAGAAAATGTTTCAAATACAGAACACTTGGCGCTTGATGATAAAAATTAATCATGAAAATGTTATCTGCTGATAAATTAGAAACTGTTTAAAATAATAGTGAAACATTCGGTACTCGGTGATACACTTAAAATGAAACAATGCGTACCCCAAGGGGTTTAAGATTTTGAAATAGACATGAAGTAATACAATACACGAAAACGGCCAAGGTGCTCACTCACAAGTCCTGGAGAGATCCTTGGCTATGAAAAGAGGTGAACAGTAACGGTGTAAACCAGAATCTTTGAGTTTAGAGAAAGCACGTCGACACGACAACATTCATATTGTGCTAGGAAGGAGCAAAGACCATAGAGAGACTAGAGCCGGATGGCAGGACAGAAGGAGGCCCTACTAGAAGTGCTTACCGAGCATAAGCGTAAACCAATAGATTTATCAGCAAAGTGACACGATAAAAAGGTCGCCAGCTGCTGAAATAAGAGCAAATGAATGGACTTTCCCTCTTCTCTCCTCTCTTCTCCATGATCAAACTCCGTTTCTTTCCTTTCTTTACTTTTTTTTTTTTTTAATTATCTGGCCAGATGTGACAAAAATTTATGCCTACCGTCTTGAGTAATTAGAATGTGAAAAACTATTCGATGACATTTTAATTAAGACAATAAGACAAAAAAAAACAACAACCTTGAAATTAGTTATAATTAACAATAAATGAAATGGTTTTCGATCAGAGGCACAAATTATAATTGGCCAGTAGGAATAGTGTTAAAGGACTTTTTCACGTTTTTTTCTTTCTTTCGTCCTTTTTTCTTTTCTTGGTGAAGATAACTGTTTCTTGAACAGGTATGAAACCTTTCAGAGGTCTCCCTCACAACGTTTGACTCATGTCGTAGATGATAATTCTAATCGAAAAAATAATCGTTTTGCTGTTACTATGAAAACGAGACTGGGTATAGGCACGGGGCAGTCTTTTTTTTTTTTGTCGATATCAGTTTGTTTCACTTAAGACACCCCCAAATGTGACGCAATCTCAAAAAACATGAGGGACTTACGTACTTATAACATGATTCTTCAAAATTTCCTAGGAGCACAAAATTAAATGGAACAAAATCAAATACAGCTTTCTTGTTCCAACATGTCAATTGTCTTGTCATCATGGCAATACACCACTACTGAGGCGGGGAAAGTGGGAGGGGGGCTGGGCATTATGATGGGATACGGCCCTTCTACAGCATGTCAGCAGCCCTGTTATGACAGCCTAAAAACGTACTGGAGGCTAAAGAAAAAAGCCCTTCAAAAGAGACATCCTGGAAAATGGCACATGCCAACATGTCATTTCTCCATAATCCCATCCATTTGCTGGCCCAGGCCTAGAAGACAAGGGCGGCACATACAAAACAAAAAAACAAAGTGCCACATTATGCGTGCGACATTGTCTTGGAACAGAAGGGCACGAGAAACCAGGGGCGTGCCAGGTGAGAGGATCAGGTCAGAACTTAAGAGTCGTTCTCAAATTTCGCGTCTGTTTCGTGACTCACCTAATAGCACCGACTTATCAAATGCGATCGTCCCTATTCGTCATAAATATTGTCACTGCTCTACGATAATGGCATATGCCAGCAGGCAACTGACGGTCCACTGCATTCCTGAGCATGAGAGCTATCAGATAATATATTATAGAAAAGGAAATGCGCCACTAGGAAAAGTTAATAAGCCAATGGGATCATGATGGTATAAGTCACCAAATGACAAGAAAAGAAATAGTCTGTCTAAATATCTAGAAAAAAAAAAAAAAAGACGTTCCATTAGCGTAGAGCAGTGATGACGTTACAAGCGTTATAATACTATTTTGGTACGAGAAGTGGTTAAGATCAATATTAAAGCATAATATCTTCACGAAAGTTAGGACTCGTAATAACAGTTCTTCAAAACCAAGAAATAGTGGTAAACTGAAATACATTTTTAAAATCAGAAACGAATGGAAAAAGGCATGCTCGTGACTCATTGGCCACAGCTTCACGACCACCACTTTGAAAGACTTTGGGTTAGACGATGACCAAATGGGGGCGGAGTGGACAGAGACTGGAGTTTGAGTTTGAGTTTGAGTTTGGAAAAAGCAAATGGACGCGATGACGGTCATATTGTGCTTGGTCGGGACAGGATCAGAGACAGAATACAGCGGATAGACAGACAGAACAAGACCTTACCAGAAGCGCCTATCAACCACCAGCAGACAGGATGGAAAACAGAATTGAAAACAATAGGATCCAGCCCCAACAACAACGACAACAACCATGACGGCATGAACAAAATTACCAAGAATACGGACGACAGCAGCATATACCACCATGAACGTCAAAATCATCAACAACGACGACGAAAATAACATAAGAAAAATAATATTAACCACAACAACAACAACAAAAACAACGACATACCACCATAGACAACAACAACAGCAATAATAACTCGGATATTTTTCTACATTTTATGATTATTAACGTTTTTTGGGTATCCATTTTCGGAGGTTCGCTGCCCTTAGCATTTACACCCCACTTTTTTTTTTTTAATTTCTCTTGTTCTAGGGATTCGTTTTTTTTATTTTGCCCGGCAGCGGCCTTGTTCGGCCTGCTCTTCTCCACTTCCAACTGCCAAGGTATCTTTAACGTGCGCAACGTGCACATGGGCCCTCCGAGTTTTTTCGTCCTTTACCGAGAAGACTAGCAGCTCGATCTTACCTACCATAGGAACAGGGACAGGAATTGTTCCTCCCCCCAAAATTTCCAACATGCCTGCACCGACCGGGGTATCGAACACGGTACTTTCCGCATAAGAGGCAAGCACCTCGCCTCTAGACCAACGCCTCCCCCGAATGATTATTAACGTTATTAACCCAGCCTTTAAACAATTTGCTGGACAGAACGTGGCAATGTTCACAACGCTTCTTATGACCCCATTTTCCGGTTCCGGAATGAATATCTCTGTTTTTTCTTTTTATTCTGTTTTTTTCTTTTTCACCTCTAGAGACCATTGCCAGAGGCGTTAAGAACTCTTCTACGCGACAATCGAGAGATAAGATTATTGACAGTAAATTGCTCCATCAAAAACAATCACAGGGAGGCCTGCATGACGTCTACTGCAGCTTCTCTCTCTCTCTCTCTTTCGCTCTCTCTGCTCTCTCTCCCACTCCCAACTCTGTTTTTTCCTCCCGTTTTCTCACTTTTCTAGTTTTCTCTTTCTCTCTCTCTCTTACTCCTTCTCACAGACACACACTTTCTCTCTCTGTCTCTCATTCTCTCTCTCTCTCTCTCTAGTTTTTCCTCCTCCTTTCTGTCTTTTTTTTCTCTCTCTCTCGTTTTTTTCTCACGCTTTCTCTTGTCTCTTGCTTCTCTCTCTCTCTCTCTCTCTCTCTCTCTCTCTTTCTCTGTATGTCTCTCTCTTTCTTTCTCTCCATGTCTCTCTTTCTTTCTCTCCATGTCTCTCTTTCTTTCTCTCTATGTCTCTCTCTTTTTTTCTCTCTATGTCTCTCTCTCTTTCTCTCTATGTCTCTCTCTCTTTCTATGTCTCTCTCTTTCTCTCCTCGTTATGTCTCTCTCTCTCTTTCTCTCCTCGTTATGTCTCTCCCTCTTTCTCTCTATGTCTCCCTCTCTTTCTCTGTATGTCTCTCTCTCTCTCTATGTCTCTCTCTCTCTCTTTCTCTTTATGTCTCTCTCTCTCTCTTTCTCTCTATGTCTCTTCTCTCTATGTCTCCCTCTGTCTCTTGCCTCTCTCTCTCTCTCTTTTTCTCTGTATGTCTCTCTCTCTTTCTCTCCATGTCTTTCTTTCTCTCTATGTCTCTCTCTCTCTTTCTCTCTATGTCTCTCTCTCTTTCTCTCTATGTCTCTCTCTCTTTCTCTCTATGTCTCTCTCTCTTTCTCTCTATGTCTCCCTCTCTTTCTCTCTATGTCTCTCTCTCTTTCTCTCATATCTCTCTCTCTCTTTCTCTCTATGTTTCTCTCTCTTTCTCTTTATGTCTCTCTTTCTTTCTCTCTATGTCTCTCTCTCTCTTTCTCTCTATGTCTCTCTCTCTCTTTCTCTCTGTCTCCCTATGTCTCTTGCTTCTCTCTCTCTCTCTCTCTCTCTCTTTCTCTGTATGTCTCTCTCTCTCTCTTTCTCTCCATGTCTCTCTCTCTCCTGGTGTATCGATTCAAACGTCGCAAACATACTGGAACATGTAGGATAATAAATCAGGCCCAAATCAGTCTTCAACATGTCAATGACGTTGAAACAGTTCTAGAACATTCACAAATTACTCTTGTCTTAAATACATACATGTTAAATAATATAACTCTCGCTGTTAGGAGATTCCAGTTGAATTACAATGCCCAAATAGAGAAACTACTGAGCATTGTCCAGGTGTCCAGCACGTACCTCTCCCTGTTCCCTTTATTCACTGCCGACTCGCGATAGTTTTGGCCCTGAGACAGACTTTAGGACTAAAGAGGATTAAGGAAGCTGTGATCTTGATGGACAACGTTTTCATCCTTAATGGAAATGTGAAAATATTCTAAAGCACCACTGGAATGCTCCAACTTCTGGGGATTATGCTGAACAGCAACAACAACAACAACACAAAAATGCCGTTCACAACTTATGGTTTTTTCGTTTGACAAATACCGCACGGGGCCGTCATTTTCCAATGGCTTCCCAGTTACAGCAGCTGTCACATTGCCACTTAACAAGTGCCAGGTTTAATGTAACTAATGTCAAATCTGTCCTGACTGCAGAGGGTAAAATGTAGCTATGTTCGTGATGTTAACCTAACCTCCAAGTACTGAGGCGCCAAGAAAGAAATGTTAAGCTCGTCTGTCTGATTGCGGAAGGACTTGCAACGGATAGGTGCCGGCATTATGTGTCCTAGAGCTTTGTTTTAAGAGATTCGCTGCCTTTGGCATTTACACCTCACTTTTCGTGTTTTTATTTTTCTTGTTCTTGTGTCTGTGTGTTTTTGTGGTAGGGATTGGTTTTTTTTAGAATTTTGCCCCGGCAGCGGCCTTGTTCGGCCTGCTTTTCTCGACTTTCAACTGCTGAAGTAGCTTTAACGTGCACAACGTGCACACGGGCCATCCGAATTTTTCTTCGTTATCCGAGAAGACTAGGTGCTTGATCCTACCTACCCTTCAGGGACAGGAATCCCCCCCCCCCCCCCAAAATTCCAATATGTCTGCACCGACCGGAGATTGAACCCGGTACCTGCGGCAAGGAAGGCGGGCAACTTGCCTCCAGACCATATCGTCCCTCATTCCTTTCTCTCTCTCTGTCCGCATTCAAGGTTCAAGGCCCCATTTAGACCTTGAGGGGCCTGAGGCCCTTCAGGTTCAGGTTCAGGTTCCTGATCTTTGTTTTTGTTTCGAAAGTGGGGCTTTGCAACATACAACCCTTTTTTTTTGTTTTGTTCGTACAACATTTTTTGGGGCCATATTGGATACAGTATGTAGTTACTGAAGTATGCCAGCTGCGTTTTAACACCATAAGTGTTAACACCATGACCCCCTTGCTCTGGGAAAGAAATGGAGGGCGGGGGGGGGGGGGTTTCAAATGTTGATGCTGGATAAACACAAAGTACTATGAAAGTTAAGCCATACTAGTAGCGTGGGGGGGGGGGGGTGAATCTTCGATTTAGATCATTCATGTTCTTTTTTCCTTTGCGCACTTGGCTACTAGAGTTAGAAAGAATAAGTTTGTGTTCTGAGAGATACAGAGAGAGAGAGACAGACAGACAGACAGACAGACAGAGAGAGAGACAGAGAGATAGAAAGACAGACAGAAAAATAGACAGACAGACAGAGAGAGAAAGAGAGAGGATAGTAAAGATAATAAGAAGAGGGAGAGTTCTTGGAAGCAGAAACCGCTTAATTATCATGAAAATGATCAAATTAAAATCTCAACTGACAACCAGGCTGAAATTTAAAAAACAAAAATGGATATGAAGGGAAGAAAATCAATGCCTGTCTCAAGGGACGAGACAGTAAAAAAAAAAAAAAGGACACACGAAACATAACACCCCAAATGAATGGGGAAAGGGCAATAATCATCAGCGAAATCGTTGTCAAGGAAAGGGAACTGTCAGCTGCCGCTGGCAGAGTTGAGTCCTCCTAACCACGCCCATTATTACGTATCTATTGTTGGAGAGTCTGCCCAAAGGCCCTGGGCCACTTGAAACGTCAGTATGAGAGACAGACATGTAACAGCGTCTTATTTTCTTGCCTTTCCAAATGCAATCGCTTAGAACAAAAATTACTGTTACCCACTGAGCAATGTCACCAGCAGTCTGGTGCCTGTAACTGTTGCACTTGTTGATCTCACAGAAGGTTTTTGAGGTTTGGGGTTCGAGATTCGAGTTTAAGGAGAGCACGTCGACACGATAACGGTCACATTGTGCTTGAAAAAAAAGCACGAAGATACACAGAATATGACAGATCGATAGGATAAAGGAAGACCCTACCAGAAGACGGGACCCACCAACCAACCACGGTCCTACACGAACAAATAGTAAGAGTTTACGACTGATGCAAATAAGAGAAACCAGGGTGATACTTTGAAGCCTAACACGGTGGAAGTTAAGCTATAGGGGGTAAGTTGAACTCTGGTAAATCGAAGTCTAATCTGCTTCGCCCCCCCCCCCCCTGGAGAATTCGATTTAAGCAGATTACACTGCATTTGTGATGGTACTGAGCAATTGTAACGTAATGTTGTTCGTCCTATATTAATTTCTTCCAAATCATAGCTGACGTCAATTGAATGATCGAAGAATAACGAAACATTCAGCGACAAAAATAGCATAAATATTAACAATTACCATTAACATTGTACATTATGTTTGGTGCCATACATGATCATTAAAATTTTTAAGGATGCTTTACACTGCACTGAAATAAATCCGCCACCAAACACCTTTCTTTTTTAATGTTATCTGTATCCACCATGACGAGGGAGCGCTATGTAACCAATATAAAAATTTTTAAGCCCAAATAATAATGATCTGCATCACGAGTTTGATGACGCAGTGACGTAAATTTAACAACTGACCTGGTAGTAGGAACGATAGAATCAACATCGCTGGATTTGGATGGAAGAAAACGAAGAACAGAGTAGCAGGAAAAATATATTATGACAAAAGAATAGATGGAAAGACAAATGAGGGAAAATGAATGGAAAACAAAATGAAAATGATTGGGACGTTTCATAGTACAGCTTCCCCTCTCTCTTCCCATAACTTCTGACTGAGCCGCCACTGATGGCAATATTCAGCCAAGTAAACTTTACACGGCTCTCAAAGTGTTACATGTCGGGCAAAGGCTGTTTCGACTCACCAAACCCGTCTACTAATCCGCTGTTATCGCCACTTGGAGCGGAAAGGGTCATTAAACGGTCATTCAAAACGTCGTCCCAACTGGACATGAATACACCAGGAACTATCCTGTCATGCCAAACTTCATTAACCAGTAACGCTTCTCACAAGCCAAATGTCATTTTTCGGTAAGCTTTTCATATTAAGTGAGAGCAATTAAGATAATTTTCTTTGTCAAGTGATCTTAATTTTAATAACCACTTTCGCGTCTAACCAAGTGACAGGTCATCTCTCTAAGTCTATCAGAGGCTCCAACCAGACCACTCAACCCCAGCTGACATACCCGGAACAAATGCGTCTCTCCCAAACCAGGGGGAAATAATCGAACTCCAAATTGATGACGCTCTAAAACCCCAGCCAAAACCTAACAGCAGCTAAACTGTCAGAGCCCAAATTTCATCTCCCTGGGTAAAACAAGTTCGTCCAGAGACATACATCTTCCCTTCTTGACAACGGTAAAAACTACAAACTGTAAATAGGATGCCAAGATTAGAAAGATCAGGCGCATCAAAATCTCAAATCATCTGAGAGGTAGAGAACAAAATTCAAAACAATCCCTTTATCGAAGCAAAGGGGATGGTACATTATCACTCTACATCATTCTTAAGCTGCCTCCAAATTAATTTCGTCATAAATATATTATTATTATTATTATTTTAATTATAGGTTAATTAATTAGACACAGTACAATTTACCTCCCTTGTTACTTCAAAAGCGATATCGATTATGTAACACAAGCGGTCACAGGAGATAAAATATACCCTTAAATAAAAGTGTGATCTAACTCCGCCTTTATTGGAAATCACCTTATGAGTGGTTTCAGATCTTTCCAATCTTTCAATGGAATACAGAGATGGATTCAACAACTTAATCCGCATTTTTCCTCTTAGCCTACTATTGGTCATAAGTGCAAATATCAGTTACTGAAAACTTCAATTTTTTTTAGGTTTGATGTTAAACGCTTGTAAGGTCCTTGGCACTGCTCTTGGACGAATACTGAAAGTTGAAATAATTATCACAATATGATCTTCAGATGAGATGCAATACAGAATTACATTTATAGCTATCTCGTTACAGCATTTGCCTGACATTAGACAGTTTGTTTAATGAACGCATAGCACGACTTCCTGGAAATTTGTTTTCAAATAAATCGAAAAAGCGTGTTATGCAATTGTTTAATCGCTAAAACCCTAAGTTGAGCCATTCCAAAGGCACTTTGTATAGTTGGAAAGATAATATGAAGCATAATTATTAAACGTGTATTCAGACCGTCCAGCTTTACAGATTGATATAGATTTACGCATAATTTCGTGGTCTGCACGACGAACCGGCGTACCACCCAGAACTCTAATTTCTATGTAATATCATTCTCTCCCCCCCCCCCCCCCCCCGGCAGAGATAAGAGATGCGCCAGTCAGTAATAGTAAACTAATATATTATGATACGTCACTTCGCCGTACAGCCAGGAGGTGATCGGATAGAGATACTGCAGCTGAACATATGCGTTAAAAAAGTATATACATATTATCATATTACGTCGTTTCAGACTAATAGTTCATGGCATGTAGAATTAAAAAAATTAATGTTAAAAGCATTATTTTTATCTTCAGCGATACGCCGGTGTATCAACAGACGACAATTTATGATATTAATACTGATATACAATAAAATTTGCTTTTAGGTCATACGGTTCTTAGTGCTCGATCCGTCATCTAAGTCATACATAACAGGAATAAAATAGTAGGATGTCTGTAGGAAAAGCCATACAGCTCTATGAATTCCCCCTAAGAACAGAAAAATGTGAAAGTGCGAGTGTTTTCAGACCGCGGTGACCGTGAACAGCCTCATCTCGTCGACGACCTGGCTTTTGGAGAATCATTCTGGTCAGGACGCAAATCTCGAATTAAGTGCAGTTTGTTGTTGATGTGACCGCTTCATCGCCTTCGCCATCACGACATTGTAAAAACACAGGAGCGGTTGACAGTGACAGAGGAGGTGGGAGAAGCAAGGAACAAAACTCAATCGTGGGTTTATTTCGTCGATGTTTCAGTGATAAACTAAACCCTGAATCTCGCTTAGACTTACGGCCAAATAAATAACCAAACTGCTGAATGATAAAAAAAAACGTCCACACAAACTTTTATGATCCAGAAATAATGGAAAACAAATGGAAAAAAAAACAACCAATAAACGATAACAAACGTAAAATGAATAACAAAAAACATCACATAAAGTGAAATAACAAAATATAAAATGACTGCTAAATAAACTTTTTAATATCTTATCTTAAGAAAGCCTTAATGGCTCAGGCAAAATGCACAGCAATTTCAATATGTGACACAAGCGCCATGTCTTATTTCATGGAAAATTATTATAATGATGATGGTGATAATAATAATAATAATAATAATAATAATAATAATAATAATAATAATAATATAATAATAATAATAATAATAATAATAATAACAATAATAACAACAACAATATAATAATGCTATTATATTAATAATAACTTTAAAAAATCACTAAGCAGAGCTTTTTCTGGAACTTTGGAGTTTGGAGGAACGGATGACACAGAAGTTCATGTTACAGAACCTCACAAATTTGATAGCAGGTGTCTATAGACTCATATCATGACTGAGAAACGGAACGTCCATCTCAAGGGTGAATTTTCGATTAAGCGGACAAGCAAGAAAGCGGCGTGGGTAAGAGGGACTAACCAGAATGATGCCATATCGTTTTGTAGCACTGTGGCAACCAATAGATAACAAATCAA
This sequence comes from Onchidella celtica, assembly GCA_963931925.1. Lineage (NCBI taxonomy): Eukaryota > Metazoa > Mollusca > Gastropoda > Systellommatophora > Onchidiidae > Onchidella > Onchidella celtica. The sequence goes on along the minus strand of OZ007573.1, from coordinate 28,696,917 downwards.
GTTAGTTCGCATATCTGAAACCGTTTTCACTTTCAAGGTGAACAGACGAATTTATGACTTTAACCATGGCTGTTTCAGCATCGAACATACTCTGTTGAATAAGCTGCTTGGATGTTGACGAAATTCAAGTGCTTTCTCCATGTCAAGTTGGTCTCTTGCTTCCACGAAATCAAAGATATAATTATTTGCACCTTATATAATGCACAATCTGTGAACACTTCACTTTATGTTGCAGCGCAGATTGGCGGCTTCTTGACGAATTGAGCTGAGTTTGCATGTGTGGGGAAACAGAAACGGCAATGGAAACGTCAAAAACCCTTCAAGTAGTGAAATAGAGAGAATATGTTTTCATGTGCACTGAAATGTCGTTTCCGCCCATATGGATACACTCTTTCTTTTAACAGTTTGATAGATTTTGACGTTTCTATTGGCCATTTTCGTTTCCGTACACATGAAAACACGGCTTACCACTTTTATAATATTACCCCCATTCTTAAACGGTTATGTTGTTTTTTTTCTACAGCGAATGGTTATTTCAAAGACTTCGGGCCGATGCTAGATCGAACTATTCATAAGGTGTTAATATTTATGCATTGCTTCGTGTTATATTCTTCATATTCTGAAAAAATATTTTTTTTTTTTTTTACATGTTCTGATTTTCGTTTTGCCTTCCACATCAAATGTTGGTTTGACAATGATTGATGTTTGAAGATCATCTGTTTGTGCTGATTGATAATTGAATAAATGAAGTGCCAAGTGCGTGATTTTCCAATATATTTTTTTTATTATATTTATGATTATATGGGCAGGCTGGCAGTCGGGGAGATATTCAGAGACAGCAAAAGAGAGAGGGCGGGGGGAAGGGAAACAGAAGAAAGAGAGAGAGAGAGAACAAAAAGGGAAGAGAGAGAAAGAGAAAAAGAGAGAAGAGGAAAAGGGCGCCACACAGACAGACAAACAGACAGGTAGGTAGGTAGACAGACAGACTGACTAGTTGAAAGACAGACAGACAGAAACACAGACAAGCATGAGACAGACGAACAAGCGCTCCAGGGTATAAAAAGATAGGGAGGAGGACAGACCGACCCGCCGATGAATGTAATTGAACAAATGATTTATCTATGATTGAATACTAAATCTCCTTCGCTGTTCATATTTTCTGTCCTTGCTCTATCAATGTGCTTTGGACTTGGAATTCTGAAACCTATTAGTGAACTGACACTGCCATGATGCTGACAGATTGCTGTGAAACCAAAGTCAAAAGAGGAGGAAATGTGAAGTTAGTACCAGTACAAAAGATCTCTTCAAGTTCTGAAATGGCGAAAGACATCAATTGTGTCCTTGCTTGGGGCCAAATGCCATCACGTAAGAATTTGTATTTCAGTTACCTTTGCGTTTGATTGCAACGTTTCTGTATTACTTCTTTCGCCGGGCTTTGCTACATACAACTTTTTCTTTTTGCCGTATTTTGACTTCGGGTGTGTGTAGAATGCAAGACAAACCACTCACATGTCAAACAAAGAAAAAAAAAGAATATCGAAAGGTAGAAAAATGACAAATAACAACATACGTGTATTTATGGGAGAAGGGCGATCAATGAAATTCCACGATAGAGAGAAACTATGGGAAATCACGCCAAGCCACAAGCCGAAGAAATTATTCACGGCTTATTAAACAAAAACAGCGATGAAAGCTGATGTGCTAACAGACAAAGAATGGCACAGAAGACAGAAAAGAATAACTGTAATGAAATGAAGAATGAGATGGAGAAAACGTGAAATTGATAAAAATGTCGATGATCTTGGAAAACGGAAAGAGAAAACACCGGAAACTAAAAATAGTTCACAGGAAAGGGAGCGATTCTCTTCACACAGGAGATCTGAGCCATGGAGACATTAACAAGATGCACTTAAAACTTCACAACATCAAAGCTTTGCCCAACAGAATAGACAGACACCATGTAGAGAAATGGTTCAACTATTTTAAATTTTAAATATTTTTAGATTTATTCTGCAATATGCAAATTTTAGTGCCTTACGCTATTATAATGTTTCCAATATTATTTGTGCAGCATCCTGAATTTGTGATGCGTCTCGACGGGTTGAATCCCGCATGTATACTTTTGGTATTTCGAGCAAACCGTAGACCTTTTTTCATTCTTCTTTCATACTTCCACGAGTTTTATCTGAAATTTGACTCAGTTACTGTGCGTTGAAGTTGGAGAGTCCCCTGTAATATCAGAATAATTATGAAAATTACCTAGATCTATACATTGACAATTATTATTATTATTATTATTATTATTTGTAACTGATTTGGACCAAAAAAAAAAATTTTGTATAATTCCTCATAAGGATTTTGTCTAGACACCTCGACTTAGCCAGGGGAAAAAAAAAAAAAGAGAGGAAAAAATATTTTTCGCAAAAACTTCCGGTAAGGGACCGCTACGATACAAGCATACGTTACGTAAACGTTCTAGGCGTGCAATGACAAATGAAGAAGAACGCACACGCCTTCACACCAAAACTTGTCTCTTTACTATAACCGTGTATGTATCGCTGTTGCAGTCATTCTTAATCTATACGCTCGACAAAGGGAGAAAGGCAGGCGACTTTAAAATTCGCCGTTAAGTTGTTATTGCTAGATTACATACCAGTTGTTCCAATCCAGTGCAAATTACAAATCTTGCTCACATACTCAATTATGTGAACATTCACACTCAAAGTATAAGAGAAGAACCAAATCCTAGAATTTAACATTTTAAAGCGAACAAAATGGCCGGTGCATACTTCGTTTTTGAAATATCACACACTCTCTCAGATTACACAGTCTTAACTCTAGAAAATGATAACTTTATCAGTGATGCAGGCAAACTACAGCATCAAAGCACTTCAAATGCTTAGTTCCATGTGATATAATTATTCACAAAAGCTAAAACTGAGATACCAAGCATAAACATGTTTTGCACTTTCAAGGTGCCCCACTCCAATGATAACAGTTCTAACCTATTGTGCTTTCTGCAGCAAAGACAATAGTCCCTGATCTTTATGCACAGTTGCACTGTATATTTTGCAGTCCAGGTGGTCTTTGGCATGACATATAACTAAATTCCTTCCATATCAAAAGTTAGAAAAGTTACATACCGCTTCATACTCTTCAATCAACGAAATTTGTAAATCACCAATCTTACCACATCATAAACTAACTGAACTTCCAGGAAGAAATCACCAAACTTGTTTGTATTTAAATCATGGCCAAAACAACACGTGACAGTTCACAACTGATTCGTCAAAAATCACAGCGTGGATCCCAAGAGATTTTGTCAAACAAACCTGTCTAGAAATAGCGACGCGAGTGCTCACACATGAATACGAAACTAAAGCTGATTTCAATTGGTCTCAGAAAAACTCCCCGAGTTCACACGCGTAAAGTTTCATTGACAACTGGATCACATCTTTGGTGTCTCGCTGATTAAGGCAATGCGGCGCGGAGAAGGTTAACAAAAGTCTTGGCACGGCAGAAGTTTAGAACAATGCTGGGATTCTATGTTCCATACACTTGAGCAAGGCTCTGCTGCCATTTGCAGGCACGGCGGAGCATTGATCCTGGGCCATGGCATAATGGTGTAATAGACGGCAAGCGCTATCGGCTATAGGTTTTATAACATAGAATAGATGATGACGAAAGAGTGCAAAACAAAAACAAACATGAAAGGACGTTTTTTTTATGTCGGTGGAGGAAAAGTTTAAAAAAAAATAATTTAGTAAACAAAGGTGCTGTTTTATATCACAGAAGATGTGAACGGAAAATGACTGGTTGAATGAGAGAGAGAGAGAGAGAGAGAGAGAGAGAGAGAGAGAGAGAGAGAGAGAGAGAGAGAAGAGAGACACAAAGAGAGAGGCAAACAGACAGAGAGAGGGAATGAGAAGAAGAAAGAGAGAGAGAGAGAGAGAGGAGGCAGATATATAGACAGACAACAGACAGTAAAATGGAAACAGACAGACAGACAGACGGGCAGACAGAGAAAGAGAGAGAGAGAGAGAGAAAGAGATAGACAGAAAAAGAGACAGACAGGAAAAAGAGAGAAAGAGAGAGGGAAAATAAAGTTAACAATGCCCTCGAGACTCCAGTGGCCATAAAAATGAAGGCATCAACATGCTGTAAAAATGAACAGTCTTTCCTTTAATGCCAGGAACATGGAAGGAGGAGATTTGTGAGGGAGGGCGGTGCGAGAAGAGCGCAGAAAGAGAAATGTGAAGCGTACAAGACTGGTGGAGAAATGATATTGGAGAAGACAGAATGGACGTTGAGGTGGGGCCGGGGGAATAAAGAATGAATTACGGACGAAGATATTGAAGATAAGAGAGAGAGACAGACAGACAGACAGACAGACAGACAGACAGACAGAGACAGACAGAGACCAACCGACTGACCGGTCGAAAGACAGTCAGACATATAGACAGACAGATAGAGGAAGAGGCAGAAAGACAAAAGGAGAAAGACAGAGACAAAGATAGACAGAGACAAAGAAAATGAGACACAGAGAAAAAGAGAGAGAGAGAGAGAGAGAAAGGGAGAAATAGAAAGAGAGACAGACAGGCAGACAGACAGCGAGAGAGAAAGAGATAGATAAAAAGAATGAGAGAGAGAGAGAGAACATGAAACATTAGTGACATTTGCACAAAAACTGCAGAAACTTTGGCTTGAAATGAGCGCTAAATAATGAAATATGAAAAGAAAAAAAAAGAAAAAACACCCCCCCCCCCCCCAAAAAGGGGGGGGGGGCAAAGCATGAAAGTTAAAAAAAGAGGGCGAGATGTGGGGAGGGGGGAAAATGGAAAAAACACACACGCACGCACGCACGCACGCACGCACGCACGCACACACGCGCACACACACACACACACACACACGCGCGCGAATCGAGAGGTAAAACCGCACACATAAAAATAAATAAATAAATAAATAAATCAACATTGTTATACAATAAAGTGGAGGGAATATTTCATTGTGGCGCTATGTTTCCTTGTTGTTGTTTTGTTTAACGTTCAAAGCTACAGCCTGAGGGACCATTTCATATAAATTATCATAAAATTAGTTTTCTACATCGTCAACTTGTGTAACTCCAGTCTCCCAGTATATCGACCTATTATGTTTATTCAAATTTCAAGCAATCATTTCAAGCTGTTGTTATGTCGGCAAAAGTCAATGTCTTTTTTAATCTTTGCGGGGGGGGGGGGGGGGGGGGGGGGTTCAATTTCTATTTTTTTTTTTTTTGTATATTTTTTTTTTTTTTTTGCTCCGTTGATGAGCGTTTGAAAAAGAGGAGGAAATTCAGAATAGAAGAATAAAGAAGACAAGAACAGGAAAAATAGAATGGAATAAAACAGGTCAAAAACAAAAACAAGGAATCAAGGAAAGTGCTATTGTAAAGGGCTGGAACAGACGGGAATGAAGTTGGAAGGATTAGTAGATATCGGAAATAAATAATACAGAAAGAAAAAAATAATGGACGATGGATGAAAAAGAGTAAAGAAAGCAAGGGAGGAAGAAACTGAAATGGAGTAGGGGAAGGGGTTGAAGAGGAACGAATAGTAGGGAAAAGACGACAAATTGAGCGAAGCAGGAAAAAAAACCCACAAAGAATAAGCAGGTCAACAAGGCCAAGAACAGACAGTAACGGATTATGAAACAAAAACGAGATCAAGCATAATTGTGATAGGTGGAAAAACATTATTTACACAACACGATGGTAATCTCTTGATCTCTGATTATCATCACGAATTACTGAACAAACAAAACCAGCTAGATACATCGTGCCTCTAATTTCCCTAAGAACACGACATTCGTGACCAGTTATCCTTTTCCATGATGAAAACAAACGCCAGGGGTTGCCATGACAAATTATTATGTTACAACTACCTGCAAAATTCCTCTGACCTGTTGTCAAACGTGCGATATAATTTGATTTGAGGACGCCGTTGAAACGTGCATTTCATCTGTAAAGTAAAAGAAAACTGGCGGAAAAAAATTATATACAATAAAAATAATAATAATAATAACAACCAAAAGGGAAGAGGGATTGATAAACAACAAAGTTGCCAAAACCATTGAAGAATTCAGCAGATTGCACATTAGTGTCCGAAAAAGATGGAGCCTCGGCTGCAAGCATTCTCAAGGTTTACAAAGCAATAGGTCTCTCCATACAGCCACACACACATGAGACATGGACAGTAGACCAACTACACCCCAAGGGGTTGAATTACTCCAACACAACCAACCCCGGAAGACCTCTCATTATCAAACCACCCCTTCCCTTTCCAGAACAAATCCTCTGCTCAAGCTGGAACGCCCAGCTTATATACAACTGTAATATAAAATCAACCACACCAGGCGAATCACAACACCCACATGGCTAGGTCCATGGCCACCCTGGAGAATGCCTACGATGAATCACAATACACAGGTCACTCCTACAGAGGCCAGGAGAGAAGCCTTCCAAGACAACCTAAAGACCTCGTTGAAAACACCCCACATGATCCCAGATTCCAGAAAATAAATAGCCTGCTCAGGACAGTGTCAAATGACGTCTTTTCCTTCGGAAAGACGCAGTCCACTGCGCGACAAATCACATCGCAGCAACGGACACAAATGGTAGACTAGGAACATCAAGTTCCTGCTACCCCAAGGCCGCAGACACAGATTCCAGATGTCCACACCGCCAGTGGACCTTCCAGGGGCAGATGGGCCTTCACAGACATCTGATCATACAAAAAACTGGATCTAATCCCCAACATCTCAGACAACTAATGATGGCTCAGTCTACACTAACGACATCACCAGTATATATACTTAGCTTTTAAAAATAGACACCCACTTACACAAGAACACGCACTTCCTCAAACATGTATCTCAAATAGAATTTGCCTAGTGAAATTTCATCTTATAGGATTTGCCTTTAATCGGTGTAACAGGTCTGGCGGCGGTAGACACCTCGATCTGAAGCACATGGATCCTGGAGAGCGGAATGACGTCAGAGGCGGATTAAGACGTCGTGAAGCACAAATCTATGGAAAGCCATACAGGCCCCATTTGGCAAGTGTTAGCAGAAGCTTAGGCGGTATGGTAATTAAATTAGGCAAGAACAGCGCAAAGATGCATTACAGATCCATGCAAATTCGGAGGACAGGGCAAGAGCAAGGTGCTTTTTTACGGCTTAAAAACTAGGCTCAAGGCAATGTTTAAAAAGGATGAACTCTGAAAGGCCCTTTCAGCATGTGAAATGCAAAGCTCTAGATTTCTCAAAAATCGTACGAAATTCCTCATTGATATCTCTGATGTGATTCGCAGTTTCCCTCTCTACGACAATAAGGCATTAATGCCCGTTACTGGGGGTCGAATAAATGTTTTCTAAAGATACAGATTTGGCTGGATCACAGTTTTGTGTGAAAAGGCAATTCTTACTCTAAAAATACAATATTCACCGATCTATTGGTGTGTTACATTATACAAAAACTAAGACGTGGATAGAATGCCAAGCAAAAGAATGTTCACAGCTATTTTGAGCAAAAGAAATTTTTAAAACTTTGAATGGAATTAGTTCTGTGGTTTGAAGGTTTAAGGTATGTGGGGTTAAGTGAAATCAACCTTTCTTCAAATTTGTTTCAAAATAACTTTCTTTCACATCGGAAAGGGAACATTCAGAGAGACGTAATAATTTAATATAACAAATACTACACATTTACTAGCCATAATTATCATAGAAATATTTGATGGCTGCAGACAACAGAAAAAATTGCAATAATATGCATTACTTTATACAGCCTAATCTCTGTACATCTTTTGACAGAGAAAGAATATAAACACGCCAAGAGTTTCTTACACACAAACAAGTTCACAGAACTTTGAATATGTACAATAAATTATTATATTAGATAATAATTTCGTTTCATCAAAAAATCCCGAGGTTTTTCCAAAGAAACGAAACAAAACTCCCATTCTCCAGAAATTATTAACATCGCTTATAGGCAAAAATAAGGACGGCTGAAGGAATCACGTATCGTCTAAAGGCTGGGAATGAGAAATTTCTGCAGAAAAAAATTCTTTTACATAATACTCAATTTACTGTCGATCCCTGAATTTTTATTTTCGATACTTCTCGTTACGCAATTGGATATATTGTGAGAGTTGTTAACGTTTTTAGGTTATGTAAAAAAGTGTGCCAATTCCATTTCCTATTATGCAGAGAACTGAAGTCGCGAGTGGAACGTCATTTATTGTAAAGACATTAAAATTTGAAAAGGCATTTATGCCTTGATGAAAAAAAAAAGATATTACATCCTATACTTTTATAAAGAGTTTTACGTCTTTCCAATCAATCTTAAAAATATTTTTTTGCTAAGGTCAATCGAAGGGAAAAATGCATGCAAACTCTCATCCACTTTCATCCTTCCGTTTAAAAGATACTCCCATTTTAACTGCGCCACGAGTTTTGGAACTCATTATATCTTCTCGATTCCTCTACTGATGTCAAGCTGTACATGCACATTGTACTTAATAACCCAAGCTTGAACAGCTCACGGTATAAAAAAAAAAAAAAAAGGAAGGTATGTTTCCTGTGGCAGGCAATTTCTCAGAACGCAACTTATTTTTTTAAACGCTGTTGAAGTAATGAGCAATGAATAGAACAGCGAAAACTGTTGTTTCGTGACTGGCACGAGCGCGTGATTCGCTATGAGAGGTCACGAAACTTTCGAACAATATTGACGACATAGCGTGTTGCATATGATTAAATAAAAAAAAAAAAAAAAAAGCAAGGGGAAAGACAGGGGAGCAGGTACGAGAGAGAGAGAGAGAGAGAGAGAGAGAGAGAGAGAGAGAGAGAGAGAGAGAGAGAGAGAGAGAGACAGAGAGAGAGAGAGACAGAGAGAGAGAGAGAGACAGAGAGAGAGAGAGACAGAGAGAGAGAGAGAGAGAGAGACAGAGAGAGACAGAGAAAATATGAGGGGGGGCGGAGGGAAAGAAATAAACTGAAAACCTTAGAGAAGGAAGCAAGGAAAATGCCGGCGGAGAAAGAATAATAGAAAGTCCGTGAGGCAGAGGAAGCCGGGCGAAAGAAAAACGCAAGAGTGGGTGAGGGCAAGTAGAGAGAGGGGGGAGGAGAGAGGGAGAGAGACAGAGAGAGAAAGGGACAAAGCACAAACAGAAACGCACACAGACAGTCAGGAAGAGAGAAAAAGAGAGAGGGAGGGAGGGAGGGAGGGAGAGAGAGAGAGAGAGAGAGAGAGAGAGAGAGAGAGGGAGAGAGAGAGAGAGAGAGAGAGAGAGAGAATAATGCAAAACAAAGATATACTAGATTTTTTACACACATTACCCGCCTCTCTTTCAGTCCCCGTAAACCCATCTCTCCATCATGAATTTCTTCACTGAACGTCCGATCTTCCTCAATTTCTTCCTCAAATGACGTGCTTAATGCCATCCGGAGACAAGCCCGACATGCTTCCTATAGGGACGCCAATTTGAAAACGAGCTCCTGGAAGTTGTCCCCTGCCAGAAATGAGCTTTGACGAGGTCCTTGTGTTGATATTTCGAGGGCAGGGTCTATATTAAAGAATCTCTTGCGGGTACCACTCGCGCCGGAACCTAATATAAAATCCTTCCGATAATAATGCACTGCCGATTTTTTGTTTCAACACAGTGGTGCTGGTGGAATTCAAAATGCGATTCACTTCGGGATAAATTTGCACTTGAAGATGCTATAATGAGTGTCCTGATTAAATTTCCTTACAAATGTGCTACGCCTAATGTCCTGATTAGCTGTCCTTACCCATAAAGCCCTTAGATGATGTCAGTATAACGGTGCTACATTTACTGTCCTGATTAAGTGTCCATTTGAATGTGCTACAAGATTAAATGTCCAGAATATGAATGATTGTTGCTTCACTTAAAGTCCTGTGGAAATGTCCACATTTCTGATTAAATGTCCATATATTCATATAAACGTGTTAAGCTTAACGTCCCGATTAAATGATATTGCATTATCCATACTGCACTGAACGTCCTAGACTATGAACTAGTAAGAGGGCAATGGCTCAGAAGGTGAGTGGCGATTGACCCCGGTGCAAAAGGTCGTAGGTTCGAATCCCACCAGGGAGCTGGGCACAACTTAAATAATTTTAAAGGCACTCTCATGCTGGCAGCATAGCGCGGGCCATGGCTTCTTCTCCGACAAAACCTTTATTTCTGTTGAAAGGGGCACGTGAAACTTATAATAATATCTGAGCTGGACACATTCTCCAGAAACAGAAAAAAAGTTTGGCAGAGTGACTCTTAAAGAGGTCTTCGGAGTGAGAGAACCCTCGTCAAACAAGACGTTAATCATCTCACATACTGGCGTATCAACAATTTTGTCTTTCCACAGAAGGTTTCAAAGTTTTTGGTCACTTTTGTTACTCTTGGGTATAACTTCAAAACTATTACAGATACCGGTACGTCACTTTGTAAGAATATAGATCTGACCACGATCAATGATAAATCAGTCCTAACTTAAAACCATCAAAATGATCGATACGCCAGTACCGTGAGATGAGGGACGAAAGTTTTAACTATATTATAGTCACTGGTTGGCCCGCTGGCTCGGGGAATACACAGATGTGGTTTTTAAAGTTGAGTTGCGATCAACAATGTGAATACAATGTACTGATGTGCAGAATGAAATTTCCTGTCATACTTTTTAATACTACTCGAAGAAAATGCGTCTTCTGTTTTTCCGGCTCAAAATGTGGAAAACACTTTCTTCTGTTGTGGCTCAAAATCAATGAAAATATTAGAATTATAGCAACTCCAAGACCGTTTAAAATATGCCCACATGCACCTTTATGTCTTTCTATGCGTAATGTGATATTTTTCCAGAATGAAAGGCTCAGCGGTTAAAAAGCCTTTCGTGGTTATACTGGAGGCTTTACTTCCTTTATAATATGAAGTTTAACCCAGGGGTGATCACCGTGTGAAAACCTCCGAAATTTTACCCAGCTCGGAAGTCCTTTCAATTATCTTGTTCTTTTTCAAAATCCGATTTCGCTCGGCTTTTCTTGTTACCTGTTTGAACTTGGACGTCCACGGCCCGTCCCCCTGACACGCAAACTAGGCAACATTCATGCAATCTGGTGATCGATTACGTTAGAAAATCAGATTTCAAGTTTTTCAGGCCATGAAACAGGATATGAGTGCATATATATAGTTGCGAAAGCTGGGTGGATGTATGTCTGTATGTCGTATTTATAAGCATTGATTGATTGATTGATTAATTGATTGTCTGATGACGGGGATCCTCCTTTTTTGGGAGGAAAAAAAAAGTGGATTGTACCATTGATTTTCTCACTGTTCTCCGCGAGCCATTAATTGATTGATGGAATGATTAAATCAGGATTAACTGGGTGGGTTGTTCATCACTACAGAGCTAGACACGTTAGTTCTGTCAATTGGTTCGTTTCTCTTCTCTCCGTGTTCGGAGGTCGCACACGCACACGCACACACACATACGTCTGCACACACACACACATAACAGACAAAAAACATAGACAGACAGACAGACACGGACACAAGCACATCACTCCCACTCACATCCTCCCCCCACCCCGGAAAAAAAACCACACACACACGCACACAAATAGACATACACAGATATACAAAACCGTGCAAGGGCGCGCACGCACGCACACGCACAATAAGATAGACAAACATAAGGACAAAGACAAACAGACACAGAAACACAGACGGACAGACACACACTTACACACACATATCAAAAACCACCACCACCAAAGCACCCCTCCGTCTGTCCTCTGCAGAGGATGTATTTAATGAAGAAGAAATATTTTGATACTTTGCAAACAGTACAGAAAACTGAGTTACCATTGATACTGTTAAAATTAACTTAATGTTACAAAAATCACAGAAAAACTGTGGGGTCGCAGCAAGGCTGCAAAGACAAAAGTTGGCACAAAGAAAAAGTTGTATGTAGCACTTCGAACCTCCACACATTGGCAGACGTGCTTCTGTGGTGTAATACAAGCAAGAACTCGCAGCAGAGTACACACACTTTATTTAGATTCTATACAATTATTTCATATTCAAATCTTTAACTGCTCGATTGTTTTATCTGTTCAATTGTCCAATTCTTTTTTCTTTTTCTTCTTGAGTAAGGCTGTTGCCGAAATATCGGCCATTTTCTGTCCTCTCTTTTAGTTTGCGTTTCAGTGTATCGTTTGGGTATTATTTCTTACGCGAGGTCGCTTTGCTACATACAACTTTTTCTTTTTGCCAAATTTTGACTTTGCATATTGTTGCCTCTACTTCTGCATTACCCGTCACAAATTCTGCTTAGATTCACACAGTCATGTAAGTTCCCGCGGTGATATTCTCTCTCTCTCTCTCTCTCTTTTCTTTCTCTCTCTCTCTCTTTTCTTTCTTGCGTTTTTGTTTGTCATACTTTTTTCTGCCCCATCCTCTTCCTCCCTTTCCCCCCTCTTTCTTCCTCTGCCTCTCCTGTTCCTTTTTTTTTTTTAGTCTTATTAATTGCTCCTATTTCCTTTCTCTCCCTCTTTCCGCTCTTCCTCTCTCTCTTTTTCCTTCATTCTTTCTCCTTCTCGCGCCGTTTCATTCTCTCTCTCCCTCACCTCCCCTCTAATTCCACAAATCTGTCGTTTAAGAGCACGTTTCATAATAATATAAACACTTTTTTTGTTCAAGTCATCAGTCGTCCGTTATTACTCCGGTAGCCTTGGAATTCGATTGCATTGTTTTGTTTTCTCTTTGTGGCCTCAAGTTATAACGAGCAAGTCTGGGATTTGTACTACAAGGAATTGCAATTAGGAAACAGTAGGTCAACAGATACAGTATACTCGTCTAGCATTTTCACAATTCAATGAAAGAATGCTGACTTTTTTTTTTGTTACGTGAGTTTCACTGTTCTTATGATTTTTCCTGGCGTTGCAAGATGGTGTGGGGAGATTCATAAAGTACGTACGCTAAAGGGGTGTGGGGGGGGGGGTGGGTGGGAGGGGGGATGGTTGCCCCCTGCTGTAAATTAAAGGCCTGGCCCACAGACTAATAAAATACCCAGACTGGATGATCCCATTGTGTGACGTTACAAAACAGCGAAAGGTCATGAACCAACCGCCATTTTAGGTTTACGGTAGCGACCGACGCTTCAGCATAGCTACAATTTGGAATGATACCATTTTGACGCGCCTACTGAACGCGGAAGTTTGGTTCCACACCAAGAAATTAATACATGTACAACCAATCTTGACAAATGAAAAGCAATTTCTACTGCAGATAGGACTAGAATCGGAATTCCCCGAGCAGCGGCCACGTTGGTTATACGGTCGCCGCTCGGGAAATTCCGTAAAAAACGACATAGCCCGAAGCTCGTGTTTCCAGTCTGGTTAATTTATTAGTCTGTGGATGGGCCTAGGGAGAGTACGTACTCATTTCAACCAAAGATACTTTTTCGCACCTCTAAGACATCGCGCACACAGTTTGCGCGCTGGTCGGGGGTGGAGCCCATGGCAAATTGAATGAAAAAAATGTTCGACGTAATGATAAATTAATGATGCTCATTTGGTACAGTGCTACTGCGACTAAAAAAAAAAAAGAAGAAAAACAGCCAGTGTCTTCCCACAGCGATTGAAGTTAAAATTACATAATAAGAGACATCCGTCAAGGCTTATAGCGGTAGCTGAATGGTTAACAAAATTCAGTATTTTGCCTATTTGGCTTTGTAAAATATTGCATTGTTTATATTGCATTCGCCTCTAGGTGGCAGTGCGAAACCTGTGCACGCTGAACGGGCTAGCCGTCTCATCTTATTGTTTCTAGTATCTTTGTTTCAACTACGCTTTTGAATTAAAAAAAAAGCTTCGTTTAATGTACTATTTTCAGTAAGTTAAGCTGTTGGATTACATAAAGATCGTGTTTGGTATGAGAAACAGTCAGATGGTTATGAGAAGTTTACGCTAGGGAAAAAAAAAAGGGTGGGGGGGGGGGGGGGGGAGGGGGAACGAAACTAACCAAAGTGGAGGAGAGTACCTACTTTATGGATGGCACCAACACAAAATTCACGAAACCAGAATTTCTCCCAAACAAAAAAGTCATTATCCCCCGAACATATTACAATATCCTCTCTATGACCCTGGGGAATTTTGTATTTGCCAGTTTAAGCCTCTAAATTCCAGGGCTAGAAACGAGACATGGTAGAACAGTGGAAAACGTTGATTTTTTAACGCCTCATTATATATTACGTTTGTTTAGAGATGTGATTTTCATGTGCAGTGAATACTTAAACAAAAAAAACAAAAACAAAAAAAAAAGACAAAAAATTATGTGCCTTCAATTTTCAACATAATATTATAGGGGAAGATATGGACGGATGGATAGATGGTTGGATGCATGGGTGGATGAATAGATGGATGGATGGATGAATAGGATGGATGGATGAATAGATGGATGGATGGATGAATAGGATGGATGGATGGATAGATGGATGGATGGATGAATAGGATGGATGCACAGATGAATAGAGGGATGACTTGATGGATGGATGGATGGATGGTGGATAGATGGATGGATGTGTAGAGAGATGGATGGACGGATGGATGGATGGACATCAATGTCGACCATAAATCGCTGATTATGTCAAAGTACCACTTTCCATTTAATATTTGTATTTTCACTACGTCAGTTGTACAGTATGTCTGAAATGTATTTCAATTAAGAGTTTGAATGTTACTCAGTTCTCTTGTTTTCTTTTACGTCAGTAAAAAATTGCTTTTTCATACGTAAGAAGAATAGTAATGCCTGGTCTTGCAAAGATTTCGTTCTTTGTTAAGAAGTCATTATTTTTATGCCCAGATACACTTTGGTATAACAGAGGCGCCTGGGGCTTTAGAAGATAAAACATGGGCTAACTAATACCCCTTGTCCCTGGCATTGTAATCTAAAACTATGAGAAAAGATACTTTGTGGCCCTCAGGGAAACTTTGCCAAACTTCATCAATCTTTCCTCAAGATTACACTTTTTTATGTTTAGATAGAAGGGATTTGTCCCTCGGGTGTGTTTCTATCTATGGATGAATGGATGAATGGATGGATGGGTGGATGGATGGGTGGGTGGATGGATGGATGGGTGGATGGGTGGATGGGTGGGTGGGTGGATGAATGGGTGGATGGGTGGATGGATGTGTGGGTGGGTGAGTGGGAGGATGAATGGATGGATGGGTGGGTGGATGGATGGATGGATGGATGGATGGGTGGGTGGATGAATGGACGGATGGGTGGATAGTTGGTTGGATAGATGTATGGTGGCGCGGACGGACGGACTGATGGGTGGGTGGGTGGATGGATGGATGGATGGATGGATGGTTGGTTGGATAGATGTATGGTGGTGCGGACGGACGGACTGATGGGTGGGTGGGTGGATGGGTGGGTGGATGGATGGATGGATGGATGGATGGTTGGTTGGATAGATGTGTGGTGGCGCGGACGGACGGACTGATGGGTGGGTGGGTGGATGGGTGGGTGGGTGGATGGATGGATGGATGGATGGTTGGTTGTATAGATGTATGGTGGCGCGTACGGACGGACTAGGTGGGTGGATGCATGGATGGATGGGTGGGTGGGTGGGTGGGTGGATGGATGGATGGATGGATGGATGGATGGATGGTTGATTGGATGGATGGACGGATGCATGGATGGATGGATGGATGGATGGAAGGTTGGATAGATGTATGGTGGCGCGGACGGACGGACTGATGGGTGGGTGGGTGGATGGATGGATGGATGGATGGATGGATGGATGGATGGATGGATGGATGGATGGATGGATGGATGGATGGATGGATGGATGGATGGATGGATGGTTGGTTGGATAGATGTATGGTGGCGTGGACGGACGGAATGATGGCTGGGTGGGTGGATGGATGGGTGGATGGGTGGATGGATGGATGGATGGATGGATGGATGGATGGATGGATGGATGGATGGATGGATGGATGGATGGATGGATGGATGGATGGTTGGTTGGATAGATGTATGGTGGCGCGGACGGACGGACTGATGGGTGGGTGGATGGATGGATGGCTGGATGGGTGGGTGGATGGATGGATGGCTGGATGGGTGGGTGGATGGATGGATGGCTGGATGGGTGGGTGGGCGGGTGGATGGGTGGATGGGTGGGTGGATGGATGGATGGATGGATGGATGGATGGATGGATGGTTGGTTGGATAGATGTATGGTGGCGCGGACGGACGGACTGATGGGTGGGTGGGTGGATGGATGGATGGATGGATGGATGGATGGATGGATGGATGGATGGATAGATGTATGGTGGCGCGGACGGACGGACTGATGGGTGGGTGCGTGGATGGATGGATGGATGGGTGGATGGATGGATGGATGGATGGATGGATGGATGGATGGACGGATGGATGGATGGATGGATGGATGGATGAATGGATGGATGGATGGATGGATAGATGTATGGATGGATGGATGGATGGTTGGATAGATGTATGGTGGCGCGGACGGACGGACTGATGGGTGGGTGGGTGGATGGATGGATGGGTGGGTGGGTGGATGGATGGATGGATGGATGGATGGATGGATGGATGGTTGGATAGATGTATGGTGGCGCGGACGGACGGACTGATGGGTGGGTGGGTGGATGGATGGATGGGTGGGTGGATGGATGGATGGGTGGATGGATGGATGGATGGATGGATGGATGGATGGATGGGTTAATGGATGGATGGATGGATGGATGGATGGTTGGATAGATGTATGGTGGCGCGGACGGACGGACTGATGGGTGGGTGGGTGGATGGATGGATGGTTGGTTGGATGGATGTATGGTGGCGTGGACGGACGGACTGGTGGGTGGGTGGGCGGGTGGATGGGTGGGTGGATGGATGGATGGATGGATGGATGGATGAATGGATGGATGGATGGATGAATGGGTGGATGGGTGGGTGGATGGGTGGATGGGTGGGTGGATGGGTGGATGGGTGAGTGGATGGGTGGGTGGGTGGATGGGTGGATGGGTGGGTGGATGGGTGGATGGGTGAGTGGATGGGTGGGTGGATGGTTGGGTGGATGGATGGATGGATGGGTGGGTGGATGGGTGGATGGTTGGGTGGATGGGTGGTGGATGTATGGATGGATGTATGGATGGATGGGTGGATGGGTGCGTGGGTGGATGGGTGCGTGGGTGGATGGGTGGGTGGATGGATGAATGGATGGATGGATGGATGGATGGTTGGTTGGATGGATGTATGGTGGCGCGGACGGACGGACTGATGGGTGGGTGGATGGGTGGGTAGATGGATGGATGGATGGATGGATGGTTGGTTGGATGGATGTATGGTGGCGCGGACGGACGGACTTATGAGTGGGTGGGTGGATGGATGGTTTCGAATGGATGGGTGTGTCGATGTACAGATGCATGCATGAATGGCGGATGGAGATAATGACGGATGGATGGATGGGTAAATAGATGGATGACTGGATGGATGGATGGATGGATGGAAGGATGGACGGATGGATGGATGGATGGATGGATGGGTGTGTGGGTAGGTGGACGGACGGACGGACAGATGGATGGATGGATGGATGGATGGATGAAAGGAAGGATGGGACTTCGTGTATAGCGTAATGCAGAGTTTTTCCTCAAACAAAATAATTCTTTAAAGCGCTTTCCCTGAGTTCATTTAAGTACTTTTCAAAACAAGCGCGTTCTAACTACGGCACAGCTTTACCTCATCACAACTTCCGTCGTTAAACTTTTGAATTAATCACAATTCCTACTCTGAGATTATTGTACAGCAAATATAACTCCCCTAACAGTTCAGACTATGGGTGCTTCTGAAATGCATACAGAAGTACCTAGATACCCATTTCTCTTCATTAAAAAGTAACGTTCTTCTTTCTGAAGCTGCTTCACAAACAGGCAGAGAGACAGCAAGAAAATCAGCAACCGGAAATACCCCCAAATGTCAAAACACTAATCAAACTGCTCCTCGTTCCATCACTCGTTGTCGTGGTGGGCACAACAAGAAATATTCCAATTCTTTCAAACAAAGACAAACACTGATCTCAGGGACTATCTATTAAGCAAATTCCATTGAGAATCGAAAAAGTCAAAAGGCAAACACTATGCCAGTGCAATCCACTGTCCTGTTTTTTTCTTATCTACACACCCCTTTCCTTAGAATACTGTTTGAAGGTGATTGTTTTCTTTCTTTCTTTGTTTTCCCTCAGACAATAATGTTATTGGGAATCCGAGTGACACCATCTTTGTTGAATGCGCCAATAGGAAAATGAAACGCCCTTTAAATTTTTAAAGACCAAACATTTTTCTTTGTGCTGAACAAATTTTTTAAAGCACAGTTAATATGTTTCATTTCTGGTTTCACACAAGTACCTCATAAATGTAGGGTCAGTTCCGATCAGATGCCATTCTAAAAATCAGCTCTTAAACGAAACGCTCCAGAACGAACCACTGTGTTGTTAAAATTCCATAAGACTCCGACCTATCCCAGTGTCGTGAATTTGTTTTTCTAAATACAAATGAATTTCTATTTCTGTTTTCTCCAAGTACCTCCTACATGTTGGTTCAGTTATGGTCTGTTACTAGTCCAAAGGTCCTGTGCGTTTGATTTGAGACAAATGCCCTGGGATGAACGGCTGTACTAATCTCTTTCACCAGATTCAGATCACGCTCTCTCGGTAAGAGAGAAAACGAATACCCTCAGACACCATCTTGCGTTATTTCATCGGTTACATAACTGTATTTATTTTCATTGAAACGCCCTCACTCACCACTCATATCAGAAACGATAAGATGAGACACTGTCTTCTTCGCACCACCAAAAAAAAAAAACGTGCACACAATTTGCGCGCTGATTGGGGGCGGGCCCATAAGCACATAGTATGAAAAGAATCCTTGATGATATAATGGTAAATTTATGATGCAAAATTGTGACACTGCTACTGCGACTAAAAAAAAAAAAAAATAGCCAGAGTTTTCCCACAGGGACTGAGGTTATAATTCCACAATAAGTGACGTCAATCAAGGCCTGTAGCGATAGCTGAACAGTGAACAAAATTCAATATTTTCCCTATTTGGCTTTGTAAAATACGACACTTTTCGTGACTTCCGCGCGTTTGCCGCCAACGGTGCAAAATCTGTGCAGGCTAAAAGTACTAGCTGTCTTATCTTATTCTTATCAATTCTAGTATCTTCGGTTTTACGGCGCGTCAGCCCGACAACGATACTCTTGCGCCCTGACGAGCCTAATCATACTGTAATGCAGCGAGATCATGAACATGTAAGCACCTAAATCGTTGCGTCGACGTGACTCAAAAATATCAAATTTTACATTATTTATTACTGCCTGAATATTTCAAGATAAATTACGACGTCACATACAATTGGGGACAAAATTTAGTCTTTAATATTTTTTATTTACGATTTTATGAGACGCTTATAAAGAAGGAGACAACGTCCAGTATTTTCGTCCAGTAAAATCGAAAAGTATGATCGGAAATTTCGCCTCTTTTAACACATTGCTGGACGAAAATCAGCTTTATCACATCTGTTTGTACTACAAGGAATTATGATGTAACAAATGAGGGAATTAGAATTAGAAAGGATCTAAATGCCATTTGCCTACTTTTGAGAAAAGAGCAACAAACATCATTTCAGTATAAACCAGTGGAATCTCCCTCTACCCCATTCTCTCTCTCTCTCTTTTTATCTCAAACCCTCTCTCTGACTTTCTATCTTCTTTGTCTCTCCGCTTCTCTTTCTCCTCTTCTCTCCCTCTCTTTCTTCCTCTCTCCTCTCACTCTCATCATCCTCTTTATCCATTCACCCTCTCCAGCCTCATCTCTATCCGGCTAACAGCTTATAAAAAGACGTTGCTACCAGCCTCTTCCATCACACCGGCAGCTTCACATGCAAATGTCCATCCTGTCCTCACCACCAGAGCCAAGGAGAGAAAAGCTGGAGTAAAGGATTCTTCACACAAGACTTTCCTTTTCTGGATTAAACCATTTAAAAACCAGCGGACATCAATCGTCAATGGGAGCCGGGAGCCTCTCAATCTCCAGGGCGGTTTCAATCTGGGTGTCGTCAAGACTTTGTCGGAATGAAGTGTCGTGGATGAGATTCCACACTGATCTCTTATGTATTATGTTTCTCTCTCTCTCTCTCTCTCTCTCTCTCTCTCTCTCTCTCTGAGTTTGTGAAAGAGACTGATTAAGAGAGACGGAGAAGGAGAGAGAGGGGGAATCGCTATGGAGAAGGAGACAGATAGATAGACAGAAAGACAGAGAGATAGACAGACAGACAGAGAGAGAGAGAGAGAGAGAGATCGCTATGGAAAAACAGAGAAAAAGATAGATAGATAGATAGATAGATAGATAGATAGATAGATAGATAGATAGATAGATAGATAGATAGATAGATAGATAGATAGATAGATAGATAGATAGATAGATAGATAGATAGATAGATAGATAGATAGATAGATAGATAGATAGATAGATAGGGGGAGAGAGAGAGAGAGAGAGAGAGAGATAGAGAGAGAGAGCGAGAGGTCGATATGAAAAAAGAAATAGAAATAGAAAAAGACAGACAGAGTTAAACGACGATTGTTTTGTTGTAGTAGAGTCGGGCTTCAGGTGCGGTGAAGATCACATCTTTGAAAGGGACCGCCGCACAAAACGAAAGTTGAAAACCCTTGGCCCTCGAACATCCATGAAAATAATTACTCATGGCTGGAACAGCCAACGAGAGGACTTTTCTCTTTACCTCTTCAATTCTTCACGAGAGCAAAAGCCAAAGCTGACTACTTCTTCTTGTTTTTTTTCCTTTGCTTTGCTTTCCGCTCTCTCTCTCTCCTCTTCAATCTTTACATCTTCAGCTTTATAACACCCCCTCCCCTCCCTGTCCCGTCCACCATTTCTCATCTCTGCCATGTCTTCCAGTATGTGATATAAACTGAGTGACAATGACAACCGATTATAGAGCCTCAAAAGAGCCGTTTTTAGGGGCCCCTTGTATTTTCTATTATAAGCTATTGCCGAACAGTGAATACGACTCAGTGTTTTCCCAGTTTAACGTTGTAAGTATTCCCCTAGCAACGGCCAAAATTATAAAAAGATGTTTATGCCATTTCAACATCACCAAGAAAATATTTTGAACTACGCTGTTTTAGTATTCACAGGCTCCCCCTAAGCGAATGAAAAGTAAGTACATGGGGGAGGGTGGGTCTAAAGAGTATACCTACGCACCCATTTACGAAGTTTTCAAAAAGGTTGAAAAGCAAATGCAAATGATTAGTTGAATTATATAAAAATTATAATTTTCTAAAAAGAGAATCAAGTAGCCCATGCAATATACAACTTACAGTTTTTGAACAACAGGGCTTCATCGTAGGCATTCACCTTTCTGACGGCTGGCTGTACACTAGTTAGTATTGGGGTTGGGAGAGGGTGGAGGTGGCATGGAACGTCTACATGTGGAGGGGGGGGGGGTAATAAAAATCCCCCAAACCGAACGTACACAATTTATGGATGGCCGGAAGTCATTTTTAAATTTCAAAACCATCTGGCCAGGGAAAGTGCCCACTCCAATGGGTGGTAAAAATTCCGTTCCCTGCAGCCTAATGAGATGTCACAAACACGAACCAAAAGAAAATGCAGAGAAACATTTGGACACCTGTAGCCACATTGTGTTTTGTTTGCACTGTGATTTTTTTAGTTTAAAAGTTTAGAGTCAGGTCAGTCATGATAAGATTTTGCTCATGGCTGTTGCTGTAAGTACGTAAGCACCCCAAGCCTTTTGCGCTAGGGGTGGGTACGTACACGTGCCTATCCCCAACCAAGTCCTTATCCTGTCCCTTACCCTTTCAACCAAGAAACAGGAAGAAAACAAAAAGAAAATCTGGAACAATAATTAATCGTAATTCTTCTTCTTCTTCTTTTATAGTTGGTTCGTCTATAAGACGATTCCCCAACTGCTGTCAGGCTGCTGTCAAAGACCATTTCAGGATAGAGTCACAAAAGGCTCTAAAATACTCACCCCTAGCGCAAAAAAAAAAAATTTATTGGGGGGGGGGGGGGGGGCTACGTATGCACACCACCAACGACGTCATCAGGGCTACGGAAGATCGCGAGAGATGGAGGGTCATGATCGCCAGCGCCTACCGGCAGGGCACTTAATAAATGAATGATGACGTACTTGTAACAACATCCTTTGCTAGTTGGTCGCAATAACGTTTTTGGTAACCAGACACAATTTGGTAACAAAAAAATACCCTGTTGTGAACCTTCTGGCTCTGACCCACTTTGGTAATCCAAAGAAATTCGTGTCAAAACCAATGTAATGCTGAAGGGTCTGTTAAGAGACCGGAACATTTTACACAGTAAGTTATAGCTGAACAGCGGACACTGCTCAATATTTTCTCTGTCCGGCTTTGTAAAATAACAATAATTTATAATAGCCCCTGGAATCCGTGGTATTCTCTATGTTCTAACGACTGACAAACCACGCTAAAAATGTAACAGTTTAGACAAGGGTCCACAGTAAGTCACAGTGTCAAAATTGGGCAAAAAGAACAAAGTTGTATGTAGCAAAGCCTCGCATAAGAAATAATACCCAAACGATACAATGCAAACTAGAAGAGAAGACAGATAATGGCCGATATTTCGGCACGCGCCTTCATCAAGGGAAAAAAACAACAGAAAAAAGGGAAATCGAACAGATAAAACAAACGAACAATAAAAGATTTGAATAGGAAATGTATAGCATTTAAACAGAATATGTTTCCTACTAAGTCACAGAAACGAAACAGAGCAAAAATGCCGATCAAAACTATCACTGCTAAAGTGTTATTCAAGGAAGTTTTGAAACGTGCTTGAACTTGCCGAATTGGTCCTAGCCACTTCAATGCCAGCTTCAAAACGCACGACCTTTTGAGCCACAGAAACCAGGGCTTAAATATCAACCCTGCCAACGCAACCTGGCACTTAAGTTGTTTCAAAGTGGGTTGGACACACACACATACACACACACACACGCACACGCACACACACACACACACACACACACAAAATCTGCCGTTTTTCTTCCCATCTACGGGGTACTAACTGTGACAACTACAGCCATGAGGTGTGACTTTTTCCTCAGATGTCCATCTCCCGGCAACCTACCCACGCAAACAACTTCTGGTACTTTCTTTCTCTTATATCCCACCCATCCCCACCCCCACCCCCCAAAGTTGTCCAGAGTGACAGGACAATCCGGAATAATTACGGCTCAAGGAGACTGCGGTTTCAAGAGAGGCTCTTTCAGAGTGAAGTGCGATTCTGAAGAGAATTGGTCTGTGCTTTTAAATCACTGTTCTGGGCGCTCGAGACAAAAAACTTTTCTATTTCTGGGGGAACAGATTCTCACTGCTGCAATAATTAAGGACTATAGTGATCCAAAGTGAGTCGTCCGTAGGTTTGAAAGACATAATAAAAGAAATAGGCAAAGGAATTTTCTGTCTGAAATGTCACAGATAAGCTTCATAGATCACGATAACCTAAGAAGAAAATACGCAGAGAATACTTTCTGTGGAATATGGCAGAGAAGCTTGGTAGTTTTGGCAAATGAACAGAAAATAAAACACACACAAAAAACGTGTTTCTCTCTGAAAAATCACAGAGAGAACTTCATAAATCTGCAATACATTTAACAATCCAGGGAGAGCATTTTTACCCTTGAAATATCAGAGAACTTTCATAGGTCTAGAAGACTTGTCTAAGCTAGGCAGAGAATTATTACCTCTGGAGTGTCAAAAAGAAGACGTCCTTAATCTGGAATACATTTGAACACTTTAGACACAATTTTAACCCCTGAAATGTCAAAAAGAAAATTTTTCCGAATTTGAAATACACTTGAGCAATCTAGACAGGATTTTTACCTTTGAACGACAAGTTAACTCTTTCACCAAAAAATCACATCGCTTAAGACGGGTAGACCATGCCGATAATTAAACACATTTCTGTTATGTCTGTAAACATTTTAAATAATAACAAGATAAAACCAACATCCCTCCCGTACATTGCGCTTATAGGCTCATTGCGAATGACGTCACAGGGTGTTTTTGTTGCGTTCTTCCGACACCTAAGATGGCCGGTGGATCAGCTGATGAGTGTAACTTCGAGATATGTCTAAACGGTTAAAATGCCTGCTGGTTTGCATTGCAGTTGACTGTTATGACAGAGGTGGAAAGGATGGATCCAAGCTGGTCAGATTCCCTACCATCCGTGTAAACAAGGGAAAGGAAGTGAAAGAATTGACCGAACGTCTCCCATGTGCATGTATACACATGCCATTGTTTACCGTAGTGAAGTACTTTTAGCTCGCCGCCGGTTGGTGCGGAGCCTCAAGTACTCGCAGTGCAAATCAGCTAACGAATTAAAATCAGTGCTACAATCGCCACGGTGATGCGTCGGTCCTTACATCAAAGATGGCCAGCATGCGCAATGGGCCTATAATACGCAGCAAAATAAATAATATATGGCGCGTTTCAAAAGTCGTTGCGTAACTAAAATGGCAATATCTTAAAGGGGGATGAACGAATATCGTTGAAACTTTATTGTTCACGCATTCTTTAATTATTGAGCATTTTATTCCCCACGGGCATTGTCTTTAAAGCCCGTCAGTTATTTTGTATCTTTGTTTCAACACGATAAAGGGGAATTACTTAACCCACTTGAACCAGTGATCCAATGAGTATCTATTTGTTCTCTGTAATTTGATAATGTTGCATGTTCTTTGTAGCCAGCGTTATTCTGGCATTCATTACAGACAATAAATGCACCAGTGAAAGCGTATTCACTCTTGATTACCGAGGCTTCTAGTACATTCTAGACGGTTCTATGAGATAAAATGAAAATCCTCGGCTTACTTTAGTTTGTACGAGCCCAGACAGGGCGGAGACAGGAAAACGTTTCATCGAGTCCAGGCATGGGATACGAGAGAGAGAGAGAGAGAGAGAGAGAGAGAGAGAGAGAGAGAGAGAGAGAGAGAGAGAGAGAGAGAGAGAGAAGAGAGAGAGAGAGAGAGAGAGAGAGAGACAGAGACAGAGACAGTGAAAATGAAAACAATGCTTACACAGTACTACCACTGCTGTTTCTATTATTACTACTGCTAATATTACTGACTACTACCATCGACACAATTAGTGTTACTACTATTACTGGTGATAACGCTGTTGCTACCGCTACTGTTACGAGTCTGGTCTGGGTGTTCTGAATTAATGGGGTTATGACTGCATTTTAAAATCGAGAGGTATTTACTAATTAAGCTTTCGTACCATGCCACACACTAATAACAATCTGAATAAGGTTTTTATCAACAGACCTGCAGGGCCACAAATTTAATTACCTTAAATATCCTAACAATTTTGTCTAGATCTCTTACATACTCAAAAGACAACATCAGCAGCATCAAATGAAAATTCAATAATATGTCACTAGAAGTCTCCTCTAGATTCCTATAAGATTAAGATCATTCTAACTCACTAGCAAATTAAATATGAATTATCTATCTCTCAGATATAGTCTGCCTACTATCTATCAAGCAAAATACTCATGTCTCTGGCGACAATGTCATCTCAGCTATTTGTGCCTACCGCTTATAATGGATCAAGCTCGTCAATACAAACTGACGTAGTTAAGTTAGATCTACTCTAGGATGGGCTGGCAATCCCCAGCCTCATCCAGACAAATCAATTTCAATTCACAGTTGTGTATGCCAAACATTCATACTAGATCTAGTTGCAAGTTAATATACATCTTTGTCTTGCATTCTTGGGTAGCACTTGTAGCATGTCCTACTGGAAAAATTACGTTCAGCTCCTAGTTCGTTGTTGAATCATCAACAGACAAACACTTACACTTGGTCCCTGATAAGGAATCAGGGAACAGTAGACAACAGCAGTGGGTAAATATCACCATCGAGCATATGGCTTCATCGCAATGCCTATAATGGACATAGACATAAAAAGAACAGTCTTCTGATTCTTCTGGCAGAATCACGCCGACGCCTGCACAGATGGAATTTTCTGTATGGAGTAATGAACATAGGTATGGCTACGCTTTTATACTGTGCGGCCAGCTGCAAATTACCGTCCAAATGCCTAGATTTGATTGGTGCATCCATCGAGCTCAGCTCGTAGTATTAATAGATCTACATGGAAGTTGGTCACGGCCTTGTACTAGAAACAGACAAGGTCAAATTAAAATGTCAAAACCATTACTAAAATCTCTAAACCCTCGTGCTTTCTACGTTTTATGTACGAATTTCTGAACGCGACTAAGCGTCTTAAACTATCTAACCTTATTCACCCCTTCTCTTCCCTCGCAAGAGTTCATCAAAATCACGGGGTCGAGAATTGCACCGTCACTCCTAACCCATCCATTTATTCTATCTTGCCCCACTTTCTTTCCATCCCTAAGAAAAAGCGTTACAAAAATACGTTACAAGGACAATTTACGCTGGTTATAATCGAGACCGTGAAAAAAACAAGTCCCTTCAAGTCGTGACCCAGCACGACATTTATAACTTTAACCTTGACATCCCCCACCCCAGTGGAAATTTTAAGAAAAATTTACACGATAGGATCTAAGAAACCACAAAGTTATTGTGGTGGGGGCTCAAGTACTACTGTAGAAAAGACAGCCTTAAGCTTAAGAACAAAAAATCTAACTAAGAACGTGCATATTGGATGGACAAAACGCATACAATTATTGATGCCACGTTCTATAGAATCTAGTCTATCGAAATATTCTTACTGCACACAATCAAACTTCTCACGAACATTTATAATAACAATGAGTATATCACTGTATACTGCTGGTTTAAAGTATAACTACTATCAAACAATCAGGCCTTACTGAAGGAATAGGCTGATAATTATCTAGTCAACACACATAATTGCTGCTTATATACACATTCACAAACAATATATTGTTAATTAAAATACTGTGGTATCCAATGGCAGCAGTAGCTCTGGTAGCTTGGTTTGCCATGTCTCCATCTCATTGACCCGCTGACAAGGGCGTCAGGTTTGTCAGAAGTTCAGGTCACAGTCCGGAATGACGCTGGTGGAAAGAGGATATTCACAAAAAAGGATTGTAAAACTGGTTCATAAAGTAATGAACAAGATAAATGTGAATCCATCCACCGTCTAGAATTGAGGGGGAAACGTACTATCCAACCCCAATACAAGACATAACACTCTTTAATAGGAAACTAAATTAGACGTGACAAAACATCAGCTTGGGAATTGTCACCGCCAGGGATAGCCCGGATAACAAACCGGTATTCCTGGAGTGCAAGACTCCATCTCGTTAATCGAGCATTTTTAGCCCTGTTAGCCTTCAAGAATAACAACGGACCATCGTCAATTATAAACTCGGACATGAGTAGATATCGCGAAAATGCGTTTACAGCAAAAATGATAGCGAGGCACTCTCGCTCGATAATTGCATAGCGGCATTCCCTATCTAGTAACTTGCGGCTGGCGTATAGACATGGCCGCAAGGTATCGTCTCGTTCCTGTAATAAGACAGCTCCTAATCCCTTGTCCGACGCATCAGTGCGGACAATAAATATTTGGTTTATATCTGGAAGTATGAGAATGGGGGCAGTCGAAAACAATCGCTGAACGGTACGAAGTGTATCAGCACATTCGGTTGTCCATTTCACTTTATTAGGAAAATTCTTTCTTGTGAGGTCCGACAACGGAGCTGTAAGCGAAGGAACTTCCTATAATAGTTAAGAAAGCCCAATAAACTACGAACTTCTTTCTTAGTTCGAGGGGGTTGGAGCTTTAAGATGGTAGTTATCTTCTTGTCATCAGGAGTCTGAACGCCGTGGGCAATTGTATGGCCCAGAAAATTAATTTCATTATACCCTAAAAACACCTTACTGGGTTTCGCCGTAAGGCCAGCTCGACGAAGAGCAATAAAAACTTGTCGTAGGGCTGCGAGGTGGCCCGACCAATTGGTTTCATAAATACAAATGTCGTCAAAATACGACAACACGGAATTCATATTCTGGAGCAATATTGTCATCATACGGGCGAAAGTGGCAGGGGCTGTAACTAATCCGAAAGGCATATAGCGCCACTGCATAAGACCCAACGGGGTCTGAAAAGCGGTATATTGCTTGCTATTCTCATCAAGCGGAATTTGCCAATAGCCTTTGGAAAGGTCAATTTTAGAAAAAATTGTTGCCCTCGCTAACCGCGCAAAAAGATTCTCCTGGTTGGGAATCGGTTCAGCGTCATATATCGTAACCTCATTAAGTTTACGATAGTCAATACAAAAACGCACTGTATCATCTTTTTTTTTCACTAAGACGATGGGTGAGTTATATGGGCTCGTCGATCGCTCTATCACTCCCAGGTGAAACATGTTACGTACCTCGGTTATTATAGTCTCCTGTGCGTGCAACGGACGCGGGTATGGTTTAACAAAGACGGGTATATCCGTCTTTAATCTTATAACATGCTGTACCAATGAAGTATTACCTGGTAGATCAGTAAAGACTGTAGTAAACTCGTTAAGTAAATCTCTTATATCTTGTCTTTGCGATTCAGACAGATCTGGATTTATATTTACATCCGAAGTGTTTTCAGAAGATTGCAGTGCGGGGATTGAATGCTCTATCTTAATAGGATCATCATCGTCAACTGCAACTAAGGCCGCATTGGCCTGAGCAATCATATTTCGGCGTTTATTCTGACGATTATCATCGTCGGACAGGTACTGCTTTAACATATTTATATGGAAGACTTTGTCCTGTCCCCGAATCTTGATAAGATAATTTACTCGAGAAAGTCTCTTTAGGACTTTAAAAGGTCCCTTCCATGTAAGAAGGAGTTTATTTTTCGTCTCCGGAAGGAGAACAAGAGTTTGGTCTCCGATGGCCAAGGTTCGCAATCGGCTACCTTGATCACGATATATTTTATAAAGACTCGCATGCGCCGCAGAAGATTTTTGTGCGAGCTGACATGCGTTAAGAATTCGATGGCGCAAGTCTACAACATATTGATATGCAGACCGCGTATCGTTATCGTCGGTGTCTGATCCGGCGAATAAATCACGGAGTATGGCCATTGGACCACGCGGCTTGCGACCATACAATAATTCGAAGGGGGAAAAACCCGTCGATGCGTTCGGTAGTTCTCGGTATGCAAAGAGAATAGCGGGGAGTTGTCGATCCCAATCACTCGGCTTGTCGGCCGAAACTCGCGCAAGCATAGCTTTCATGGTAGCATTCCACCGTTCACAGCAGCCATTAGACTGTGGGTGGTATGGAGATGTCAATCTTTGTTTAATCCCTACCAATTCCAAGACTTTCTTAAAAAGCTCAGAGGTAAACTGTGGACCTCTGTCCGATAAAATTTCAACCGGAAATCCAAGACGCGAAAAAATAGTAATAAGGGCTTCAGCCACATGATCGGCTGAAATGTCTTTTAGTGGGATGGCCTCTGGCCAACGGGTAGCGTAGTCAATGACAGAAAGTATAAAACGATGTCCTCTGTCTGACTTGTGTAGAGGCCCAACTATATCTACGGCAACGCGCTCAAATGGTCTGGAGACCATAGGCATCTCCTGTAGAGGAGCCCGCGATGCTCTCCCTTTAGGAGTACGTCTCTGACATACGTCACATGTTGATACGAACCGGTTTACATCTGCGTAAATACTGGGCCAAAAAATTGCGATAGTATTCGAGACTTAGTTCTGGCCTTTCCTTGGTGACCCGCCAAGGAAGTGTCATGCGCGAGACGAATAATGTCGCGACGAAAAGATCTTGGTACTACAAGTTGCATAACGGCCTCTCGCTTATTCCGAAAATTACGATATAATAAGTCATCTTTAATAAGAAACTTAGAGGTATCCGGCGCTGTAGGATCAACTTTAGTAAACAAATGTTTCAATGTGGGGTCTGAATGTTGCTCATCATGGAATGCACTAGACGTTATGTTTACTTCAATAGTAGGGTTACTCAATGCCCTGTCTGCTCGTCGACTCGATTGTAGGCGTGTTGTCGCACAAGCAACACTTTCATCCTCAGTCCAAATTTCCAAGTTACCGATAGGAAACTTATTTACTTGAGGTACATTCCCTATGATTACAACAGCCACCGGATTAGGCAGTACACATGCGGTAACAATACCTGTGAGAAAAGGTGTATCAATATAAACTTCTGCAAGACGGAATCGCTCTACAGATCCGCCAAAAGTAATACAAGTTACATCCTTATCCAAAAATTGTGTTGGACGGACTAGTGACTGCCGAACGCCGATAGTCGTGCATCCGGAGTCACGTAGAACAGAAGCGCGAATCGCGTTCACGCGGCCCTGGTAAAATGTTAATTCACCCAGTTCATGTAGGGCGGACATGACTGGAATAGCTTTTGATTGCCATGAAGATTCAGAATGACCGTCAGTCTCATAAGGTGTAGATCTAACCGAGCAGGCATTTGCCGCTTCCATTTTCACGTTACAAAATTTTTGTATGTGGCCTACCCTATTACACCTAAAACACATAATACGATGAGGATCGTTTCCACGATAAGGAAGACTCTGCGGTCTATCATAATCATGATTATTATCAAAATGCACTCGTCGCGGCGGTCCCTGAGGCCGGTTATATTGTTGGCCTGGATAGTTGCCACGATAATATGGACGAGGCTCGTAAAAAGAATAACTCTGGTATCCTCGACGCGGGGATAAATTACTTCGATTCGGAAAATCCCTCTGTCTAAAAAAAGGCGGCTCCGATTGAGAGCGCGGATTTGGGGCCTGACGACGAGTCGGCCTTGAACGATCGTGTCCGGTTGGCGCTCCTTTGCCCACGTTGGCATAACACGGTGCTGTAGTTGAAGGCTTTGCCAAAGGACGATTTGGGTGGGCGGACGCATAACGTTCCGCGCACGATGTGATTTCTTCAGAGGATGTCGGTGCCCTCTCTTTAAGGTGGGCAACCAAATCGGAATGACATGCCGTATAGATTTGGTCTTTTAAGACCAAATCATAAAGTTGGGAATAATTTCCGGTAGTCACGTTCGCGAGTTCGATCCAGCGATCTAAGTAATGTTTCAGCCGATTCACATAAGTTGAGAAATTTTCAGATGGCTCAGGTTTACATGCGCGAAATCTCTGATGAAAGCCATCCTCGGTATGCTGGAATCGCTTAAGCAGTGCTGTTTTCAGCTTGTCATAGTCGTTGGCATCCTCTACTTTGAGGCTATGAAATACTTCTAGAGCCTTACCTGTTAGTAAATTAGACAGGCATGAACTGTACATCGCCTGCTGCCATCCGACGCATTTAGCGTGTAGCTCGAACCGATGCAAATATGCGTCGATCCGGTCGAGTTTTTCATTAAACGTCGGAAGTTTCGGTTTTGTAGCATATGTATTGCTGGCAGCAGTGGGGGCTATAAGCGATTCTCGCTCTAATTTCTTTATTGCGAGTTCATGCTCCCTTTTTTCTCTCTCTACAGCCTCTTTTTCTTTTTCTCTTTCTCTTTGTTGCTTTTCTCTCTCTCTTTCTTCTTTTTGTCTTTCTCTTTCTCTTTGTTCCTTTTCTCTCTCTCTTTCTTCTTTTTCTCTTTCTCTTTCTCTTTCCTTTTCTCTCTCTTTCTTTTTCTCTTTCTCTTTCTTCTTTTTCTCTTTCTCTTTCTCTTGCTTCTTTTCGATCCTCTCGGTCTCGGTCTTGCTGTATTTGTCGTTCGCACCACGAGGCGCGTTCTTCTTCTGGTATACCCAGGGCCTTGGCAGAGTCAATGTATTTGAGAAACTCGGCCATGATGTGTATTAAAATCTGTTACCCGTATAGATTCGTATAGAATCAAAACACTGGCACGGTAGTGTGTGCACAATTAGTAAGTATTTACCTACTGTTATGGTATATCGCGGTATCAATTATAGTATCTGTAACAGTTACTCTATCTCAATATTAATTCAGTGTCCTACGTTAGCACTGCTTCGCGAAAAGAACGTTCTATCTCTCTCTGTAAATTGCAGGCAGTGTCACTTCCACTGCAAAAACTTTATCTCTCTCTCTCTGAATATGACTTCTAGTAAGGCAGTGCCGTCTATCCGTTGCTCCCACTGCAGTAAAATATATATTTATCGCCTTTACTGCGACAAATCAGTGTCTTGAGTGATCACTCTCAAAATTTATGTCTCTCTCAACGCGACGAACCAGTGTCCTCTGTTATCACTGTCAAAAATGTATCGCTCTCTCAATGCGACAAATCAAAAATATATCTCTCTCTCAACGCGACAAATTTGAAATATCTCTCTCTTCTTAAAACGCGCACACGCAGTGTCCTCTGTTACCACTGCAAAATTATTCTCTCTATATTCCACGTGAAATTAGCACGTGCCCAAAAATTTATTCTCTCTTGCCCCACTTTCTTTCCATCCCTAAGAAAAAGCGTTACAAAAACAAACTGTTCACGAGAACAGTTCAAGGACAATTTACGCTGGTTATAATCAACGAGACCGTGAAAAAAACAAGTCCCTTCAAGTCGTGACCCAGCACGACATTTATAACTTTAACCTTGACAGCTACTACCTCTACTGCTACTACAACTATGGATACAACTACTATATTTAACTACAACTACTATTACTGGTGTTCATGTGACTGCTACCGCTACTGCCTCTACTACACTATTACTTCTACTACTACTACTATTACAACTACTACTGCTACTACTAGTGCTACTTTTACCACTGCTACCACTGCTGCTGCAACAACAACAACAACAATTACTGCTTCTATTTCTACTGCCACCACAATCACTAGCTTTACTGCTTCTGCTACTATTACTATAGCTGCTGTTGTTGCTGCCTCTATTGCTGTTCCTGCTGCTATTACTACCACCACCAACACTTCTGCTACTACAACTACTACCACTGCAACCATTCTCACTACTACTTCTACTACTACTACTATTACTACTGCCACTAGCAGTGCTGCTACCACTGCTATCACTGCCACTACTACTACTTTTACTCCAATCACCACTGCTACAACGAACACAGCCAACACCACTTCTACTGTTATTGTTACTACCACTTAGGATCGGAAGACGACAAAGTAGACAATTATCCTATTTACAATGGGATACTTCAGGAAATCCTCTGATCACCAAACACGAACAAAAACAACAAAACATCCCGGACAATCCATCGAACTAAACGGATTACAAGATTCGATGAATATTTTTGAAACCTAATGAATTAAACGAAGACTCGGCCGTCAAGGCATAGAATTATTAAAAACTGAAGACACTGAAATGCATTGGTCTGGGTGAAGTAGTTGAAAAGATGACAAAACTTAGCTCTAATGCGATCAAAAACCGACACAAATATGATGTTCTGCTGGTGTTCTGAATGGAAACAGGCGCGTCCACCTCGAAATCCTGTAATTTGTTGTCTGTATGAAGTAATCCTATTTGTACTCTATAAGAGTATAACTAAACACTTCACAAGAGGCTCAGCTCAAAGTCCATGTAGATCTCAGTTATTCATTTTAGAAGACAAAGTCGTCTCTAGCACTCATGAATGAGTCAAATCATTTATTTCCAAATCTTGACCATTCTATTTTTACTCTGCAACAGGACACAACATCAACTTGCTGAATTCAAGTTGTTTCATCTCTCAATTTTTCAACTTCTAATACAAAAAAATCTCTTGAACACCCAAAACGAAATATTTTAAAATTACGACTGTTCTCTTTTCAGTAGGGCAAGGCACAATGCTCACAATTTTGCTCAACGCATGATCTTTTCAGGTCTATTTTTTTCTTTTCTAATTCGAACATAATAAGCCATCCCCCCGCAGGCATGAAAAGTAAGATTCTGTTTCTTTCATTATGGCCGTCTTTCCCTATGCAAGGCAATGAGACAAATGATCAACTTACTCAGCTCAAAGTCATTAATTTTATTATCTCGTTTCTCCTCCACACAAAAGCACCAAAAGCTCCTCCTTCACCCACGGTACGATGTGCCTTTGGACCATTTTTTAAAATATATATATCGCTGGCTCAATCATGAAACCGCATAAGTGTATACGCATAATTGCCCATGAAACTTTTCTTCTGTGAAATATGCTCTGTATTCCTTGAAAGAATGTTGTCTTTTCTATATATAGGTTGAAGGGGAGAATAATATTTCAAATATTTATTTGCATATCATAACTAAAAATATATTTTACAACAGGAATGCATTTCAAAGGAAAACGGTTGTTTCCTTCGTTCTTATGTCAAATCAGGCTGTTGGCACTTCATGATAAGGTCTTAGAACGACAAGGTTCTATTTCTACATTTTGGTTGAACTGAGTTATACACTATATACACACTATTCCTAAGAGTCTTCTCCATTGTGTGTCAAAGTATCAAGCTTAACCTGTGTGTAATCCGTTCAGTAGTGTATATCTATGCTGTAATCTGTAAGGATTGCTAAAAAGAAAAAAAGTTCTTTGCTTTAAAAGCTATGATATCATGAAACTTCAATCCTCGATTTCTCAAAACGTGTCGAAAGGAAGTAGTTAGAACCTTGACAGTCTAAGGGGATGATATATAGAAAGATATATAGAAAGATATATAGAATTGAAAGATATATAGAAAGATATATAGAAAGATATATATAAAGATATATAGAACGATATATAGAAAGATATATAGAAAGATATATAGAAAGATATATAGAAAGATATATAGAAAGATATACAGAAAGATATATAGAAAGATATATAGAACGATATATAGAAAGATATATAGAAAGATATATAGAAAGATATATAGAAAGATATATAGAACGATATATAGAGATACATAGAAAGATATATAGAACGATATATAGAAAGATATATAGAAAGATATATAGATCACCAACTTGCTCAACCGATCCGATCTCTGTTTTTCAGCATTCAGACACAAAAAGACAGAATTATGCGTCCAAAGTTTGGAAGATCTCAGAGATGAGAATATATGAATAGAACATGAGACACAACTTTCCTTTCTGTACATTTTTTCATTCTGGGCGAATACCGGAGACCTGGGCGTAAGGTAGGGGTTTTCAACCGTGGGTAAATTCACTCACATGCTAAATTTCGACTACCATTTGGGTAACTTTGCTGGTTTAGGATGTGTACATCACATTCTTTGATCATATTTTTTATTGGTTTATTTATTTATTTTATTTGAAATTAGATAATAATAATAATGAAGATCATTTATATAGCGCCCAATCCAAACAATTTGCTATTGACGCTTTGCAGAAAGTCTTGCTGTCCCCATCCGCAACTCACCCTCTCTCTCTCTCTCCTTTCTCTCCCCCCCCCCCCCTTTCTATGCTAGACATACATTGTCTATATCGACACGCAGACATAACATACTATAAGGCAGAAATTAAACAATAGAATAGCAAAAATGAAGTGAATTGAGAACAGAATTTGAAGTAGGCCTATGTTGCGGAAAAATATACCAAGTTTCTTTTTTTACTTCCGTTTTTGACTTGATGAGCAGATACCAAACATAGTTCATCGTTAAATCCTCTTAAAATAATAATGTTAAAAACTGTATTTAAAAGTTTCCCTTTGTCGATTGCTTTATTACGGTAGAAGTGTAACTTCAAATTACTGAACAAAACGGAAGGCAAATTTACGTTCGAATTGTCAGGGGTAAACACGATGAAAAAGGTTGAGAACCCTTGTAGTGAGGGGGTGGCTCTAAGAGATAAGGAAACAACGCCCATTGCTATGGAACAATGGGGAAAAACGTTAAAAGTGATCTTTAAACAGGATCAAGTGACTGACAGAGAACGTATTAACCTCTCCGATAATGCATCTATTCCGAATTCCATCACGGAACAAAACAACAACAACAAAAATAACATTGAATAAAACCTTTCTTGTGCATTTTTTCTCCTGAATCCTGGAGTTCTTTCTACACATCACGGCCAAGCTAAAACTCATCTGGGGTATGACCCAGACGGAAGAAAAAAAAGGGGGCACGGCTCCAACAAGAGCTTCTTATTCTTCATTTCCATGCGGCATCATGAAATTTTGACCTTAACTTTGGCGACAAGAAATCCCTTTCACGTACCTGGCATGCCGAGCGATCTGAAATTGCTTGTTTCAGGGGGAGACAATAAGCACATCCCCGGCAATTCACATTTCCAATTGATATCATTCGTGCCCCAACAAGACTTGACTATCTAAGAGGAATATTTCCGATATCACCTCTCACGAGACAAGAAGAGGGAAATATAGGAGCTGACACTCGTCGCCCTATCGTGCACTGAGACAAGCCTGCCCTGCCTTGGTTTTGTGAACTATGGGGTCAAACGGGACGTCACTCACTGGCGAGACTTCCGGAATCAAGCTTGTCCCGACAATCGATTCAAAGGAATTTGGAGTCAAGATCAGCGCAAAACAGACATTACAGTATTTGTATGGGTATTTAGTGTACTTCTTTAATCCCACTTGAGAAATTTGCCTTAGAGTCAATGCAGCCCAGTTACAACTAGAGCAGACACGTCGTCGCCACAGTTATTACGCTACCAACGTTAGGACAGCGAGACTACAGAAGGTGTACAGAAAAATGGAACTCCGTTTTGACTTCCTGGCACACTACGATATATTCCACCGTAAGTGCAGTGAAGTTTGGAAAAAATGAATTGATACCAAAGAAAGATACCTTACAAATGATAACTACTTAATGCTTTAGTCTGTAATTATGCAATATCATATAATATTATGCAGTGTCACGATCACGTGCGTGAAGATGGTAACGACCACGTGTGTGATGAGTACCTAACGTATTTACCTTTCAAACCCAGCTAACAAGCCAAGCAAGCAGACCAGCGATCAACGGACACATGGAGTGAAATTTAAATTAAACGATATTTAATTATAATGTCAAAACATTCAACTCATGATAATCACATACATAATCACAAAAACAGAGATACTTCAAATTTACTCTTGGGGATCATGGCTATTATCTATTCCCCGTTTCACATCTAGATCTAATCCCTCTGTCTATAAACTTAACTACGTATACTTAATAGTCTCTGTCAACAGCTGCCCTCCTCGTTGATGCAGTTTCACTTCTCCAGAGTTCACACAATCCTTTCTAGATCTTTCATTTCGACGATAAAAGGGGAAACAGACGCCCCTGGCTTCACACAAATAAGAACACACAGTTCACACCCGCCATCGTAGATTACTTGTTCCTTGAGGGGTTCTCGACATCCCGTCCTCAAGACTCTTCAACTTGCAAACACACTGCACACCGACGGTTCACACCCGCCATCGTAGATTCACGAGCTTCTGATGGGTTCCCATCCTATCATCAGAACTCCTCAACTTCTGGTCCCCATGGCACGACCTTCCACTAGTCGCCCGGACCGATAAATTTTTCTTATTGGGAAATAAATGTGAACATCATGGATCCCTCACACACCTAACACTTCTGGTCCCCACTGGCACGACCTTCCACTTGTCGCCCGGACCGATAAATTCTGCGTCTTCCTTTAGGAATGAATAACTTGGGAACCTTCATAGATTCCTCACATACATAACACCCCTGGTCCCCATGGCACGACCTTCCACCTGTCGCCCGGACCACTTCTCGCTGCGTCTTCCTTTAGGGATGAATAAATTTGGGAACCACGTGTGTCGAACCTCTACTTATACTCCCGAGGCCTTTGCACATGCGATTAGTTTAAAGCGAGTCGTGTGTATCTATTCACGCTCGTCAACAATATTAAAAACCGTGTTTTCCCCTGCTAAGCTCACCCCCCCTAGACTCGTGGCGCACAAGGCCACCGACCTTCCTCGTGATATTTAATCTTTCATGCTAGTCAACAACTTAAAAAAAACTCCCCTTCTCCCCTACCAAGTTTACCCCCCTCTATACTCGTGGCGTACAAGGTCATCAACCTTAATCGTGACAGCAGTATCATCAATTCTAAATATTCTAAACTAGCTGAGGCACCCCGCATTATCCGGGTAAACCTGTGAACCCACTGTTCTATCTCTCTCTCTCTCTCTCTCTCTCTCTTCGGTCTGGAAAAACTTCCCATATCCTA
This sequence comes from Onchidella celtica, assembly GCA_963931925.1. Classification (NCBI taxonomy): domain Eukaryota; kingdom Metazoa; phylum Mollusca; class Gastropoda; order Systellommatophora; family Onchidiidae; genus Onchidella; species Onchidella celtica. The sequence continues at coordinate 28,658,680 of OZ007573.1, read as the reverse complement.
GAGCCTTACTACAGATTTCATGCGCACCAGCACACAGCGCACTCGTTTCTGGTAGGGATTTGCACGTTCGCTGTCTTTCAGTTTCAACTTCGAAACAAACATAATGCGCATGCGCAGATTCAATGAAACCTTAAAATGGCGAACCATGACTTGAAATAGATCTAAAATTGGGGAAACAATAAATTTCCAATAAAAAAAACTACACCGATTTGAGACTTCTATTAAAAACTGTGCACCCTTACATCCATTCTGATGCACCATATAAAATTTGAAATCTGCGTGTTGCGTGGTTCAGAAGCCTTTTGCAACGAAAAATCTCAAGTCCACAAATATATATACTATATATATCATCCCGAACAAAGAGGAGGATACAAATAATGATGTACTCAACATTGTACCATAAATAACAGCAAATGTCACGTTGAAGAATTTTAAAAAAAATTCCAATCCTGAATACCTTAGGCCTTAAAAAGTACCACATTTTGCTGATCTCTGTAACAATAACTTCGTTTGTCAAATAGATTGATTGATTGATTGATTGGTTGACTGAATGATCGGGAATCAGAATCTTAGCACATCGGGCATTCCCGTGAGTGCTCCTCTCTCAGCTCCAATATCCATCTGAGGATTATTCTACTATTTGTCCCAGTGCTTTGTCAAATGAAAATGTGCAAATGAAAATCTACGAGCTAATTTCACACACTCATCAATCCAGTGTAATTGCTGGACGTGTTGGCCATGAATGAACGCATAGAAGAAGCTGTAAATATAATAAAAAACACTTTTTAATTCGTTCCATTTAATGTGGGGGAGGTGGGAATTAGAGTCCACTGTTACATCAACGATGCTGCCCCGTGCCATGGAGCCATTTCTTTAACCCTTTACGTTCTGCGACTGGAAAATTGTAATTTTCACATTCCTACAGAGCCAGCAACCTTAGGAAATCCGACACGCAGGACTGACGTCTAATGACGTCGTTCCCGCGTAGATACACTGGTTACGACATCGCTTCGACGTCGGTTTGATGCAGGAACGTCTTTAGGGTGATCCTACCAATCCTACGGAAATCTAAGTCGAATGGACGAAGTGATGCTGGCGGAGGTAGATCTAGTTACTTACAGATTTATACATTTTGTTCATGACAATTTCTTGCACAAGTGGTTTTAAGTTTGAGTTTGGGTTAAACGGCGCGTCGGAACGATAACGCCCACTTTGCGCCTCTCACGGTTTTTTCGTTATCTCTCTTTGGGATAGCGTTCGACCCTCGGATGTCTACAGGTAAGATCAGATAAAAGTGAAGTTATAGATCTAACGGGAAAAGGCCAGTGTTAAAAATCTAACGGGAAAAGGCCGTACTGTAAAACTATGTCTATGAATTTCGTAAATATGGTAAACGCCTGCTAAGTCAACTTGTAGAGTTCGACCTCTTTCAGAAATGACAAGATTGTCTACTGGTCCACGTCAGAAAATAGGCCTGCAAGAGGTTAGTAAGAATCTAAACCAATACATGCCAATTTTCAACAATGATTTTTGTCCTTACCGTAATTTCATCAGCGACATCACCAATGGCAAAATGACAGTCTTCACTGTTAACCATAGCAGGGTTAACCTTCACACACATATAAATAAACAAACACAGATAAGAATTCATCAATTCTGAAAAAAGGTCAATCACAGCACCGATCAATAATTTCCTAACCAATACCAACCTGCAGAACAAAAAAATTCCATTACATTCGAAACTAAACACATCCAGTTCCGAAAAAGAACACGATGCTCCACTGTTTTCAAAAGAACTATAAAATCACAGATGGCTTAGCGCAGGCCAATCTCTGTGGGCTCTAAGACAATGCAGAGGGTGGAAAAAAAAACTCAGAAAATTCCACACGCGATGAAAATGTCCGAAAAAGCTCATCAAATGGGAGGCAAAAGGTAAGTAAAAAATGGCAGGCAGTTGTTTACTTCGTGTTTTAATTGACACCGCTAGCTAAATATTTAGTTCATGTGTTCAGTGGCCGCCTTTGTTAAATCACTACTTCACATTTTCACAGACCACACCTATCTAAACTTTTCGTTTTCACTAACCACACCTAGCTAAAATTTTACCTTACGTTTTCACTGACCACACTAGTTAAATGTTACTTCACGTTTTCAATGACCACACTAGCTAAATCTTCACTGCACGTTTTCACTGTCCACACTAGGTAAATCTTTATTTCGCCCTTTCATTGACTCTACTAGCTAAATATTTACTTCAATTTTCAGCGACTATGTTAACTGATCTTTACTTCACATTTCCACGATAATGTTAAGTTGGCAGAGTGGATAGTGACGTTAGCTAATTGTTTTTCACGTTTTCATTGACTGAACTATCAACAGTCTAGATATACAAAACTTGTGTCTGGGAGATACCAAACAGTAGCAGTTCACCTTCCTCCAGCTGTAACACAGGACTATCTGCGTTACGACGTACCGACGACAACGAACGTTCCTCCCTTTCTAAATGACACCAGCCAGCACTGGGTTCCTCTGATTCTCAGAATCGCTTCTCACCCTCCCCCCAGAACTTTTCACATGCATCAGTGGAGAGGCTATCAATCGACACCAATACAAATCTCTTCCTCACATTTTTTCAGTAGCTCATGGCTCGGGAAGGTAATCTTCTCTGTCACATCCTTTTGCTCACTCGTTCTCGTTCTCTCTCTCTCTCTCTCTCTCTCTCCTTTCTCTCTTTTCTCTCTCTCTCTGTCTCTCTCTCTCTCTCTCTCTCCTCTTTCTTCCTCTCTTTTCTATCTCTTTTCTTTCTTTCTCTCTCTCGCTCTCTCTCTCTAGCCCTCTTTCAACCTTTTTTCTACTCGCTCTCCCCTCTCTCTTTAACTCTCTCTTCCGCATCTCCATCTCTCTCTCTCTCTCTTTCTTTCTTTCTTTGTCTCTTTCCTTTCTTTTCTTTCTTTCTTTTTTCTTGTTTTCTTTCCTTCTCTCTTTCATTCTGTCTTTCTTCTTTCATGTATCTCTTTCTCTCTCTGTCTCCTCAATTTCCCTCCCTCTGTCTTTGAGTATCCATCACATTATCCTTTTTTGGGTGAAATACTGTCATTCATCTACGCATCCACCCCCCCCCCCACACACACACACACACACACACACACTCCCCCGAAATCTGCTTAGGATTTAATATTCCATGTCATTTTGACATAAATCCTTTTTGTCATTTGTCATTTCCATCCATAAGCTACTGAGGAAAGTACTGGAAGGCTGTGGAAAAAATATCGTAAGACCACAGAAATATGATTAATCATTACTAAATGGGAGAAATATATATATATAAAAAAAAAAAGTTAAAAAGATGTCCATGAAAAGTAAAAGATAAAATACAACATTTAAAACTGGTCTTAATCAATTCCATAATCGTATTATAGAAACTATTAAGATATTAAGACGTAAAGTAAAAAAAAACAAGAGGACTCACGCTGTCGAATTGTTGTTAATTAATATTAATTTATAAGCGCATCATACTATTGATTATTCCTTGATATTTTTGTTGTTGTTGTTGTTGTTGTTGCTGTTGGCGTTTGCTTCTGTCTGTTTTTGTTTTGTTTGTCTGTCAGGCATTATTTCCTCATATATTTTGTATCTTCCTCTTTCCCATCTACAGCTCGTTTCTTCTCCGGCTTGTCTTTTTTATTTCCCAAATAATGGACTTAGCATGTTTTTGCAAGTGAGCCTCCCCACGTGTATTTTCCTCCGGCTAACGTACCCTGTAGCCATTAATGCGTACGACAGATTCCCCGAAGATGTCCGCAAAACAATCGTAGACTTCTATTACTAATTTTCCCCACTGACAGGTAGCCGAAAATCTCCGAAACAAACGAAGTTCCCAGACATGATGCACCCAGACGGGAGGATATAACTCTATCTGTGATATATCGGGGAGATAATGTGTCCATTGGCAAAAAAATGGCTAGGACAGCAAGGCAGAAAGTATCAGACAGACAATAGGCTGGCAAATTGATCGGCGGTGCCACTGATTAACTGTCCGGTTTGGAGGACGAGCAGACAGACAGACAGATAGATAGATGGACAGACAGACAGATACATAGATAGAAAGACAGCTGGACAGATAGATCTAGATAGACACGCAGACAGATAGATAGACAGATAAATAGATAGGCAGGCAAGCAAGCAGGTAGGTAGGTAGGAAGGTAGATACATAGACTGACAGACAAACAGAGGACGGATAGCTAGATAGATAGACAGATAGATAGACAGATAGATAGACAGACAGACAGACAGACAAACACAGACAGACAGAAAGACAGACAGACAGACACAGACAGACAGATAGATAGGTAGATAGACAGATCGATAGATAGATTTATAGATAGATAAATAAATAGCGGATAGATAGATAGATAGATAGATAGATAGATAGATGGATTATCTATCTATCTATCTATCTATCTATCTATCTAACAGGCAGAGAGATGATCTGCTATCTAAACAGTGCTCTGGCCTCCACCCTTCTTGCACACCCGAAGACAGCGTATCATCTCTAACGTATCACTGTTACATGTCACACTGGACATATGTCAAAATATTCCACCTCAGCCTTTTGTTTAGCCTGCTTCTACAACTCTCTTGGTTTCCTGGCCATTGTGTTCTGGCATCAAGTACAGAATCCGCTTGGCCCTGGTATTCCAATCCCTCCTTACAGCGTGTTCAGAGTGCTCTTCAGTCCGTCATCATTTTGCACTTTTCTCCCACTGGATTTTCTGCGGTGTTCCTTGCTGAATGGCTCATTTTGCTCAAACAGAAAGGGCCGTAATACCATAGGTGGCGCTCCATAAGTGGAGGTATACTTTCAAGCACTTTCACTTTATCCGACTCGATGTTATCAATATGGCGAACGTTGCAAGGAGGATTTATTTAAATCTGTTTGGATTCTTGAGCATGATTTGATCAACATTAGGTGCAGCTTTGGTCTTTTCTTGCCTTATGATGCAAATTGCTGTATACACAGTGTATAGCTTTATTTTTTTAAAAATGTGTTTCTCATGTGATTTTAGGTATCAGCCATTATCTCATTAAATGAGCTTATGGATCATATTCCCATGCAAAGTGATTTCTTAATTGTAAAGTCGGAGTTGTAGCCCTACCTGAAACTGAAATACTTTTCAAAAAAAATTCTTTTTTATGCTTGCAATTCCCCGATAACCTATCGCCTTTCTATACTGCCTGATTGGCAGTGAAATAAATTATACTCCAGTGAACAGTGGGTGTGTTTTCTTAGTGTTTACTATATGAAAACTTGTTTTATATTGTGATTTGTATGATTGATCCGACTTAAACGTTAACCAATTACTTAAAGTGATAATGATATTAACGAAACATATTTACTGACAGAAGCAATAATATTATACAAACAAATTAGGTGGGAAATCTGAAACCAGGCAGGGATTGAGATTAAAAGTAGGTACTCAAAACTGATTTTGGAAAGTCGCTGTATAGACACTTAAATTAAGTTTTTCCAATTGAAAGAACTCACTTTCCTAAGAATGTTGACACCAAATTTGTCTCTGTATCTCAATTTTGGCAAAGTTATGATCATCTGAATTTTCATGAAACACCACCGGTGTGTTATCACTGCAAACATACCAAACTGTAAACACATTCTATTTAATACAGACAACAAGCCTAAATTTTTTCAAGGGTTTAAATTATTAATAAGTGGTCTTTTATTTGAATCAAAAATGCCTCCACATTAAATTTCACTTTTTGACAAGGGAGACAAAAATGTCAAAATTTATCAGTTTTCACTGTCATTATAAAAAATCAACAGATTGACTTGCAGGAGTAAGAAACACATCATTGTATTGGTTATTCGAAGGCCTATCCACAGAAGGATAAAGGAAATGATTATTTTCAAAATCAACAGCCATATTGAAGCTTAATTTAGGAGCAAAAAATGCGTAATTTCGCAAATTTAAAAACTCCATACAAACATAAAACTGACATACACATACAACAAATGTCTTTCCGTAGCCCAGGCAAAAATATACCAAAATAAAGGTTAGTTATTCAATGTAATCCAATTATATATCAGTAAATTGTAATTTTGAGTCTGTGTGATCAGATCCATCTTGAAACGATATATGGGTGTTACTCAGCTCCCGCAGATTAGCGATTTTGGCCGTTAAAATGTCCGATAGTGACTACTTTGGGCTCATAATATTAAAGTTATAACAGTAATTTCATGGAATTGAAAAATAACATTTGAAAGAGGTGTTATTTTCAATGGTATTATTGGTATGTGGCATTTTTTTAAAGTTATTTTATTTTGGTGCTGAGCTACAGAGGAATAAGAACGGATCGCGGCAGTGCCGATAACCACCGTGATTTTTGCAAAAGGGAACAATGCAATAATCTGGCATTTTGGAGAGAAAACTACAGTTTATTATGCGCAGCCATCACTTCATGGAGCATCAGTATAGGGCAAATCAAGCGGTCACTTCCGGGATCGGCTGCTGTTTGTTTACCTCCAGTTATTGCGCGCCCCCTATCGGATTAAGGGGAAATAATTTCAGCAAAATGAGCCATTGCTCAAACACTTGTGAGAATTAATCTAAGACCCAAGATAAATGCGCTTTAAGACGTGTTCTGAATGCTTGCTTTGAGTGAAACGCTAGGGCGAACTTTCAGACAAACTATGCTACACATAGTTTAGATAGTGGTTATCTAGACCATGAAGCTAAAACACAATAGGTTCATCTCTGTGTGTGTGTACGTTCCTGCAAGCGCATATGCGTGTCTGTGGATGGGTCTATGTAGGCCGGAAAACATCACTGTGGTCATTTCGCCACCCTTGAAGTGTTCGACACTTGAGTGTCAAAGATCCAAAGAACTAGAGCTATAGAGCTACAGAACCTCCATGTCGCGTAGTTTCAATAGAAAATGCCCAGGCACTGCAGAAAATAACAGTATTTGCCGAATATAATAGAACATAAGTGCGTCCAGCCGTTTTTTTTTCTTTCTTTTTAGGATATGCGCCATAATTGAAGCAACAAAATAAATAGTTACTAAACAATCACTTTTCTCACTGTGTACCGAAACTAAGACTGAACCACAAATTGTTTACTATAGTTAAAACATCGATTCATAATAATGTTTCTTCATTGTTTCTTATGTGGGTTTTTGTAACATACAGCCCTTGGGGGAGGGGGGGGAGGGGGGAATCCTATTTCAATTGACATAGCAGCTGGCTGGTGGGCGCTGATGGTGTCTCCTCCTGCCCTATCGTTCTGCTATTCTGTTTTTTTTTGTCATGCTTTTTTTTTTCCAGCACAACGTGACCGTCATCCTGTCGACGTGCTTTCTCCAAACTCAAATTTCAACCTCCAGTCGATACAAAAGAACTTCCGCGTCGGCTATAAACGGAGAATGCCCTACAGGTTGGCAAATCCCTCATTAAGTTTGAAACTTCATTTGATTTATAACAAAGACCGCATAGTTGGGTGCGGAAACCTGAACTTTTAAACAGGAACTTCGAACTATCTCACCCTCGACATGACGCCCCCTCTCTGATTACCTTGTATAATTATGACGAGCACTCGTGTGTTGTAATCCGCATAAAAATGCTCAAATCACACTAATGCGAAATAACATCCTGATCACTCATCTAGAACAGTGATTGAGATCAAAGGGAAACTAGAGATTATGCTTCACATGAGAGCCGCTATAGTTCCATTACATAGCCCTAACCATGCCTATCGTTCAATATCATAACATCCGTTCTTGATAAACATTTCAAAACAAAACCGTATTTTTTTTTTTCTTCTTCCGTTTTTGCGTCTCTTTCTCCAGAAAATCCTTTGCACACTGCTTTGTCACACGCTTCAATTTCTTCCCTGGTCTTAGAATGAATGAGAATGAAACTGATCGGGCTTAAAGAAGGTGGATGGAAGGGTGCAAGGGGGAAAGAGGTGCAAATCGTACACTGGCTGGGGCACACAATATTAAAAACTGTGATATAGATATTATCTTCAAATCGCCTCATGATACAATCATCAATCAATCAATCAAGCAAGCAAACAAACAAGCAAACAAGCAAGCAATCATGCAAGCAGGCAATCAATGGATCCAACTACATGTACTATTCTGTCAATCAATCATTCAAATACGCCTGCCTATCTATCTATCTATCTATCTATCTATCTATCGATCTATCGATCTATCGATCTATCTATCTATCTATCTATCTATCTATCTATCTATCTATCTACCTACCTACCTACCTACCTACCTACCTACCTACCTACCTACCTACCTACCTACCTACCTATCTATCTATCTATCTCTCTCTCTCTCTCTCTCTCTCTCTATCTATCTATCTATCTATCCGTCCGTCCGACTGTCTGTCAGTCTGTCTGCCCGCGTGTTTGCGCGAGAAGATTAGTAATGAATCCGTCTTTTGTTCCTTTCTCCTCCAATTGTTTTTCCGCTCATTCTGTCTTTCTCTCCCTGGCGATTACATTTCAGGTTGTCTTGCCATCAATGCCCATTTTACCGCACGCCGTAAACTCCTTCTGCCGGTGAGCGTTTTCAGCTTTTTTTGCGGTTCTTTTCGTGCCCATGAGTTATGAACGCGCACTCACTTTGACAGTACGCAAATATTGGTCACGTCATCTGAGGGGCCGCTCGCCCTTCCCGGGCGTACAGCTTGATTCGCAAGACACTTTCGATATGATTGGTTTCAGCTTAGTCTTTCGACCCCGCAGAGTTCTAGAGCCGGTGTGACATCCTGGAATATCCCCCATCCTATTTTAACCCCCCTGATAATCTAGGATATCCTAGAACATCCCCCTCTATTCTAAAGTATCCCCCAGCTCGATTTCACCTTTTTTAGCAGTGGTCCTTAATCCTTTTCAGGCAATTGGCCCACAGACTCCAAATTTTCTTTCAGCGCCCACTTTTCCCCCTATTTCCCGGGAAAAAAAACAACAAACATGTTGATGATACAATATCAAGCAGAAACCATTCTTTGTCAAATGCACTAAACAAAAAAAAAAAACTCTTTTCTGTTCATCAAACCCATGTAAGCATGATGTAGAAGTCGTCAACGACTGTTATGTATTTGCCCCCAAATCGCTCTTCATTGCTGGTTCCCCCCAACTTCCATATAGCCCCCATTCCTCTTTTTCGCCCACTTGTCGCCCTTTTCTTTGTTTCCTGCCCTCCCCTCCCCCCTGGAAATGAGAATCAGGTCACCAGGGGGCTGATATCGCCCACTCTGAGAATCACTGTTCTAAGTTTGGGGTTGCAGACATTCAAGGTCAGTAAGTCACACTGCCTATCCCATAAGTGAAGGCTGACAAAATGCAGTATGTGCATTGTAACATAGTAGGGAAAAACAATTGTTGCGGCGTGGACTAAAGGTATATTAATTCAGCACCCCCTTTCACATTTGCTGATTGTGTCCTGCTGCCTTGACAGAAGTACTTCCAGGAAATGAGGCGGTGGTGATAGGGAGAAAGAGTTTTATGCTATCATTACATAATGGAACGCTAGACTTCCAAGGAGGGAAAAAAGGTGGTGTGACCCGTAGAAAGGAAAAGAAGTCTCAGATGAGGCTGAAAGATGGAACATTTTTAAGGATTAAAACCAGGATGCAATTCCCTGTAATCCATAATAACTTTTTTAAAAGGATCTCTTACTCAGAACACGCTAAGTCTGTAAAAAGTGTTGGATCTGGAATGCAAAAAAATTTGGGACTAGATCTATCTGGGTACACTTGAATGGGATGGGTTGCTTGTCACTTAACAAATCTTCACCTCGACTTATATATGTGTATCCCCGAATGGTCCAAGAATCTGGATTTTTTTTCCCGTCTGTCTCGAATCTCCATTGTCTTTGAAGGTTGATTGAATCCATTCTTAGCATTGCGCCCCTGATTAGGAAGTTTTGTCCATGAGACCCGAAAACAGGACGTCTGTGGGTTTTGATGACTATTTCTCATGTAAACTAGAAACAGACTCTTCCTGTTGATGCTGCCATTTGTTCGGCTTTGGTGACAGACTACTTGCAACATACATTAGAGGATTGATAACAAAGAAGACTGGGGACGCTGAGCCAATTACATCTTCGAACTTGGGCAGCCTGTCCTTGGAGCTGTTGAGAATATTTCTGAGATGGATGTGTGACTAAATGCAATGGAGAGGGGACAAATCGGCTGACTTCTCCAAATGGCAGCTCTCAGAACTGACGACAGTGATAGACTTTCCTGAAGCTGGTGGTGTAATCTTCAGTAACATCCTCCACAATGTTGCTTCGAAGGGGGAAATTCTATCAAAGTTTGCAAATCCCTCATCAGCACTAGATTCGTTACTGCTGTGTCACTATGCTTGACGTGCAATAATTAGTTCTTTAACACTCCCCTTGTCCCGTGAAGTCAACAACTTGCTACCAAAGAGTTTATATGACATCTTTATATGACTGTGCTGTTCAGACAGTATTTTCCATGAGCTAGTCCCTCAAAAACTTGGAAATTACACCTAAGGTGCTTTATCACAGGATACACATTTCCGTCGAAGCATAGCCTAGATGAGAACTTTAAGATCACAAGTGGCCGCTTAAGATTATATCTCGACTTCATTTTGTGCCAGCTTCGATTCGGTATTGTCAATTTTAGCACGCTGGTGCATTGTCCGTTCCTTTTTCTCCTCACAATAAAGAATGAGTGCCCTGGTTGTCTGTTGATGCTGAGTACAATGTACTTTATTCTCATTGCTCCATACACAGACCACCCCTGAAATTTAATCTCTTTAATTACTACTACTACTAAAAATGAGAACATTTTAACAGCCTCTTGAACAGATCTCCACCAAGCAACCCACCCGACATTCTACCCGCAAGAAATGATTTACCGATCAGTTGCGACCCTCCGACTAAAGCAGAGATTAATGATGCCATAAAGCAGTTAAATCGAGGCAAGGCAGCTGGACCAGATCAGATCCCACCAGAGGCGCTGAAGGCAGATGCTGCTGGGGCTGCAGAGGGTCTGCACTCACTATTCTCGAGGATTTGGATCGGAGGCAAGTTTTCAAAGGACTGGAAGGAAGGACACCTCGTGAAGCTTCCAAAAAAAGGGGACCTCAGCAATTGTAGTAACTACAGAGGAATTACACTTCTCTCCATCCCAGGAAAGGTTTTCAACCGGATTATTCTCAAGCGAATACAGAATGCAACAGACCCAAAACTTCGTGAGGAGCAAGCTGGTTTCAGGAGTAATCGATCAATCACCGACCAGATCGCCACGCTGAGAATCATAGTAGAGCAGTCGCTAGAGTGGAACTCCCAACTGATAGTGAACTTCCTTGACTACGAGAAGGCCTTTGATAGCATCGATAGAGAAACACTGTGGAGAATATTGAGACATTATGGAATCCCAGAGAAGATGGTGAACCTTATCAAGAGCATGTACGAGGGGACAAGTTGCAGAGTCGTACACGATGGCGAGCTTACTGACAGCTTTGATATCAAGACTGGTGTTAGGCAGGGTTGTTTGCTGTCCCCATTTCTGTTTGTCCTGGTGATTGATTGGCTTATGAAAGAAACCACCAGTGGAGGAAGAAATGGCATACAATGGACCCCATGGACACAGCTGGACGATCTAGATTTTGCAGATGACTTGGCACTATTGTCGCACACACACGACCAGATGCAAGCAAAGACTACAGCTCTAAACAAAATTTCAGAATCTATTGGATTGAGGATACATCCTGCGAAGTCGAAGGTCCTAAAAATTGTTGCACCCCCAAGCGCACAAGTCAGAGTAGGAGATCAACCACTGGAAGATGTAGAGTCCTTCTGCTATCTTGGTAGTATCATTGACAATAAGGGAGGAACAGAGGCAGAAGTCAAAGCACGAATTGGAAAGGCACAGGCAGCTTTCACGTCCTTAAGCAAGATTTGGAGAACCAAGGATATATCTCTAAAAACAAAGCTGAGGATATTCAACTCGAACGTGAAGTCAGTCCTGTTGTATGGATGTGAGACTTGGAATGCGTCCCAGGCCTGCATAAAGAGAATCCAAGTTTTCATCAACAGATGTTTGAGGAAGCTACTTAAGATCAGATGGACAGACAAGGTCAGCAATGAAATTGTATGGAAAAGAACAAGACAGAGCCCAGTCAGAGAGGAAATTGGTAGGAGGCGATGGAGATGGATCGGCCACACTCTCAGGAGGCCAGGAAACAGCATCACGAAGAAGGTATTGGATTGGAATCCCCAGGGCAAGAGATCAAGAGGAAGGCCGCGCGGAACGTGGAGAAGAGCCAGAGAAAATGATGTGCAACGAAGCGGAAAGACTTGGAATAATGTAAAGAGACTGGCCCATGATAGAGAGGGATGGAAAGTGTTTGTTGGTGGCCTATACCCTGATCCAGGGTGAGAAAGGCAATGATGATGATGACTACTAAAAGCTCCAGAAAAGGGTATGGTTGATGGACTGGAGGAGAAAGATTTATGCCCCTAGTCCAATTCTAAGGGTCGGCTTAAAACGCATGTTAAGTCACACTTTGTAAATGTGTATTTTTTGTGCGTGTGGCAGACAAAGATTGTATAATAAATAGAAACACACACGAAGAAAAGGGGGGAAAAGGCTACCCAAAGACAGAAAAAAAAGGTGGGGGATAATTTGTAATGGGGGGATAAAATAGGATGCCTCGTACCCATTGGCAAGTATCCCCCATCCTATTTTAACCCCGGGGGATAAACTGTTATAGAGGGGGATATTCTAGAATATCCGGGGGGATAAACCAGAATATTCCAGAATATCCGGGGGTTATTCTAGGATATCCTAGAGTATCCGGGGGATATTTTGAAATATCAGGGGGGATAGATTTTGGGGGGGATAATCTGGGATACCACACCGGCAGGTTCTTTTGGGTCAATTGCTAGTAGAGCGGATACTTTCTGTTGCTGCCCGGGTGCTGGAAATAGAATATTGCGCGTGACGTTGTACATGATGATATTAGACAGATGCTGAGAAAGGACAATATTGCTTTGGTTTTGTTTGTTTTTTTCTTGGTAATGTATTGGATACTTGCAAAAGTGTTTTTGGAGACTGTAGTCGGATGTCAGAGTGTCTTTGTGAGATTGTGGGCGGGGGTAAAAGTGCTTTTGTAAGAACGCAGACGGGTTATCAAGTGTTTTTCTAAGATTGTGCGACTGTCATAAAGTGCTGTTACAGGATTGTGTTGGCGAGTGCCAAGAGGATTTGTGTAAGATTGTAGGTGGGTGTCAGAGCGTTTTTGTAAAATTGCAGATGGGTGTTAGCGTGTGTTTGTAAAGTAGATGGATACCAAAGAGTTTTCGAAACATTGTTGACGAATGGTAAAATGTCATTGTAACATTTCAAAATGTAAGATTGTAGACGGGTGTCAAAAATTGTTTTTGTATGATTAGGGAGAGATATTCAGGTGTTGGGGTGTTTTGTTTTTTTCTCGAAGAACGTGGAGAAGAGTTACAGTGTTTTTTTCAAGATTCTCAGCAGGTGTTAAAGTGTTTTGTAGAAATGAGGACGGCTGCATTATGTAGTTTTATAGGAACGTAGATGGATGTTAAAGTCTTTTTATAAGACTGCAGACGTATCTTCTTTTGAACGTAATGACAAAGGTCTTCTCACGTACACCCTTTGAAACGGAACCTCGGCATTTCTCGTGGTCGAAAGGGAGTTATTCACTAAATAATAAAGTAGTGATTACAGATGTACCTAACAGTTCTTCTGCTGAGCCCTCACAAAGTACCAAATCAATACAGCATATTCTTTCAGCATGAACTGAAGCCATTTTCGTCCAATCAGTCGAGGGGTGGGGGTGGGGGGGGGGTGAGAGTTGTGTCGTGTGTGGGGGTGAGGGGTGGGGTCGGGAGGGGAGAGGAAAGAAGAGTGAGACAGTCGATTGGTCACCGTCTAACAGTGTCGATGAACCTTTGGGGAAAGGCTGGACGGGTTGCGGGTGCTCACGGATTGGAACACTGGGGGGAAAGTTTGCAAGAAGAGGTTATCAAACATGTGGTAGAGTCGGATTGTTGTTGTTTTTTATAGTTTGTAGGTGGATGACGTGTGTGGAGCGGGATAGGGTGACGGTGGGATTAAGATAGAGGAGGGCTGGGTGGTGGGGAGGAAGTGGTTAAAGAATAGGCGGGAACAATGGAGGATGGTGGAGAGAAGGGTGTTAAGATTGGGGAGTGCAGAGAGAAAGTAAGGCTGGGGGATCTGGAGGGAGGGTTGGGATTGATTCATCTGAGATTGGGTATGGCTGGACGGAGGTTGGGAGTAAGACTGGGTTAGGCTGGGAGGAGGCTGGGGCGGGTAGGGGATGTTAAAAAAAAGGGGCGGGGGGGTCCAGAGAGAGAGGGGATGCCGGGATAAGACTGGGGGAGGCGAGAGGTGTTTAGATTGAGGATGATGATGGGAATGGGCTGGTGGGCTTAAGCTCATGGAGGAGTTGGTGAGTGGTGGCAACTATCACTCTGTCTGGCAAGCTTCTATCTCTCTCGTGTGAATTGGCTGAAACATGAATCAGTTCTAAAACAAACACCAAAACCAATGTGATTCTCTGGACATATACAAATCTGTGTGTGTTTGTGTGCGTGTGTGTGTGTGTGTGCGTGGGTGCGTACCTGTGTGTGTGTATTTGCATGTGAAGACGACATAGGAAGAACGTCAGTTGTGACAAAATGAAGGTTTGGAGAAATTCACATTTTAAAATTTAAAAGTCCATGGGTTGGAAAGAGTAATGTCTTATCTAGATATGCTCCTATTGCTGGACAACGGTTGTTTTTCACTTACTCAGTATGACAGGAACAAAGCTAAAGACATTAGCTCAGAGCTGAGGAAGATAACCATAAAACTCGCATTTTGTGACAACTGACGTTCTTTCCCTGTAGACATCATGTCTTTTTGAGTGTTCCGTTCAATAATCTAATTATCACAGGTACAAATCTGACGTAAAAACGGTACATTTTGCGTGTGGTTGACGAGAGTGGAGGAAAAGTTCTTTCACACGGGTTAAGAAACCCGTGTGGTACAAACATGATGACATGTTGAAAACCACTGACCCAGAGGTAAAGGAAATCGATAGGCATCTGTCTCAAATAAGAAACAGACGAGGTAAGACACTGTTTAACCCTTGGAGCACTAAATGATTGATGGTTAATTTAAAAGCCCGGCTTAGTCTCTGTCACGGCGATTCTGCGACTGTTTTATATTTTGACAAGTGTAGTTAAATAACGGTAAAATCACGAATACAACAAAAACGATCGTAAATAGAATATAGCGATAGAAAGGACGACAGTGGGGGAAAAAAACAACAGCGACAAAAGAAATGAATGTACACAGAAATACGTCAGCAATAACCAAAGCAAAAATATATGAAACGAAATAATTTTATATAGAAGCAATAATACAAAATATAATATTACGATTAAAATGTGTCAAAAATAAAAACTACAAAACCAACAAATCTACTAGTATACTTGAGAATGTATTTTTCAAACATGAAAATAAAAGAAACCATGTCAGCTTTCTATGATATAAAGTTATTTTTTTTGTTGTTGTTGTTGTCTCGGAAATAAATAATAACAATTGCAATGACAACGCTATCACAGTAGACAGGGCTACAACAGCAACAAGAACACTGTTACACATATAGCAATAGAAAAACAGCTACACCAACAGCAACCACAGCCATGACGTAAAGAACAACAACCACAAAAACAAGAAAATAACAGTTACGACACTTCACCTCGTAAAGGGCGAGGTAGAAATAATAAACAAATCTCTAGATCTAGTCAATACATTTATTGAACAAAATACGTTGATAATGAGAATTTAGATCCAATGAAATAGACTAGAACAAATCTTTGTCCACACAGACCATGCTTCCAACTTCGACTCGACGTCTCCGTGCAATCTCTCGTTCTCACATCAAAACAAAAAAGAGACATAACTCAGGAAAACAAAACAATAAAGGAAAAACTAGAACAACAAACGAAACGAACAATCCCATCACCAAGGACGCCCACAATCATCAACAGTGACTATAAAAGTTCGAAAACAGC